>NW_019167882.1:1660005-1869837 GCF_002303985.1 Durio zibethinus | reverse complement strand
TTGGACTATTTAGATTAACGAACATAGTTACACTTTTAGTTCAAATTTCTTTAAATCACTTAAAGATAAGTTTACTAAAGATAATTTAATTTATGTGTTCACATGCAAAATAGTGCAAGTGTAAGCTCAATTTGGTCCGATCTACTAGTAATATAATTGATTTGTATTTCACATACTTGGAGTGGTAGTGCCATTCACAAAATAATACAAGCGTGAGCTTAGTTTATACCAAGCTATTGATAATAAACGTTTCAGTTATTTGCATTCCACATCCTTAAGATGATGTTGCCATTCTAATTCTGTAATTTGTAAGTTGCATCATAAATGATCTTCTTAACAATATATGGTCCTTTCCATGTCAAGACTAATGTGCCACCTCAGTCATCTACACCTGGAACTTTAACCTTTTTGAGTACCAGATCATCGTCCCTAATGTGTTTGTGCTAAATACTCTTATTATAATAATTGGCTACCTTTTATTGGTATGCTATAATTTGGGTCAGGGCTATGTCCCTTTATTCTTTGGTGAAGTCCAAGTCGACCCTAAGTGTTTCTTCATTTTTTTCTTCTTATGTTAATTTAACTCATAAGCTCGACAGACTGATCTCAACCAGTACTATAGCCTCTATTTCAAATGCCAAGTGAAAGGGAGTTTCATTGGTAGGCACCTTCGTCGTTGTCATTAAGGCTTACAAAACTCTTGGTAGCTCGTCGATCTTTTTTTTTTTTGTTACATTGAGCCTATTTTTCAAAGCTTTTAATATTATCTTATTTATAGCTTCGGCCTGCCCGTTGGATTGAGGGTGGACAATTGATATGAACCTGAGGTCAATGTGAATATTTAAGCACCATTCCCTGAAACTTGGATTATCAAATTGTTTGTCGTTGTCTGTTATTATAGACCGAAGTAGTCTAAATTTGCAAACTATGTTTTTCTACACAAACTTCTCAACTTGTGCTTCCATGGTAATGGCTAAGGTTTCAATTTTTAACCATTTTATGAATTAATCTACTACCATTAAGATAAATCTCCTCTAACCTATGGTCGGGGTGAATGATCTGAAGACATCAATCCTTTATAGCATGAATGGCCACAGGCTAATGATAAGAGTGAGCTCAATTGAGGAAGGTGTTACACATAGGTAAATCTTTGACATTTGTCATATTTCTTCACCAGTTCGATCACATCTCTTCTAATGGTGGGCCAATAATAGTCCTGTCTCAACGTTTTATAAGCTAAAGGCCAAGGTCTGAGGTGATTATCATATATTCTTTCATGGATTCTCTCAGGACATAGTCTGCCTTTTTTCATCAATATATCTCAAGTAAAATAGGCTAAAAGATCTCTTGTATAATTTTTCTTCGATCATTATATACTAGGGGGCCTTACTTAACAGTACTTTAGCTCAAACTCTTTACCGAGTAATACTCTAGTGGTCAAGTATGCTTGAATTGGCATCATCCAAGTTTTTTTCTTTGTGACTTGTCCTACGAGCTTGTCCTCGACGCTTTTATACACTAGTTCCTCTACTAGAACTTGATTCGAGCTTTTCATTGTTGCTTCTAAAGTTAACTTGATAGAGAGTTTGTTATTGAATTTTTTAACCTTAGTATCTTTTTTACCTCAACTTTCTTAAAGCCAGCTATCAAAGCTAATGCTTGTCGAGATACTTTTAAATTCTATCTTTCTAAACTTTGAACTCCCTATTTACCTAACCAACCACTAGTTGGGAGTCAACTATAAGTAGTTATGCATTAAACATTTAACTCGATTGCCAACCTTAAGCCAACTATCAATGCCTTATATTTTGCTTCATTGTTAGATGTCTTGAACTTGAATCTCAAGGTATATGGGTACTATAGCCCTTTCAAATTGATCAGAATAAGGCTAACTCCTTTGTCCTAGCTTATAGTAGATTCATTAACATAGAGCTTCCAATCATCTTTATCTAAAATTTTTTTTTTAAGCTATCTTTCCAATTGTACCAAGGTGTGCTCTACTACAAAGTTTGCTAGCATATGTCATTTTAATACCGATCTGAGTAAAAAGTGTAAATCAATTTTACTAAAATCTATTGCCTATTTGATTAGCCTTCTTGACATTTTAAACTTTTGTAAGACTTACCTCAGTAGTTGATCGGTCAGGATATGGATTATGTGCGCTTGAAAGTACGACCTGAGTTTCTTAACCTAAGTGACCAGGGCATAGGCCAATTTCTCTATACTATTGTAGTTAACTTCAGGCCCTGTCAATACTTTGCTTACAAAATAAATTGATCATTACTTTTTCTCTTCTTCTCGAAATAAGATCGAGCTGATAGCTTGATCTATACTAGCCAAGTACAGGTATAGTATTTTGCCAATCCTTAATTTAGATAGGATAGATAAATAGAGGTAAGAACTCTTTGAGTTCATTAAAAATTTTTTGGCATTGTAAAGTCCATCTGAAGTCAAAGACATTCCTAAAAGTTTTGAAGAATGGTAGACATTATTCTACTGATCTAAACATGAATAAGCTAAGTGCAACTGTTATGCTTGTAACCTCTGTACTTTTTTCACCAAGGTCGGTGCCTTCATTTCTAGAATCACTTAAACCTTCTTGGGGTTTTACTTTTATGCCTTTTTAGTTGATCATGTAACCAAAAAACTTGTCTGATATAACCCCAAAAGCACATTTGCTTGAGTTAAGTCTTATATTATACTTTCTCAAAATGTTAAAGGTTTCTTTGAGGTCTTCTAGATGTTTGATCAAACTCTTACTCTTGACTATCATGTCATCTATATCTATCTCCATATTACGACTGATCTGGTCTTTAAACACTTTGTTCACCAATCTTTGGTAGGTTGCTTATACATTTTTCAATCTGAAAGGCATGACCTTGAAGCAATAAAGACCTTTCTCAGTAATAAAAGATGTTTTATCCTTATCTTCTTTCAACATTTTAATATAATTATAGCTGGGATAAGCATCCATGAAGCTGATAAGGTCATGCTCAACTTTATCATTTATTAGTCAATTTATGCTAGGGAAGAATAAGTTATCTTTCGAACAAGCTTTATTCAGGTCAGTAAAGTCTAAGCACATTTTTCATTTTTCGTTGTGCTTTTTAACAATAACCACATTAACTATCCACTCAAAGCAATAGACGTCCTTGATAAAGTTAACTCGTAATAATTTGTCAACCTCTTCTTCAATAGCCAATTATTTTTCAAGGGCAAAAGTTTTTTTTTTACCAAACTAGTTTAACCTCAAGATTAGTATACAATCTGTGGATCATCACTTCAATATCAATTTCAGGCATATCAGATGGTGTCCAAGCAAATAGGTTGATATTATCATTTATGAGTTGAATTAATTAGTCTCTATGCTAAGCTTGGCTCTAATCTGCATGTATTTTTAAGGAATGTTGTTCTAGAATGGAATTGTCATAAGGTCCTCAGTCGACTTGGGTTGGTTTGCATCCGAGTTTGATATTTGAGGGATTATTTCTTTTTGTTCTATTAGGTCAAGATCATTTTTTGCGAGAACAGGTCTTGATGTGATGATTAGTATATTGAACAACTTGTTAAATGTATTAGTAAAAGTGAAGTATATTTTTCATTTAATGCTATATTTTGATCGATGTGTTGGCTCAGTCTAAGTAACATCAAAATTTTTACATCAGCTTATGAGCTTCATCATTTCTACTGTTGCTTCAAATTTTAAAAAATAGAACAAAATTAAACTTTCACAGAGCTTAAGAGCACAGAGTGGCTTATGAGTGCACTTCTTCCAGATCAATCTTATGTTTTGTGTTCTTATTAGTGGTTTCTTACTCCTTATCCATTTTTTATGTTAGTTCTTCTTTGTTTTCCACCTCAATATTGGTTGAGCTACCTGTTTGTTTCCTAGTCCTATCTCTCATTGTTGTGACATAACATTGTCGTACCATGGACTGGCCTCTTCGAACTTTTCCAGCCCTTGTAGGTGTTAAGAATTTCACTTTCAAATGGAGAGCTGAGCCTATGAGCCACATAACAAACTGGCTAGGTCAACTTAATATCTTGTTGTAGATAGATTGGACATCTATTACTATGAACTCTGCGATCAAGGTAATCATTTTTGGCTCTATCTCTAAAGAGATCGAAAGCTTGATAGTTTTTCTCACGAGCACCTATTTATTTCCAAACTCCACTAATGTTGTGGTGGTTGGCTTTAAGTGATCTTCGCCAATCTGTATTTTCTTGAAACAGCCATAGTATATAACATCGTTCAAACTTCCATTGTCAAGTAGGATTTTTTTAACCACATTATTGTAGGTTGTGATCACTATGGCATCATCATGTGGGTGTTGGACCCCCTCTAAATATTTAAAGTTGAATGAGATCGACTCAATTGTATTGTTAGTTTAGAATGTGGTGTATCTTATATTTGATAAAAAAAATTAATTATTGATTAATAAAATTAATTTTTGTATTAATTTTATTAATATTTTAAATAATTACGTTTGAAAAAAAATAATTATCATATGATAAATGGTCATAACTATTTGAATATAAATAGATTATTATTCATAAAGGTCATGATTATAAATCTTTCAGTATAACTATTTTCACTACTTTTGATTAGAGAGTTTGAGATTTTGTTGTATCCTAAAGGTATAATTGCCTTTAAGAAAGTGTTCTTTATTCTTCAAATCCAAAATTCTTTTTTATTATTTCTCTTCTCTTATTTATTTTTTCTAACAATTTTTTGAAAGGCACTCATAAGTCCTTTCACTTTTGGAGCAAAAAATAGCAAGATTATTGTAACAACACATAGTGGAAAGGTTGCATCCATTGTGAGAACTATTCCAACATATGATCTTCATATCTTATCTGATGATAATTGTTAGAAGTTATTTGCAAAACATGTATTTGTTGATGGAAGCCCAATCATGCATCCAGATTTGAAGGTAATCGGTGAAGACATTGCCAAAAGATGCAAAGGCCTCTTTCTAGTAGCAGAAATGCTTGGAGGTCTTTTGCATAGTGAATTAGGCATTGACACATGGAATAAAATATTAACGAGCCCTTTATGGGACATAATAGACAATATTCTTCTAGCATTAAGATTAAGTTATTATTATCTTCCTTCAGAGTTGAAGCATTGCTTTGCATATTGTTCAATTTTTCCTAAAGATTATGAATTCACAAAAGAAGAACTCATTCAATTATGGTGGTTGAAGATTTTTTTACCATTTTTCAAAGAAAATGATGATACAGAAGATAAAGTTAATGAGTACTTCAAGAAGAAGAATTAGGGTTACTCTTGTAAATATTTATGAATAGGATAAACACATGGCCATAATAGTACTAAAAATGATTATAAACTTTTGACAAAAGAATAAATAAGTATTATGTGTATTATATCTTCAATTCTAACACTAAGAATTAAGGTTTAATCTGTGGACACAATCAATTTCGTTAGAATTTTAAGATATATAAGCCAATTAAAGGTTTAAATTGAGAGATACCTTCTTGTATTCATAATATTTATTTTTGTAAAAGATAAAAATTAAGCACCAACATTCCAAGCTAGTGGGAGATTGTTAGTAATTGAGAATGTGGTGCATCCCACATTAGATGAAAAGATTTAATTATTGATGAATAAAATTAATTTTTGTATTAATTTTATTCATATTTTAAATAACTATGTTTAAACAAGAACAATTATCATATAACAAATGGTCATAACTATTTGAATATAAATAGATTATTATTCATAAAAGTTATGATTATACATAAGGTCATAATCATCTGAATAGAAGTTTATGTTTGTTCATTCATTATAAATAAATCTTTTTTCATAACTATTTTCACTACTTTTGAATAGAGAGTTTGAGGCCTTGTTGTATCCTAAAGGCATAACTGCTTTTAAGAAAATGTTCTTCATGCTTCAAAGCCAAAATTCTTTTTTATTATTTTTTTTCTCTTATTTATTTTTTCTAACAGTCTCTTTAGACCTTTTTTTTCTTAGCCGAAGTGCCTACTGCCATTATCATGCTCAGGTTAAACTTCGTTTTCATTAAGGTGGAGCTGTTTCTTATGATCATATTAATGACCCCGACGATTGGCTTGCTATTGTCAACTCGGCCCTTATTTTGATTTGGCTCTTCTCATCGGGCATCATTTCTTCCTTGATTTGCTTTTCTTTCTCTATTTTGGATGGGTGCTCTATGGTTATTTTTGTAGTCTCTTTTAAACTGGTTTTGTCTTTTCTATCCCACAAATCTTTTTAACTAATCTTACTTTATTAGAGTTTTAATCTTATTTTTCAAGTTGACATAGTCTTTGGTATTATAGCCAATGTCCCAATGAAAGGCACATTTATTTGTCAGATTTTGCCTTGTGTTCTACTTTATTGGCTTAGGCCAACTGAGGTTGGGATTTTTTTCGATTTGCATTAGAATCTTCTTACATGAGGTATTTAGTGCAATGTAGCTTTTTTTTCCATTGAAACTTCTAGCCCTATGTTGTATCCTTCTTAGGTGAGGATCATAGAATTCTTTATCTTTTTTACAATGAGAATAGTGGATAAGCCTCTTTTACCTTGATTTGTTTTCATTGAAGCTTCAATGTTGATGTATTTCTCTGCTATTAGCAAGATGTCAACTAGAGTTTTTAGTAGTTCCAGTGACAATGTCAATTTTAAGTGGTACTCCTTATCATTGAGTCTGTTAGTCAGTGCAGCAACAGTGACTGTCTATTTTAGGTCTTTAACCTGTAGAGCTTTTATGTTAAAAAGTATGACATAACCTTTTAAAGTTTCATTCTGCTCTTTATGAATCGACATCAAGATCAAGGTCATTTTTTTAGCTCTTCGGCTACTTATAAATATGGATAGGAATGAGTGGTTGAGCTCCTTAAATCTAGTGATTGACCTTGGCTCTAAGCTGTTATACCAAATCGAGCTGCACCTTTTAGTATAGTGGCTAGACCTTTGCACATCAGAGCCTCATGTGCCCCTTATATCAGCATGTTGTTCTATAAAGTTTTAAATGACCAAAGGGGCCAGAAGTACCATCATATGTCTCTAAAGTTGTCATTTTAAATCCCTTAAGAGGCATGGCTATGTCAATCTCTTCAGTAAATGGTGAAGTCTCTAAAAACTTGAACTCATCCTCAAATGCTACTAATTTTGTTTTCAGCTCTTTTTTTATGGCTTGCATCCAAACTTTCAAATCTCTATTCGATTGAAGTTAATGGTCTGTTTGTTTTTACTTTTAGGTTGTGGCATGTGTAAAATTATAACCAGGGCAGTGATGAGTTGGATTGGTGTGTTTTTCCTCTTTGGAGGTCGAAAAAGCTTCCACCTCTTCGTAACTCAACTGCTCGACAACATCTTCTCAGCTCGGTGTGACTAAGTCTAACACTTTGAAAACTTGTAATGGGGTTATAGTTTATAGCATCTATTTGAAGGCTTGTATTTACTCGGTTAAGACTTGAAATTGCTCTATGGTTGGCTTTGCCTGTGGTTAAGCTGGGTGAACAAAATACCGATTTTAGTGAGTTTGTATTCTTGCTAGGGCGGCTATTTCTCTATCCTCTTAGGTTCTTGTTCTTGGTGGCAGTATTTTGTGCTTGACCAATATAAAAATGTTGCCCCTACTTAGCGTGCCAAATATTGGTGTCGAAATTTGACTAAGGATATTCCTGTAAATGTATAAAGAAAGGACAATTAGAGGCAAAGGTATGGGGTGTTCCTTGCATTTGCACTGCGACGCACAAGTTAGAAAAAATTAAGTCAGAAAGGAAGTGAGAAGTAGAAAGGAGAAAAAAGATGAATTAGATGAATCTAGCTTCATAGTGCTTGAGTCTCCATATTTATAGATAAGTTGAGGGGGATAAAAAAGGGATAATTAGGATAGGGTCGAGCTAAGATGGCATTAGAGATGTCAGGCCGACTTGACATGTTGGTTTACATAACTGACCATTATGCCCCTAGTTATCTGTTGAAGACTTTGAGAGGGAAAAAGATTGCTATGCCCTTTTGATCATTATATGCCCTTAACATTTCTTTTTCTTTTTTTTTTTTCATGATTGTCCGTTTTGAGAGGTTTTTCTATCTAGATGCTTCAACGTTTATTTTTTTTCAACAATAAAAGCATAAAAAATGCCGAGGAGCTTCTCTATAAGCTTTTACCCACATTAAACAATTTTTTTAATCTAAAGGTTTAAGAAAAACTTATAAAATGGCTAACAAAGTGATTAAACTTGACAATTTTAGATATGATATAATAATACGATAATTGTGTATATATATATATATATATATACTTTAAAAAAATATGTTTTCTGTTTATTCTTATCAATACAAATATCAACATGACATAATTCGTGTCGTATATATGTTGACTCATCTAAACATGTGATACAACACAAATAATAGTTTAATTTAATCTTGTTATATGAGTACATATTTAATATATTTAACACGTTTAATATATTTTTTATATTTATTTTAATTTAATATAAATATATAAAGATTATTTCAATTTTTAATCTTTTAATTATGATACTTAATTAGCTATTTAATATCAAATAAAAAATATTTTAAATATTTAATTATGACATTCATTTAATAATTATTATAAAATTATTTTTATATTAATAATACAAAGGCAATATAAATATTAATATTAGTCTCATACATTATTATTTTATTCTTTAATCTTTAATAGTTTATCATTTTGAAATTGATATTAAAAATTGATATATTTATGTAAAATAAATTAAAATTAAAAAATATATATTAAATACGTATTAAATGAGTATCAAAATTTTTTTATTTTTTTAATATGTAAGTATTTTTTTATATTGTTAATATGCCAAATTTATTAAGTTGTAAATGATAGATAGTTTATAATTATTTATTATTTTAGTCATATTCTTATATATATTCATGTTAGTCGTGTCTATTTGTATATATCTATATTACTCATATCTATTCATGTATATCTTTATTATTCATATCTATTCATGTCGTATTTAAACGAATTAATTGTACAAATATTAATCACATCATGTCACATGTAATACATATATTAAACGTATTGTGCTCGTGTTTAGAATTTAAACACGTTTTATAATTCGTATCACATTCGTGTTTTAATAATTCATATTATTACATGTGTCAAATATGATATAAGATACGACATAAAAATACGAATTGTCAGGTTTAAAAGAAATGACAAATAGCCTTATTTATGAATAGTAAAAATTGAGAGGTTATTTTTATATGAAAAAGCATTAGGTGAAGTTCATAAAGTATTTATTAGAAATGAGTAAATCAAAATTAAAAATCAAAATCAAAATTGAAATTGAAAAATTGAAAAATTGAAAAATTGAAAAATTGAAAAATTGAAAAATCTTATCAAATAGATCAAATGTGTAAAATTTGAAAAAATTAAAAAAATTAGATTATTTATTAAATAGATATTTTTAGTTAAAATATTAATAAAAATTTTACCGCTAAATAAATATCGATCAAATTTGAATTATAAATAATATTTTTAATAATTTTTTTACATATTAATGATCTTCATATTGAATTATATCAATTTGTCAATTTTGATTTTTTATTAAAATTTTTATTTACTCATTTTTAATAAAAATTTTATGAATTTTACTTATAAAATTTCATGTAAGTTTTGTCCCTTTTATATTATAATTATAGATGTTCCCACCAATTGTATTTGTTCTTTCTTCGTACTAACAAAATAAGGATAAATACTCAGTGTTGAAACAAGATCGGATAATTCTAACTGATTGCACATATGATTGCTGTACAGAATGAAAACTGAAGCTTTTAGTGGAGAATGAAGCAGAGGCACTGGATGACATAGAAAGGGTGAAGTAGATCGTGAATGCTAAGTTTATACTTGCAAGTTGCAGCAGTTTGATTATTCTGTTTTCGTTACATTTTCATCTGTTTTTTATCACTTGCAAACACTTCTAGTGCTTTAATATGTCCATGTCTGCCGAAAATAACACGAAACATGTGCTCACTACCTTGTTAATTAAACTATTCCCCTTTGAAAGATTCTATTTTTTAACAGATTATCCATCTATTTTTTTATTGTAAAATCTAAATCCAAGTCCTAAGAAGGAAAAGGTCATAATATGTGTATAATACCCGTCTATCTACGTCCAAGAGAAACGTCAATAAAATTTTCCTATCATATGATTATTCCACTAATATGACATTAGCTACTAGGCTGTAAAAACAGTAGTAATAAAAACATTTTAGAGTTCCAAGTGCAGATACGATGAAGGGCTGGAGTAGTTAAATAAAATGAAGTTAGAAGCTCTGGACCTAATCGCTTTACAGGGAAATCAATTATAGCAAGTTATGCCCCTGAAGAAGAGATACTAGAACTAGAAGTTGCTAAAAGATTAAAGAGAGAGAATTTTGGCCTATTGTTCCCATTTATCCTTGACAAATTTTCTACTTTGATAATTTGAAGGACGAGGCTCAAAATGGAGCTGGTTTACTGTAATTGTAAAAATATTGATTTGGTTGTGCTAGTTATCGAAGTCCATGAGGTATCATGTTCATTGCAATTTGAATTTAAAAAAAAAAATGGCCAAGGTTTATGTTAGCACTAGCAGAATCTGAACCAAGCCTTGCTTTATGCCTGTAACATCTTAGCAACGTACAAAATACAGCAAAAAGTTTGTAAAAAGTCTAGATCTAGAAAAGATCAATTAGCAAGAAGAGAAATACAATTTTCTATAGAGTATATTTTTCTTCTTAGACTAATAATAACAAGAAAAAGTCATTACCAGACAAATGGAAAAGCTCTGCTGGTCCAACAAAAATATCATTTTAGTCTTAAGAAGGAAGTTTCTTAGGAAGACTCCACCGGAGCTAATCAAACGTAGAATATGTGGGCCGTAACTAACATGATTTTTTAAAAAATATTTATTAATATTAATCTATCTTATTAATAAAATATATTATTTAATTTATTGATAATATTATATAAAATCTATAAAATAAGATGCATCAAATATAAACTAAAATTGAAACCCATATCATAAGCCACTCGGTTGAAGTGTGGTTATTATCCGTCACAACCCTTTGAGCCCACATCCCAAAAGTATTTTCAGCAGACCAAGTTCAAGGCAGCCACATATCTTTCTTTGCTTCTCGTAGAAAGTCATAAGTGCTATATCTTTGCAATTAACTATAACCCAATGGTCTATTTCTTTAAAATGATAGCATTTAGAAATCAATTAGAATGTATTTAGATAGGTGGTGAGATTAATTTTAATAAAATTAAAAATATTGATAAAAATAAAATTAATTATTATAATAATGAGATTGAGTACTATAATTTGGAGATTAAAATAATAATAATATATTTATTTCAATGTAAATGCATCAATAACAATGAGATTAAATGTAGTGAAAAATGAAAATAAATAATAAGCACATTAAATTAAAACTTTTATATAATGAAAATTTTAAAATATTTTTTACATTTATAAGTTAATTTTTATAACAAATAATAAATTTAGTAACAATTAATAATAATGTTTTACAATTAAAAATTGATTATTTGTTTATGATTTTTAGCTATATATTATTAATTAATTTATTACATATTTGTATAAATGATTTATTAAATAATTATAATGATGTTATTTTAAAATATTTAAATAAATAAGAAAAAAAAAAAAAAAACAAACAAATGTTACAAGTGATAGCAACATTTTCCTCCTGCAATTCAATCCTAGAGGTAAAAAAAAAAAGGCATGGGTAAAAATGAAAAGAACGTGATGGGAGTGGAATATTTCCATTAAGTCCAATCAAGTTTTAAACCTCTACTGCAGTCAAAAATCATGAGACATAGGTACAGATGTGGCCTCTGTTGTTTCTCAAATTATTCTCTTTCACTTTTTAAGATAAAAAAAATAATTAACATACCAAATCCGTTAAAAAAAAAAAGGACAAAATTAAGGGAGAAGACTCAAATTTGAAAAAATAAAGTCAATCAAGAAAATATTGAGGCAAACAGTATGATAAATCAAACGACACAATTTTTTTTTTCTTCTCATTTTTTACTTCATTACCTACAATCCCTACAAGATGATGCTTAACATTGATCTAGTCTCAATGAGAGTTAAAATTTTAGACACCAATTTTATCTTGATCTATTATTTTCAATTCTTGTTTATTAATAATAATAATATTAATTTAATTAAAATTAAAAGTTTATAAAATATAAAATACAAAAAAAACAAAAAAAAAGAGGGTCTGGGTGGCCAATGGTGCCATGCAAGGCACCACTAGCCACCCACCCCACTGCCAACACCATACCCTTGTCCTTACCATACTCTGACTGCCCAGAACCACCACCCATACTTTGTCAGGCATATGTTCAACCTATTACCACCATCCCAATCCTATAAAGGACTAGATCACAACCTCTTTCACTCGGGCTTGAAGCATTCAAACATATAGCCACCACAAAAGAAACCCATACAGACACACTACTATTCCTAACCTCAATCAACCCCTCGCCCACCGAATATCCCCTCACCAAACAACCAAAAAACACGCACCCCTACCAACAACCTCTCAGACGAAAAAAAAACCCAAACAACCCCCAAAATACCCAAACAAAAAAATAAACAGATCTATGAAAATCAACACAAAAAAACCATAAAATAGAAACCACAACCCTCACCGAATCGGCAAGGAACCCAACGCCAAGGAGATCCTTGCAACAAAAAAGAAAGGTTATTAGTTTGAGTTTTTTTTTTTTTTTTAAAAGGACAGAAAACTTTAAACCTCGATCTACATCGATTAAGGTCATTTTCGGGTGAAGAAGAGATCGGATCTGAAAAGATCGCGCTGAAAGGAGCTTTCAGGAGGATTTCAAAATTTTCAATCATCGGCGACCACCATCGACGGTGGCCCAGGCGGTGGCTGGTGCGACAGTCCAGCAATCGGATTCCTACGGGGCCAGAGAGAACCCAAAGCTCTGAAAAAAATTTTTTTTTAAGAAAATGGTGAAATGAGCTAAAAAAAAATTGACTTTTATAGAAAACATTAAAAGCAAAATGACATCGTTTTGAGCATAGGGCTAAAACGATGTCGTTTCAAGCATAAGAGGATCCGCGCGTGGACCAAACCCAACTTGAGATCCGCGTAAACAGACCCGTCAACCCGTCTCAGCCACCTTCCAGTCGGTTCGGACGAACCGCCAGTGAACCGGTTCGAACCGTTCCTCAATCGACTCAACCGAACCGCACGTCGAACCGAACCTTTTTCGGTCCAACTGAACTACCATTGACCGGTCCGGTTCAGGTAAAAAAATTTTTTTTTTGAATTTTCTAATTTTTTTACATTATTATTTTAAGTATTTTTTTTATATATGTATGCATGATCAGTTTTAAATTTGTTATGATAAGTTTTTTAATTGTTTTAATAATAATAAAAATGAAAGTAAGTAAGATAATAATTAAAAATATATATTAAAAATGCTTAAGATAATAATAATAATAATAATAATAATAATAGAATAATTATTATTACTTTTCCTACTTAGATGTTGGAGGGAATAAAAAATATTTTCCTAAAGAAATAATTTTGCCTAGATGTTGGAGAATTATTATTAATAAATTTTCATAAAAAAATATATAATAAATTTTTTAATTAATTTTCAAAAATCATTAAAATCGAACTTACTTCGAAAATCTACCTAAATGTTGGAGATTTTTAGAGATGTTCGTATTTTCTTAAAAACGAAACTTTAAACACTAATTCTTAATTTTCAAAATCTTAGGTTTCTAAAACCCCTAAAATTCAAAATCCCCTAAAATCAAAAATCCCAAAATCCAAAATCCCTAAAATCCAAACCCTTAAATCAAAACCCCAAACCCTAAAATCTCGAAACTCTAAAATCAAAACCCTGAACCTTCTATATCCAAAAATTCAAGCCTTAAAACCCTCTAAACCTTAAAACCAAACCTTCAAAACCTCTACTCAAGACCTTACTCAAAACCTTCTGAAAATCTTAAGGACACTATGAAAATTCATTTGAAACAATTTGTTCTTGAATGCCGCCTAGATGATGGGGTATTTAAAAAATTTTACTTCGTTAAGTCTTTTCACATGATTTCTTAATTCGTATTAATAATAAGATTAATAAATAAAAGGTATAATAGTAAATAGGGATCTTAAATATAAACAGTCGTACCTAAGCTCTACCTAGATGTTGAAAAGTCGGGGTGATCTCATTATACTTAAGAATCCAACTTTTAAATTGCATTTCATTTTACATGACATTTATTAGCATACATACGTTAACGTGTTATCATCGATAATTATCTGCAATATTCTCTTTTTAATTTTTATTTACTATTTGATGATAAAATATTTAATAATAAAAAAGAATAATACATTTTGAAAAATTTTGTGATATTATAAAATAAAATAAAAAATAACATTCCGAAAGAAATAATTCTTGGTACTCTGCCTAGATGTTGGAGAGTCGCTAACAATTATTTTCTATAAAGATTGTTATTTCATTTTAAGGATTATTGTGTTAAATCTTAAGCGAAAATAGTTATTTTAAATTCTGCCTAGATGTTGGAGAATTTTAAGATAATTCTTTAACTTAAAGATTTTTTCAATATTTCTAAATAAAAATTTTAGCAAGATTTTTATTTTTCCAAATGAAGGGAATTAGTGTTAAATTTCAAATTAAAACCATTTTTATCCAACACCAAAAATAGCGCATAATTAAATGGTACCAATTTATGGGCGTTGTGGGGGTGCTAATCTTTCCCCGCACGTAACCGACTCCCGAACCCAACCTAATTTTTCGTAGATCAAAATTTATCTTTTTGATAAACTTTGAACTTGCTTTTATAGTTTTATTAAAAAGATAAATTTTTGGGTGGCCAATCACACCCTAACAAAGATTGGTGGTGACTTCCCTTTTATTTCTCTCGACTTTAAAACTCTTTTACGTCTGGCGGTCTCAAAATCATTACGATAGCTTAGCGGCTCCACTGGGGGCTTTTAAGAGTCAGGCTAAATTTTAGTTATGCGCTATTAATAGTTATTGGATTTAATTGGTTTTATTTGATATTTAATTTAATTCTCTTTATTTTAATTTTTCAAAATATATACATATAAGTTAATAAATAAAATAAATTGCTTGTTAGCTATTACTTTATTTTTATTTTGTGTTTTTGATTTATTCATGTTATTTTGATTAATACATTACTTTGCACACACTTTGCATATTTACTCGCATACATGAGGTCTAAACCCGGGCTCTTTCCCTTTTAGGAGGAAGTGAAGTAGCTACGCTCTCGTGAGGTGATAACCTTTGCATTTGCTAGCAAAACACTCCACTCAGATTGAACCATTTCCGTTAGTAGCCTGTAATGGGTGAGGATCGGGGAACCTTACTAGTCTATAACGGACGATGATGTGAGGAATAGTCTGGGAACCGTTAGACGCATAAACCTTAACCCAGCATATCGTGAGCCATATAAACCTTGTCGATCTTTTTATAGAAATAACCAAAAATGGATTATAAAAGAAAAGCATTTTCTTGAAAAAAAATAAATTTGCTCTTTACATGTAGTTCATTCATTTGGTAATTGTTCAAATTTTACAATTTCATAAAATATTTTAGAATAAAGTAATTTTTTTGTAAGCATTATCCAACAAGCAAAACAAAAAAACAAAAAAAAAGGTTTTCAGAAAAATTAAAATTTTTTCTTAAATTCTTTGTTTATTGGCCCAATCAAAAAATCAATTTTCATGTCCTAGTTATTTTGTTTTTCCCTCTAAAAAAATTTTTTTTTATATTATATTTTGTTTCATCTTTTGCATTTCATACATTATAAAAATTAATACATGTATCCCATCCCATATGCATCATCAAAGGTAGTGTCAATTTCACTAGGTTAGCATAATACAAGCATTGCATCCTATGTAAAAATATAACATGCACTTGGTAGGTTCATGCATTTCATACAAGTTTACTGTATTAGTCATAGGAATACATCTCATCATTCATGTAAATATATCATTGCATTTCATGCATATAAATTCATGAATGGTAGGGTCGTATGGAACAAACGTTGCATTTCAATCGCACTATCCCTAACATTCCTTACATACACATTTATGGTTGATAAAAATTTTCATTTGGGTCATTTGTACATATAAAAACTTATTGTCATAGGCATATATGCATTTCATGACATTCTTTAGCCATCATATTCATGTATTCATACTTCACGTGTCATTATTTTTGTGATATTCATTCAATAAGGGTAGTAATCTAGAATTTTTTGTCTAAGTCCTGAAATAAAATGTCTGTCTTGATGGGAATCAGAGTGACGAAAATGGGAGATCAATTGGAAGCAAGGATTAGTGCTTTGGAATTGAATCAAGAAGAATTATGGCTGGAGCTTCGTGAGATGAAACAACAGATGGCTCAATTGATAAAAATGGTTAGAGGTAGTGATGGATTTGAGTTTGTTTCTCCTCAAAGACCGTTGTCACTTTCGTCAAGTTAAGGTCAATTGGCTCTCGTTGATTTCAGCACTTTGCCAGAACATACTAAAGCATTGGGTGATTTGAACAATGACCAAGGTTTGGGCAAGCTCAAGAGAGGAATAGGTGAACTAGCCATGCAAATACCTGAGCTCAAAAGTTTGATTTCCAAAAATAAGCTAGTTGGCTTCAAACAACCTTCACAAACTATCTCGAGTCCAAACTCGCACCTAAATCCTTCTTATGACCATTTTCAACCTCCTTTCCTAGCACCTAGGATTCGGCCCCCAATTTTCATGCAACCACAAAGAATTTCACACCTAAACCCATATCCATCATCTCATATTTCACAATCGCCTATTTAACATGTTATACCATCACTACCTTTTGAACCCAATCTTCGACCCAAAGTTTTCAATTCACCTCAAGACCAACTAAGCTATCATCTTTTTAGCAAAGCAAACCAACCATAGGACAGAAAAACTTTGGCAACACCAAAGAAAAAATCCCTGTTAATCTAATACTTATGTCCTACACAAAGTTGTACCCATTACTTCTAAAAAATTATCTCATTGACCCTATCCCTACTGAACCTTACAAACCACATTTTTTCGAATGTTATGACCCCAATGCTCGATGTGAATACCATTTTGGCATCATTGGCCATTCTTTGGAAAATTGCATAGCTTTGAAACATAGGGTGCAATGACTGATGAAAGTTGGATATATGAGTTTTGATGCCAAGATGAAGCCAGTTATTCATGACGACCCTTCTTTGTCCATGCTAAGATAGTAGGCAGTGTTGCAGGCAACAATAAGGTTGGTCAGGATGATGAATAAAAAGTTTTTTAAGTAAAGAGTTATCCTTCCTAGTAATCATAGTCAACTATTTTTTAGGTGAGACAAAGGGAAGTGGGAGCAGGTCTGGTATTTTTTGACCACAGCCCTAATGGTTTATGATGTGTAAACTTGATACTTTTAGAATGAATGAAAACTTCTTTTAACCTAGATTTTCTATGAATTGATGCTTCTGTCCACCTTTAATAATCGGAGATAGTGAAAGAATGATGGTTGCAAGTATGTCTTCATCAAACTTTTGAGATAGAAGGGATATATCTAGATAACCCATTTTGAATATAGGATGGAGTTCAAGTTTTCCCTCACCAAAATAACAAAATTTGACTTGTATATCATGCATCATTTGTTTGAATTCATTGTTTTTCATGCCAGCTAAGGACAAGGAATGATAATTGTAAATATACTTTCGTCAAACTTTCGAAGTAATTTTTTTTTATATAATAGAATTCATGCCATGCATTTCTGACTCCTGGTAATTAATAAAAGATTTGAGGATAGCTATCCTAGGAAACGAGATCAGTGTATTTATAGCATTCAAGTCAGTACCAGAATTATGAAAAATGAAGATGTCAGTCGAATAAACAGAGTAGAAAAGGCCCAAGAAAAGATCAGTGAAACAGTTACAGGAATGCAACAAAACATGAACAGACAGTTGGCAGAATTAAAACAGATGTTAGCAGAGTTGACTAAAGGAAAAAAAATTGTTAAAACACACATGGCAAGGGAGGAGATAGTTGTTGAGACACCATTGTATCCATCTGGGTTCACATATATTCAAGACTCTCATATCCTGTAGGCACCTCCAGTAAATCATCAATCTTATATTGGCCTTTCTGCCAAGATGCCATCAATTCAGACAAATGTCGATCTCAAGTGCACTCTTAACGACTCCACTGTGTGCCTAATGGGGATGATCCTAAAGAATCAAAAAAATTAAATAGGGTGCCAGATCCATCAAGAGATACGATAATGAAAGATAAATTTGATCTGTTGAAAGATAGATTGATGGTAATTAAAGGCCATGATGTGTACGAGAATGTTGGTGCCAACGAGCTTAGTCTATGCCTGATCTCGTTATTTCATCAAAATTTAAAGCCCCAGATTTTGAAAAGTATAACGAAACTGGATGTCCTAAAATACATTTGGCTCAATACTATCACAAAATGGTTGGGTATGCTGGTGATGAAAAGCTACTTATTCATGTCTTTCAAGAAAGTTTGACTGGGGCAGCAGCTAATTGGTATCATAGTCTAAAAAGTAGTTAAATTTGTACTTGGAGAGATTTATCATGGGCATTCTTGAAGCAATACCAATATATATTGGAGTTGGCTCCGGACCAATTAACCTTCCAAAATATAAGAAAGAACCCCAATGAGAGTTACAAAGAATATGTTGTTAGATGGAAGAATATAGCATCATAAGTACAACCACCTCTTACCAATAAGGAGTTGAATTCCCTGTTTATGGATACCCTTCCTTCTCCCTATTATGATAAGTTGATTAGCAATGCTTTATCAGAGTTTGTGAATTTATTGTTTGTTGTGGGTAGAATTGAGGATGGGATAAGAAGGGGAAGAATTATAGACACTGGTGATGAAAAAAGAAGAGATATTTTTGCAAAACAAGCCCAAAAAATAATTGTTAAAGGGTAAAATGAAAGAAATCTCACTATGATGCAGGAAGATCCAACGAATGATTATTCACAATGGCTACCATATTGTCCCCAACCAATATTTTCGATCGATGATTTTTCTCGACCACTTCATCCGTGTGCTCAAATAGAACCAAGGATAAACTTAAGCCATTCACAGAATCGTAAGAGAAAAAGAGCCAAAATGTATCGTTCACTTTTAATACCTTATGCTAAGCTCTTTACTTTACTGATAGAGAATCATATGATCTCTATTATTTTTGTAAGACCCAGAAAGCCTTCGTACCCAAAGTGGTATGATCCTAATGCTAAATGTGAATTTCATGATGGAGTTAAGGGGCATTCCATAGAAGATTGTACTGCCTTCAAGGATAAAGTTCAAGCTTTGATCGACGCAGATGCTACAAAGTTTAAAGAGCTAGTTGGTGGTTTTGATGATTGATAGTAGTAAAATTGCAAGTTAGTGATGCTAAAGTTGAAACATCAAAAGGGGAAAATTTTGTTTATGTAACTTTGAATATCATCTCAAGAGTATGATCAACATGATAAATTCTTTTTGGTCAAGTCTTAAGGTTTGCATTGCACGAGTAAACATTGTGCATCATAGTATTTTATTTCGTGTAAGTTTTGATATATAGTTGGTTTTTTTAAAAAAAAAAAAAAAAGAGGAAAGGTGTTAGATATGAATAAAGCCTCATGTGGTTAAGTACCGATGCTAGAGAAATGTCTTTAAAAAAAAAAAGGCAACAAAAAAAAGTAAAAAAAAAAATTATAAGTTTAAGATGAATTGGCGATCACTATTAAAAATTTTTTAAATACCTAAATGCCAATTTGCTCATTCAGTTGACCCTATTTCATCAGTCATGACCCTTTGATAGCCTTGAATTCAAATTTGTGAACCTTATTTTCACCTGATATTGTTGGCAATATTCTTTTTTAAGGCAATGAACAAATGAAACAGCCATTAAAAAAATGTGTGGTTCCTAGAAAATTAAGTTTATATGACTTTATTTTTTTTAGAATTCAAATGTGATAATTTGATATGATAAGATTATGCTGCAGTTTCAAAATTTTCAAATCCAAGTTTTGTAAAATGCAGTTAAGCATACTACCCTTTCAGCTTTTTATCCCAAAATTGACCCGATCTTTTGTCTTGAGGTATATTTGTCAAAAAAAAATACCTCATTACCTCTAAGGCAACTTAAGTTATGATTAACCCTTTTGTTTTCTTTTTGTGGAGTAACTTAGATCATTTGATACCTTAAATATGTTTACCCCACATAATCTTTTTTTTATCCATTTTATATGACCCTTCTCTTGTAATTACTTTCATTATGGGTGGTTTGCTAAAATGGGGCATCTTCTATAAAACGTATTACTGGCAAAATGAATCTAGGTGTGAGCTATGGGGGCATAAAAAAAAAAACAAAAAAAAAGAAAAAAAAGGGCAAAAAAAATTGGTTATGACATCATGCACTTAAAAAAAAAATTTTTAAGTAAATCCAAAAAAGGTCATGACAAAGTCAAAGTTTTGAAAAAAAAAAGAGCCAAAAAAAAAAAACCAAAAAATTTTTTGAGATAAAAAACCTTTTTTAATGTTCATTTTCCTAAAGAGTAGTCTTCAATTTAAGTGTTTATGCTTGAAATGACAAATGGTCATCGTTCATTATCCGTTCACAAAAATAAAAATTTATCTCTTGTTATCCCTTTGAGCTTGTTGAATTCTTTCAAAATAAACCTTGACCAAGGATCACCTTCCACATTGAGGGTAAAAAATAAAAGAGAAAGAAAAATGCATTTGAAGGTTAAGAATGAGAATGTCTAATGGAATCTCATGTGATAGGGGTAAAAACCCAATATAAAAGTTCATAAAAATTTTGAATCCACTCAGTGAAAGGATGTAAAAAAAAAAGGAAAGAAAGAATAAAATAAGAAAAAAAAAAAGAAATAAACGGATGGAAAGCATAAAATAGAATATGCCTTAGAGTGTATCCTTCTAATGAAAAATGATCCTTAGTTTCAAATACCCTTAAATACTTGTTTTGGGCCTTTCTATCATTTTCTTTGACAACCATGAACCTTAACCTACATTACAACCTTTGAAAAGTGAATATTGCATTAGGTATGAAAGCTTAAACTTGAAGAGTTTCTCTTGAAAGAAATGAACATGAATTTTTTGGGTTTCCCTTTTATTACCTAATTTTTTGTTTGAACCGTTAAACCTTTTCGAAAAAATTCTTTTCCTCTTTTGGATTACATTTGAATTTTCAAGTGCATGGTGTGTAAAAAAAAAAAGAGAAAAATAGAAATAAAAATGGCTATAGGGTGAAACCCTCAAAAGGATAGTATAGAGCCAACCCTGAAAGGTTGCTCCTGATGCTAAGTATGGTGGATGCTAAACAAAAATAAAGCCAAACTTTTTTGAAAGATCTGAAATATCAAAACCATAGAAGTCTGAGATGGGTTGATTATTCCAAAATAACCCTTTAAAATCTTAAGCCTTTACCGCTGATCTTGACATATATCAAAATGTGGCATTTAGAGACTAAGAAAAATGTTGAATATGTTTGATTTTCAAGGAATTCATGCTTTTAGAAAAGCTTCTGTTTCATTTGTGAGCTTGCATGCCTCTTTCACTCCCTTCAAGGGTTGAAGCCTTTTGAATAAACATCGCTATCTATAGAACTATTACATCTATTTAGAAAGAAAATCCTCACCTTTTTCATTTTTGATAGGGATCACCAAATTCTAAAAAAAAAAAAGAAAAAAATCCTCAATGAAGTTTTAAGCCCAGTTTATCTGGCTTCAAATAAGGTTTTAAGCCTAGTTTAGCTGACCTTCAATAAAATTTAAGCTTAATTTAGCTGACCATCAATTAAGTTTTAAGTTCAATTTATCTAGCCTCAAATGAGGTTTTAAGCCCAATTTAGCTGGCCTTCAATAACATTTAAGCCCAGTCTATCTGGCCATCAATAACATTTAAGCCTAGTTTATCTGGCCATCAATGAAGCTTTAAGCCCAGTTTATCTGGCTTCAAATGAGGTTTTAAGCCTAGTTTAATTGGCCTTTAATAAAATTTAAGCCCAGTTTATTTTATCCCAAAAGAAGTTTTAGAGTTTCAAGGTTCTATCTAGAATAAAAAAAAATTCTCGATGCAAAATCTTTTGAAAGATCTTGCATTTGCATTACTTGTATCATGAGAAAGACATTTAACGTACAAAAAAAAATATTCAAATTTGCATCGCTCATATGTGCAACATGAAAAGGATATTTGCATTTACATCACTTACATCTGTACCATAAGAAAGACATTCGCATTTGCATCACTTGCATTTGCACTTGCACAAGATATTTGTATTTGCACCATAAGAAAATTCGCATTTGCATCATGGCATCCGCATCTTAAGAAAAGGTATTTGTGAGAGCATTTACATGAAAAGACCATTGTCATTGTCAAATATAGTTACATCAAGCATTCGCATTCTTGCATTTGGATTGAGATTTGTATTTTTATCAACATTTCCATTAGCATCATTTGATCAAGATGGACATTTGTATCATTGATTGCATTCATTAACTCTGATTGGGGAAAAGCCATTTTCAAAAAATTTTTAAATTTTCAAAGTTCTATTGCCTCTAATTAAGAGGAGCACTTAAAGATCTTGATTTCTAGGACCTCCAAACATTAATTCAATTCGTGGTGTTATCTTGATTGATTCATTATTCTCGACTTGCGGTATTGTCCAAGTCGATTATGTAAGACCTTCGGGCATGATTTCGATTCGCGATGTTATTCCAATCAATTTTTTTTAATTTCTTGACTTGCGATGTTGTCCCAGTCGATTCTGTGAGACCTCTGGACATGATTTTTGTAAAACCTCCAGGCATAATTTTGATTTGCGGTGTTATCCTGATCGATTCTTTAATTTTGACTTATGGTGTTGTCCCAGTCGGTTCTGTAAGAGCTTTGGACATAATTTCGATTCGCGGTGTTATCCCAATCGATTCGTTATTCTCAACTTACGGTGTTGTCTCAATCGATTCTGTAAGACCTCCAGGCATGATTTTGATTCGCGGTATTATCCCGATTGATTCTTTAATTTTGACTTACGGTGTTGTCCTAGTCAATTCTGTAAGACCTCCGGGCATGATTTTCTGTAAAACCTCCAAACATAATTTTGATTCGCGGTGTTATCTTGATCGAGTTATTATTCTCGACTTACGGTGTTATCTCAATCGATTCTATAAGACCTCTGGGCATGATTTCTGTAAGACCTTCAGACATGATTTCGATTTGTGGTATTGTTCCAATTGATTCTTTATTTCTCGATTCACGGTGTTATTCCGATCGATTCTTTACTTTTCAATTCGAGGTGTTGTCCCGGTCATTTTTGTTTACGTCTCGACTTGCAGTGTCATCCCGGTCGTTTTCTTTATCATTTGACTTGTGGTTAAAAAAAAAAGAGGAAGAAAAACTTTTGAAAAATCCATGATTTGCTTTCGGACAAAATCGTTGTCTTTATCTTGTCCTATTCTTGATTCTCAGTAATGTGCAAAGAGAGGCAGCTGTAGACACCGGTTTTGTCTAGGTCTACTATTTTCAGTTCTTGTTTATTATTAACAATAATATTGATTTAATTAAAATTAAAAATTTATAAAATATAAAATATGGAAAAAATAAAAAAAAGGGTCTGGGTGGCCAGTGGTGCCTTGCACGGCGCCACTGGCCACCCACCCCACTGCTAACACCATACCCTTATCCCTACCATACTCTGACTACCCAAAACCACCACCCATACCTTACCAGGTGCATGTTCAACCTGTTACCACCATCCCAATCCTATAAAGGACCAGATCACAACCTTTTTCACTCGGGCTGGAAGCACTAAAACCGATAGCCACCACAAAAGAAGCCCATACAGACACACTGCTATTCCTAACCTTAATCAACCCCTCGTTCACCGGATATTCCCCCCACCAGAATACCAAAAAACACGCACTCCTACCAACAACCTCTTAGACAAAAAAAAACCCAAACAACTCCTAAAATACCCAAACAGAAAACAAACAGATCTACGAAAATCAATACAAAAAAACCATAAAACAGAAACCACAGTACTCACCAAATTGATGAGGAACACAGCGCCAAGGAGATCCTTGTAACAAAAAAGAAAGGTTATTAGTTTGAGTTTTTTTTTTTTTTAAAGAAAAACAGAAAACTTTAAACCCCTATCTACATTGATCGAGACCGTTTTCGGTGAAGAGGAGACTGGATCTAGAAAGATAGCGTCGAAAAGAGCTTCCAGGAGGATTTCAGAATTTTCGATCACCGGCGACCACCACTGACAGTGACCGATGCGACAGTCTGGCGACCGGATTCCGGCGGGGCTAGAGAGAACCCAAAGCTCTGAAAATTTTTTTTTTTTGAGAAAATGGTGAAATGAGCTGAAAAAAAACTGACTTTTATAGAAAACATTAAAAGCAAAACGACGTCGTTTTGAGCATAGGGCCAAAACGACGTCGTTTCAAGTGTAAGAGGATCCGCGCGTGGACCGAACCCGACTCGAGATTTGCGTAAATCGACCCGCCAACCCGTCTCAACCACCCTTCAGCTAGTTTGGACGAACAGGTCTGAATCGTTCCTCAATCGGCTCAACCGAATTACGTGCTGAACCGAACCTTTTTCGATCCAACCGAACCGTCGTTGACCGGTTTGGTTCAGGTTAAAAAAAATTTTTTTTTTGAATTTTTGAATTTTTTTTACATTATTATTTTTTGTTATTTTAAGTATTTTTTTTTATATATGTATGCATGATAAGTTTTAAATTTATTATGATAAGTTTTTTAATTGTTTTAATAATAATAAAAATGAAAGTAAGTAAGATAATAATTAAAAATATATATTAAAAATGCTTAAGATAATAATAATAATAATAGAATAATAATTATTATTTTCCCTGTCTAGATGTTGGAGGAAATAAAAAACATTTTCTTAAAGAAATAATTTCGCCTAGATGTTGGAGAATTATTATTAATAAATTTTCATAAAAAGAAATATATAAGAAATTTTTAATTAATTTTCGAAAATCATTAAAATCGAACTTACTTCGAAAATTTACCTAGATGTTGAAAATTTTTAGAGATGTTCGTATTTTCTTAAAAACGAAACTTTAAATACTAATTTTTAATTTTCAAAATCATAGGTTTCTAAAACCCCTAAAATCCAAAATCCCCTAAAATAAAAAATCTCAAAATCCAAAATCCCTAAAATCTAAACCCTTAAATCGAAACCCTAAACCCTAAAATCTTCAAACTCTAAAATAAAAACCCTAAACCTTCTATATCAAAAAATTCAAGCCTTAAAACCCTCTAAACCTTAAAACCAAACCTTCAAAACCTCTACTCAAGACCTTACTCAAAACCTTATGAAAATCTTAAGGACACTATGAAAATCCATTTGAAGCAATTTGTTCCCGAATGCGCCCTAAATGATGGGGTATTTAGAAAATTTTATTTCGTTAAGTCTTTTCACACGATTTCTTAATTTGCATTAATAATAAGATTAATAAATAAAAAGTATAATAGTAAATAGGGATCTTAAATATAAATAGTCGCACCTAAGTTCTGCCTAGATGTTAAAGAGTCGGGTGGTCTCATTATACTTAAGAATTCAACTTTTAAATTGCATTTAATTTTACATGATATTCATTAGCATACATACGTTAATGTGTTATCATCGATAATTGTCTGTAATATTCTCTCTTTAATTTTTATTTACTATTTGATGATAAAATATTTTATAATAAAAAAAATAATACATTTTGAAAAATTTTGTGATATTATAAAATAAAAAAAAATAACATTCCGAAAGAAATAATTCTTGGTACTCTGCCTAGATGTTAGAGGGTCGCTAATAATTATTTTCTATAAATATTGTTATTTCATTTTAAGAATTATTGTGTTAAATCTTAAGCGAAAAGAATTATTTTAAATTCTGTCTAGATGTTGAAGAATTTTAAGATAATTCTTTAATTTAAAGATTTTCTCAATATTTCTAAATAAAAATTTTAGCAAGATTTTATTTTTTCAAATGAAGAGAATTAGTGTTAAATTTTAAATTAAAACCATTTTTATCTAACACCGAAAATAGCACATAATTAAATGGTACCAATTTATGGGCGTTGTGGGGGTGCTAATCCTTCCTTGTATGTAATCGACTCCCAGACCCAATTTGATTTTTCGTAGATCAAAATTTATCTTTTTGATAAACTTTGAACTTGCTTTTATAGTTTTATTAAAAAGATAAATTTTTGGGTGGTCAATCACACCCTAACAAATATTGGTGGCGACTCCCCCTTTTATTTCTCTCGATCTTAAAACTCTTTTACGTCTGACGGTCCCAAAATCGTTACGACAAGAATGCATCTCCAATTTTATCCATAATCCCTTTAATTTTACATTTCACTCCATTTCTTCCATCAAACCACAACCTATACATGCAAATTCAACATAAATCACATAAATTTAAACTCAAATTAACTTATCAACTTTATAAAAAGCATTCACAAAAATTTTGAACGTGTTTTAAAAAATAACTGTTTATCATTTTTTTCTAAGAAAAGAATTTCTCAAGCTTTTTAAAAATAAAATAAAATAAAATAAAATAAATAATACTGCATAAAGCATATGAAGAATAAAACAAGCCTTAAACAATCCATACACCTCATACACCATAACATTCACGTTTAAGAAAAAAAGGTTTGTTGTTCGATCAAATTTATTAAGAAAAAAAAGCGAAATTCTCTTTTCCTTAACTTTTTTTGCTTCCTCAAATATGCTCTTTTCTTGCTTTTTAACTTTTCTTTAATTTTTTCCTGAGAAAACAACATCCTTTTTTTTTTTTTTCATTCTTTCTTTTACTACTCTTTTCATTTTTAATATTTCTTTCTCTTCTCAATCTACGATTCTTTCTTTTTAGTGTCAAAATAAAAAATCATTTGACCACAAAAAGCAACGTGTCTTTCTTTGGAGTCTTCATTCGTCTTTCTTCAAATTTCTTTTAATTTGTTTAATTTTAACTCTTATCCAAGAAGGCAAAAATCTTTAAAATACTCTTAACAAATTAAATAATTCTCTATCTGTATCTAAAAAAGAACGCGTGTTAGACGGAAAATGTGTGTAAAAAAATTTATATGATAATTAGATATGAATTAAAATTTTAATAAAATCTAATAAAGCTGCGTACGCAAACTATTACACAGTATTGATGAAAAGTCAAAGATACCTTTGTTTATGTAAAGCAACCTGGAGCAAGAGCCCCGACACACGGAGAATTTTTTTTCTTTACCTTCATTCAAAGTTTATCTTCTCTTATAAGAGTTGGCGAAGTCTGTGATCTTGGTTAAAGCTTGAAGAAAATCAATCCCACTAAGCATGGCTTCTCCTTCTCTCCATTCTCTCTGTCTCCTGCTAATTTGTTTGTTGCCATATTCTGTTACAGCCCAAACATACCGCAACATAACATTGGGCTCTTCGAAGACCGCTGGTAATGGTAACTCTTTTTGGACATCTCCATCGGAAGATTTTGCATTTGGGTTTCAACAGATAGGAACTGGTCAGATGTTCATACTGGCCATATGGTTCAACAAAATACCTGAAAAAACCATTATTTGGTCAGCCAATCGTGAAAATCTGGTGCAAGCAGGGTCCAAAATTGAACTTACCACGGATGGCCAGTTTGTTCTAAGTGATTCGAAGGGAAATAAGGTGTGGACAGCGATTTTGACCGGTACAGGATCAGTAGACCATGCAGCTATGCTTGACACGGGAAATTTTGTGCTGCCTAGCCGGGATTCTACAAACACGTGGCAAAGTTTTGACCTGCCGACTGACACCATACTACCCACACAACAATTTAACCAAGGCAACAGACTTGTTGCTCGCTATTCAGAAGCGAATTATTCAAGTGGAAGATTTCAGTTTATATTACAGGTTGATGGGAATCTTGTTCTTTACACAACTTTCCCACTGGACATGGTGAATACTGCTTACTGGTCAAGTGATACTGTAGGAAGTGGCTTCCAGGTTATTTTCAACTTGTCTGGCTACATCTACCTAATAGCTAGAAATGGAAGCATTCTTAGTTTGATAGCATCTAATGGAGCTTCAACTAGTGATTTCTATCAGCGAGCAACTCTTGAATATGATGGTGTCTTCAGGCAATATGTTTTCCTAAGAGAAATGGTGCTAGCAATGGGAGGCCCATGTCCTGGTCTTTGCTGTCCGCTGTACCTCCAGATATTTGCATGGATCTCATGAAGGAAATAGAAGGTGGGGCCTGTGGATTCAACAGCTACTGCGTTCTAGGAACAGACCAGCGGCCGAGATGTGAGTGCCCACCTGGATACTCATTCTTGGATCCAAATAATGAGATGCATGGCTGCAAACAGGATTTTGTTTCACAAGACTGTGATGGATTGCAAGAAGCAAATCTTTTTGGTTTCAGAGATATGCCCAACACAATTGGTCATTGGGAGATTATGAACACTTGTGAACAGTAACTGAGGATTGGTGCAGACAGAACTGCTTGAATGATTGTTTTTGTGCCGTTGCTATCGTTACAAATTATGGTCAATGTTGGAAGAAGAGAATTCCTCTCTCAAATGGGAGATCTAATCCAAGTGTGGGAGGAAAAGCTCTGGTCAAAATAAGGCAAGAAAATTATACTTGCAAATCTGCCGTTGAAGGTTCAAACAGTAACGATCGCTTAACTTTAATCCTCATTGGGTCTCTTCTAAGCAGCTCAGTGTTTCTGAATTTCCTTCTGCTGATAGGTAGTATTTTCGTTATTTGGCGATTCAATAACAGGAGAAAAAAGATGCTTCAAATCCAACGAGCAATACAAGGCATGAGCTTGCGATGTTTCACTTATAAAGAGTTAGAAGAAGCATCAAGTAAATTCAAGGAAGAACTAGGGAAGGGTGCATTTTCTGTAGGGGAGATAAACTACACTTGGAGCCCATGGGAGCACACCAAAGAACTCATACATGTTGGACACCATTTGAGCCAAAAAGCTTAAGTTATTAGATTTTTGGATCCTTCATGCATATATAAGATATCTCATTCAGATTTTCTAATAATATGGGATTCTTTACTCACACGTGAACCATATCCTAATAATCTCTTCATTCACTTGTGAGTTCTAATCAAGTCTCACTTTGACTTTCCGTGCGAGTAAGTTTTATCAACACCTCTTTTGGGCCAGGTAACCTCACATCTCTAATATGTTTTTGGGTCAGGGCAAAACACTCAACCTAGGTGCCTAGGTTGTCTCAGTGCTCCCTCAAGCTTACACTTCAGGTTGACTTGACACTCGTTGCATCCAAGTCGAATCTTTTAATATCGGTGTTCAAGCACATGATTAGATTCTTGGGTCCTTCATGCATATATAGGATGGCACAACACTCAACCTAAGTGCCTAAGTTGTCTTAGTGCTCCCTCAAGCTTACACTTCAGGTTGACTTGACACATTGCCCACTTAGGTATTCCGTTTTTGCATATTATCTTATACTCGTTGCATCTAAGTCGAATTTTTTAATATCGGTGTTCGAGCACATGATTAGATTCTTAGGTCCTTCATGCATATATAGGATATCTCATTTAGATAATGATGTGGGATTTCTTTACTCACATGTGAACCATATCCCAACAATCTCCCCATTCGCTTGTGAGTTCTTTGCATCCAAGTCGAATCTTTTAATATCGGTGTTCGAGCACATGATTAGATTCTTGGGTTTTTCATGCGTATATAGGATATCTCATTCAGATTTTCTAATGATGTGTGATTTCTTTACTCACATGTGAACCATATCCCAATAATCTCCTCGTTCACTTGTGAGTTCTAATCAAGTCTCACTTCGGCTCCCCCTATGCGAGTAAGTCTTATCAACACCTCCTTTGGGCCAGACAACCTCACATCTCATAAAAGCAAATCCAATTTTAAAATGTGCATACGAATCTTATATAAATATAAATATATAAAAACTAAAACTTTTATTCAATGTGAATAACTTATAATATTGATATGTGGATAATATTTATCAATCAACACATGTCCTGAATTAATTATATTATTCATATTTATTTATTAATATGAATTGATTTGATTTCATAAAAATTTGAAAATATTTTAATGCATTAATTATATTTATTGTTTTTAAAATTTTAATTGACTTATCTTTTATTTCTAATAAAATATCTTAAATTATAAATCAAAACTAAATTAATAATACATTATAACCAAAGAATTTCTTAATGATTGAAAGAATTAATAAATACTATAATTACAGCCATTAAACATTTTCTTAATGATTCAAAGAACTTTTATTGAAATTTAATAAGAAATATTACAAAAATTTAATAACCACTATAATTATGGCCAAGAGTTGATTTCTTAATCAATTATTTGATATATTCATATTTGATTAAATATAATATCGAACTAAATAATGGATGTTATTCACGTATAAATATATATAACATAATAATTTTATATATTTATATAAGATTAATGATACATTATAATGTTAGATTTTTATTTTTGTTATAAAATTAATCGTACATTATAATATTAGATTTTATGTATATGGGTTGTTATCAATAAGCCGTGCATCTCATTTTATACAAATGTATATAAAAACCAAAACTTTTGATAAAAGGAAAAAAAATCCAATATGGATAATCTATTTTTTTGACATATGGATTGTTTTAAACAATCAACATGTGTCCTATATTTAATTTCAATTTGACTTCATATACATTTTATTAATTTAAAATATATTTATTTGGCTAAATTAGGTTATTTATTTTCTCATAACTATCCAATATTTTTTCCATTCATAAATGTGTTACAATTAAATTATCTTAAATCATTTTCCACCAAATTCAATTCTTAATTTTAAACATCAAACATATACTATAAACAAGAAATATGCTTTGAAAGCATTGACTATTTAATGACCATGATTTTAGTATTTAATTAAGAAATAATTTATGCATTTGTTAACCTAAATAAATATATAAGGCATAAATGCTAAAAATTCAAACCTAAAATAAAAGTCTAATTAGTTGGAAAGATATTTTCATATTTCTTTCTATATAAGTATTAATTACAATTGGTATAATTTATTGTCCTACAAGAATTTTTCAAAATATTAAGTGTAGACTTTTCAAAATAAAAGATATATTACATAAATAATTAATAACCCATAATAATTTTTTTTAAATAAATTACTCTCAATTTATAAAAATCTCCCAATTCTTATTATAAATAGATAATCTTGTAAGCTAAGGTCATGTTTTGTACATAAGATTATGATAAGATACGATAAAATAATATTATGAATATGATTAAATTAAATAATGTTATTTTATGTTTAATGTATATAAGGATTATGATATGATAATTTATTTATTTGTCAAAATTATCCTTCTCAAAGTTTATACAATTTAAATTATTGATGTAATTTTTAAGAGTATAATTGGATATATAAGTTTTATCCTACAAATTAAAAATAATCCTTTCTAAGTGAAGAGGATTGAATAATACTATGCCAAAAGGATATTAATCCTCTTTTCAATCTCTATCTATTTTTTTAAATACAAATCAAATATGATATATGATAAATATTATCCTATCTTATCAATAATCTTATGCATCAAACATGACCTAAATGTATTAAGAGGTTACTCCTTAAAACTCTCCAAATGTATTAATTTCATTATGTTTAAAAAAATTTTGATCACCAAGTTACATTTATGTTCATAAACTTTTTTCTTTATTATGTTTATCAATTGATTTTATTTCTTTTTTATTCACTTTTTTTTATGCATATTCATACTTTATTTATCTATTTGCTTTCAATATTAGTTTTTTTTTTTTACTTTTAATGGAATAATTTCATATATTTTATCTCTTTTCAGATTTTAGTCCTTAGATATTTTGTCAATTTTTTTTTCATGACTAATAATGGATGTGAATAAGCTGAGATTTTTAGTTAAGTTTGAAGTTTGTTAGAATTTGACATAAGTTTTTCTCTCCTATTTACCCTTTATTTATAGTTTTATCCATATTTAATATGTAATAAAAGGTTTTAATTCCATTCGCTAAAATTGTAAATTTAGTTTGAACTACTTTGATCTTTGTAAATACAAGGATAGACACCACTTAACTAAGGATTTGCTGTTGTTATCATGAGTTCTAGATGTTTTGCACCAAAGCAAGGGCCAAAACCAAGCAAAAGTTTCTACAAAAGATTGATTTTAAGTGAAATAAATTTCTATGGTTTGGATCAAACATTATGTAATTTTGTATAAATATCACTATTAAATGAGATATAATACAAAATATTTTTCTTTACATTATATAAGTACATATTGATCTACAATATTTTTTATTTTTCTATTATTTTACATTAAATTTTTAATTTTTTATATAAAATTTATTAATTAAATTATATATAATTGAATTATATATATATATATATGTGTATATAATTGCATATCCTAGCATTGCACGGGCTTCAAACTAATGACTGTAAAATCCTAAAATTGTTACACATACAAGGATCGCTAAATTCTTTCACACATTTGAAAGTAATTTCCTAGATTGAATTCCTCCAGATACGCTTCTACGTATTTTTTGAGATTAAGAGACAAATAGAGTAAAGAGGATACAATTCTAAATTGTTTTCTTAAAACCTGCAAGCAGCCACAAGAATGTGGCAATTGAAGAAAAATTGGTTGAATAGACAAAGAACAGCGTTAAAATTAAATTTTTCTTTCTTAAACAGTTAGCCTTAAGGAATTCTTTTTTTTCTTTGCCAATCATGCAACATTCTAAGGATTTTAGGAGGCAATCCAAGCATTTGGCCACTTAAATGGTAAGAGACAGAAAATGATAAAGAAAACAAGCGAAGTAGCAAACCAAGCCGCTGCTGCTTATATCTCCAAAAAACCGAGCCTTGAACTTGACTTAAGTTTATTAATGTGAACCAAACATGTTGGGAAGCTGCCAACTTTTGTACCTTGCATTTGTCATATAGCATTTGTCATTCGACTTGAAAAAAAATAATAGAATTAGACTCCGGGCTTCAATTGACGTTTGACATTTCTTTCTCGTTGCAAGATTATTTTTATTTTTTAAAAATTATGTTTTAAATATGAAAAAAATTAAAATTTTTGTCATAGTTTAGTAAATGATAACATATAAATAAATATAAGTGTATTTATTTTTTAATATAAATTATAATTTAATAATATATAAATGTTGTTTTTTTATTAAATTAACGTATTAAATAATATCTTTATTAATATAATATATAAATATATAAATTAAACAACTAATATAATATATTCTTTTATATTTCCCAAGAAGCATCAAGGTAAAAATTCAATCTAGACTTGACCCAAATTATTTAAAGAGGTAAAACTTAACCCAATCCTTAAATAAAAAAATTATATTAGTTGAATCATGTCGAATCAAAATCCAGAGATATAAATTGTTTTGTGATACATACATCCATTGATTTTTTTAACAAATTTTTTAATAAATAGAATTTTAAAAAATAACAAAAAAGAAGCCACACGTAAATTTATTAAATTAAAATATTAAAGAATTTTTTAATGAAATATATATAAATATAAAATTAAATAAATAATAAAATATATATTTTATATATATCAAGGCATAACATCCAAAATTTTACTCTTATTCAAACTCAATTTAAAAAATAAAAACAAAAACTCAACTCTTTATCATGAATTAAAAGAAAGCACACAATTTGGATTGAGACAAATTGAAATCCATCTTATACAAATTATTTTGTCATTTCTATTTCAATTGATTGTTTTATTACAAAATTTATTTAATAAAAAATTAAAGAAAAAGAAAAAATAAAAAAATTGGAAAAAAAAGAAAAGTATCATGTAGACATTCTAGACAAGACAAAACACTCTTAAATCTATCTTTAACTTGATCTTATTTTCAAAAAAAAAAAAAATCATCCATCCAATCTTAGTTTGTTTTTAGAAAAAACACTTATGTTATATCAATACGAATTAAATTAAATTGAATATGAATTATTTTATCATCTCTACCTCAATTATTTTTTTTTACAAAATTTATCTCATGAAAAATTGAATTAAAAAACAAAATAATAAATAATAAATGAATTTAATAAAAAGAAATCATATATATATATATATATTATATTACAACATAAATAGTTACCAAATAGCAATTACTGACATTGATGCTTACATGGACAGTTTCTTTTTTCGATACGTAAAATAATTCCTAAAAGTTCTCATTATAATGACATATAAGATATTTATTAATTTTAAATTATTTATAAAAAATATATTTTAAAATTTATTAAATTGTTTAAAATTTAATAAAAATAATTTAAATATTAATGAAATTTCTCCTGTACTTCACATCATTCCAATTTAAAATTAATTTTAAAGTAATTTATATTTTTCAATTTATTTGAAGTTAATATGAGTATTTAAATTTATCATAGCTTTTAAAAATATTATTTAATGTCTTTAATATTTTTATAAATAAACCTTACATTATTTTTAGTTTTAAATATATTTGACAAAGGAAACGTGAAAAAAATATATAAATACCAGAACAACTTAAGGAAAGTTTCTTCTCTACATCACCTCATCTCAATTTAAAATCAATTTTAAAATAATTTTTCTTTTTCAATTTATATGCAATTAACATAAGTATTTAAATTTATCACAACTTTTAAAAATATTGTTTAATATCTTTAATATTTTTTTATAAATATTCCTTACATTATCTTCAGCTTTTAAATATGTTTCACAAAGGAAATATGAATATATATATATATATATATAAATACCAAAACAACTTTAGGAAAGTTTCTCTTATACATAACCTTATTTTAATTTAAAATAAATTTTAAAGTAATTTATCTTTTTCACTTTATCTATGGTTAACATGAGTATTTAAATTTATCATAACTTTTAAAAATATTATTTAATATCTTTAATATTTTTTTATAAATAATCATTGTATTATCTTCAATTTTTAAATATATTTCATAAAAAAGTGAAAATACATATGTAAATACCAGAACCACTTCAGGAAAGCCCTCATAGCTTTCCCAATATCCCACTGAGCTAAATGTATTTTTTTCTACCATTAATGTAGTCTCTCTTTACATTAGTCTATTATTGCTATAGGAACTAACATGTTTTTTTCTAATGATAGGTACTATTTCACTAAACATACTATTCACTTCATTAAGTATGAGGTACTATTTCACTAGACATATTATTCACTCCATCAGGTAAGATTTTTTTTTTTCAAATTAGTTATGATATTGTTTTTAGCAGTAATATTTTTTAAAAAAATTATAAAAACACATATATTCTTATATTTTTATCAGTATTATCTACAGATTTTTTTTTTCGGATTCTTCACTTAATCAAGTAATATATTTTATCTTTTAACTAATTATTTATTTAATATTCCCTATTCGTATAAAATAGAAATAACACTCTGATTAATTGATAAAATAGAGTTATGTGCCCTAAACAGAAACTTATGTGCCACTTGTATATTAGTGAATACTTTTTTAACTCATATCCTTATTGTCAAACATGTAACATAATTTCAAATTAGGAGATTCTTTTTCAAAAAAAAAAAAAATTGGAAAGAAATAATTTAGAGATAGTCTCATCAATAGTATTAATTTTAAGTGCATTTATATTTTAGCTTAAAAAAACCTTAAAACCATAAAAGTTTCACCAAAGATTCTTGAATAAAAAGATATGAATCCTATGATAAATCTACAATTATGGAATAGAGAATTCCTCATTGTAGACATCAAATTTTGTTCGAAATATTTTAGCATAATTAAACAAAGCCCATTTGAAGTCGGTAAAAAAGGTCCCTTAAAAAGTTCCATAAAATGTATCGATATTTAGGCCTAATAAATAAAAAAAAAAAAAGAAGACATGTATGATTGATGTCAAATTGTTTCACATGAGAATTATATGGATAATACCTTTTCACATGGATGTATGAAAAATAAAGAATAAATAAAATAGGTAAACTTCAAAGTCAACCATAGTCAAAATTGCATAAAACTTGATCAAAATGAATAGAATTGGGGTTAATCTTCAAAGTTCAAAGTCTAATTGGAATCAATATGATTTAAAATTAAATTTGGTGATTTTTAAAACACAAATTTTTTTTTATTTACATCGAGGGAAGTATAAAATTACTAAAATACCCCTATAAAATATATTTTTATAATTTGACCTTCCAGAGTTTGGATTTTTATAAAAATTTTCAGATCCTAATTTCATAATATTTCATGATTTTTAGTGCATTTGAAATCATAGCCGTACCCAAAAAGTGCAAAATTACTAAAGTACCCCTATAAAGGATATTTTCGTAATTTGGCCTTCCCGAGCTCGGATTTTCATGAAACTTTTAAGATCTTAATTTCATAATATTTCATGATTTTTAGTGCATTTGAAATCATAGCAATACCCCAAGAAGTATGAAATTATCAAAATACCCCTATAAGGGTATTTTCATAATTTGCCTTTCTAAGATTGGATTTTCATGAAACTTTCTAGATCTCAATGTCATAATATTTCATGATTTTTGATGTTTTAAAAATCCTAAAAATGAGCATGGAAACATTGATTTATAAGAAAATAGCCTAAATACCGAAAACTTTGCATTAAGGGTAAAAATAGTCTTTTATGTGTTTAGAGGGCATAAAAATTTAATCTTTGCAATAAGTAATGTGGACCATTAGATTTTTTATTGATCTTGATCCAATGGTAAAAAATGGTCATTGAAAGAATAAAAAAAGACAAGTTTTGACCCTTAGATGAGACTCTTAGATGAAATCTCATCCAAGGGCCTCATCTAAGGGTCCATGTTTATAAAGAATGAAACCTTTTTTCTTTGCTGACTATTAAAAGGGAGCTGGGGGGTTTGATCAAGAGAGAGGAAAGGGTTGGAACGTTAAGAGAAAAAAAAGAAAAACATATAAAAAAAGAAAGAGGAAATTGTCGAAAAAAAAAGAAAAAAAAAAGTAAGCTAGCAGAATAGGGTGGGAAAAGAAAGAAAGAAAAAGAAAAGAAGAAGGGCTACCAAAAGAACGAGGCTGGAGAGAAAGTTGCTGAAGGAAGAAAAGAAGAGGAAGCTAACAAAAGTGGAAGAGAGAAAGCAAGCCAAGGTAGAAAGGTTTTAAGTTGACTTTCTTTGTTTTCCTATACGACATGATTTCAATTGCTCCTTTGTTGTTTTTAGCTACTGCCATGTTCTCACTTATATAACCTAGTTGTTGACTAAATTGGCTTCCTTTTCTTTTCTTTACATGCCATATGCATTTTCAACTTGACTTTATGGAAGTTATGGTCAATGCATTTCCAAGTTGATTTGTTTGATGCTAAGTTGGACTTGGTCATATTCATTGAATATATTGGTCTTTGACATGAGGAATACTCATGAAAGCTAGAATTTCTATTTTTATTTTGTTTGTTAATGATATTATTTCACCTAGCTTAAAATCATCTCTTATTCTTTTTTTTGGATAGTTGACAACTTCACAAAGTTTTGAAAGACGCTGAAATTTTTACAACAAGGTTTATTTTCATGTATGTTTTATATCACCATTCATATTTCTCTAATGTTGTTTCAAATGTGAATATAATTTAAACTCCATGCATTTTCCTTTCATTGTTAGTTTGGTTAAATTTCCATGTTCACTTTAACCTTTATGCAATTTAGTTTTTACACCTTAATTTATTTTAAATGTAAAATTGTTCTTTTATTTATAATAATAAATCGAATGAAATTTTTTGACAATGATATTTTAGAGAAATCTGAGTAGTGATTTTTTAAAATATTTATGTGAGGATATTTTTCTAAAAATACTATCAAAGTAATGGAGTATTTAGAAAAATATTCAATAAAAAAGTTTCATTTGTCAATTTTTTCTAAAATTTTGATAGATGTTAATAATAATATGTAATGACTCCTTTAATAAAATTTGGTGTGATCAAAGTTTAAAAATTAGATGAATTTTTTTTTTTAATTAAGAAAGGACAAAGTGAATAAAAGTTTTCGAGAATGGGATTCCAAGGAAGTTTGACTAGTGATTTTTTAGAAATCCTTAGGTGAGAAAATTTTTCTAAAATACCACTAAAGTATTGTAGTATCTAGGAAAATTTTCAATAAAATTTTTATTTACTTTGTTCCTTTCAAAAGTGTTGGTTCCAAAACAATTAAAGAAGATTAAAACATAATAAGTGTTATATTTTTGTATGCACATTCTATTTTATTGTTTGCATTACATAATTTAAAATGTAAATGAAATTTTTGATGATAGGACCTCAGGAAGTTCGAGTCGTGATTCCCGAGAATTCTTTAAGTGAGAAAAAATCTTCTAAAAATTGTCAAAGTAAAGAATCTTATAAAAAATGTTCTAAAAAAAAACCAAAAAAGAACTCTAAGTGGGTGTTGGGATGAATAAATAAGAGCATTGAAATCAATGAGTCTTGGGATGTTGTGGAGTTATGTAGAGGAAAAACACTAGTTGAATGTAAGTGGATGTTTACTATTAAGCTAATTTTGATGGTGGAATAGAGAGACACAAGGCCCACTTAGTTACAAAAGGATTTACTTAAATTTTTAAAGTAGACTACACTGAAACATTTGCTCCAGTTGCTAAATTGAATACCATAAGGGTACTACTTTCAATAGCTGCTAATCTCGACTAGCCATTACACAAAATGAACGTCAAGAATACATTTTTGAATGGGGAGCTACATGACGAAATTTGTATGGATTTACCTCCTGGCTTTAATTGGAAAGATAATGATAGGAAGGTATGCAAATTGAAAAAGTCTCTTTATGGTTGAAAACAATCACCAAAGGCTTGATTTGATTGCTTTGTAAAGTCAGTAAAAAGACATGGATTTAGCTAAGGAGAAATTGATCATACTCTTTTTTTTCAAACATTCACAACATGGAAAAAAGACTACTTTGATAATTTATGTTGATGATATTATATTGATAGGTCATGACACTGAAGAAATAGAAAGGCTAAAGAAGACCCTTGGAAAAGAATTTGAACTTATGTATCTTGGACAACTAAAATACTTAATAAGGATGAAAGTTGCAATGAGCAAGAATGGCATTATTATTTCCCAAAAAAAATATATGATTGATCTCTTTAGGGAAATTGGTATGCTTGGCGGTAAACCAATTTATACACCTATAGATCCTAATGTGAAGCTTGGAAAAAAAAGGAGGAATTCCAATAGATAAATGGAGATATCAATGACTAGTTGGAAAGCTAATCTATTTATCTCATACAAGACCTGATATTGCCTTTACAGTTAGTGTAGAAAAATTGATTAACTTATCATATATAAGACTTGATATTTTTTTTGCAGTAAGTGTAGTAAGTCAATATATACACTCTCCATTTGATGAGCATCTTGAAGTTATGTATCAAATCTTAAGGTATTTGAAGGCCACACCTGTTGAAGGTTTGTTGTTTGAAAAGAACAAACAAAGAAATGTGGAAGTGTTTATAAATGCAGATTAGGCAAGATCAACTGAAGATAGAAAATCCACCTTTAGGTACTGTATGAAGGTTTGGGGTAACCTTGTCACATGAAGAAGTAAGAAATAGTTTGTTGTTACTTGAAATAGTGCAAAAGCAAATTTTAAAACTCCTGCACAAGGAACTTGTAAACTTATTTAGCTAAAGAGACTTTTGAAAGAATTGAAAATGGTAGCTGAATATCCTATGAAATTGTATTGTGATAACAAGGCTCATAATATAGTGCATCATGATTGGGCAAAGCATGTTGAAGTTGATAGCCATTTTATCAAAGAAAAGATTAATATAGGAGTGATTTGTATGACCTATGTTCCTATAAAGGAACAAGCAGTAGATATCCTAACAACATGACTACATAAACCAAGCTTTGAGACTCTTGTTGACAAGCTTAGAAAGATAAATATCTATTTTCCAGCTTGAAAGGGACTGTTGACAAATTATGTATCAAATTAGGATCAATTTTCTTATTTGTTAGAATTTATATTTCTAGTCTTTTATTTGTTTCTATGTTTAGATGATTATGTCCTAATTTTATGGGTTTCTTTGTACATATCAATTTCTCTATATATTGAGGATTCCTTTCAATAAAATGACACTCAAAGAACATTGTTTTTTATCTCCATTTTCATGAAGTTACTAGGGAATCACTAATTACTAGAAAAAATGAAGCCAAAACATTCTTTTATGGCTACAATAAATCTACTATAAACCTATTAAAAAATAGTAAAAAATTCTAAATTTGTATTAAATAATAATATTATTATATAAAAAAAATTATCTCATATATTTTTATTGTATTTTTTAAACCCTATATTTCATAGTTGTTAATACATAACAATATATTAATAAATCAAAGTTAACTTAATAAAATAAATGATAACTTAGTAACGTAGTGACATATAATAGTAAATCATTAATAATTTAGTAATAAGCTCTTGATAAATCAAAGATAGCTCAATAAAAATAAGTGATAATGTAGTAGTTAATCATTTTTAACTTAGCATTAAATCAATGATAACTTAATAATAAGTTAGTGATAACTTAACAGTGAATCAATTTTAGTGTAATAATAATTAATTGATAAATTTAGTTGTAAGTCATAAATAACTTAATAATAAATCAATGATAATTTAATAGTAATTAATTCGAAACTTAAAAGTAAATTAACACAACTTAGCAGTAAATCATTGATAGCTTAGTAGTTAGTTAGTTATAATTTAATAATCAATTATGGATGATTTAATATAAATTAATGATAACTTGGTAGTGAATCATGAATAATTTCGTAATTAATTTTGATAATTTTGTAATAAATAATCGAACTAAGTTCTAAATCAATAGTAACATAGAAGTAAATGCATAATAGTAAATTAATGAATATTTAGTAGTAAATTATTAATAACTTAGTAGTGATTATCAAAGATAATTTAATAGTAAATTAGTTAATCATTCATAACTTAATTGTAAATCATTCATAAATTAGTAGTAAATTAATGACAATTTAGTATTAAACCATTGATAATTTAGTGGTAAATCATTAATAGGTTAATAGTAAATAACTGATAATATAGTAGTTAATCAATGATAAATTAATTGTCAATAATTGATAATATTTTATACTTAAAGTTGTTAGGAATTGAACTTTGGTTATTATCATAACATTAAAAAATTTATTTATTGAATTAAATTTTTAGAGATAAAAATTATATGTGCATCATGTATATGGAAAAAATTAGTATTTTAAAAGGACTAATTAGCTTGGTCTATTCATTTAGTTTATCCTATTGTACTAAAAATATAATTGTATTCAGATTGGATAAAAGGTATGAAAATAGAATGGTTGAAAATTATATTAATAAGTATAGAATTGTAGACATAACAAATGCTAACTATTTCTTACAATGGCAAGGATTAGACAAAAATATTATTTTGAGCATATAGTGATATGTAAAATGAAAAGTTTGGACATGTTAGTCATAAAGTGATTATGTTAGAGATTCAATCTCATTTGGTGATAGCTACCACAAAGGAAATTTGAATTCCTAGAGATTTGGTTAGTATTACTACAAGTGAAATGGGTTTAAGCTCTTATTATTAGACATTAATAATGGGAACCTAAATTTTGAATTAATAATCTTTGGTTACAAAGTTTAATGAGTAAAAAGTTATTGTTATGTGCCTATTAGTACTAGACAACCTATTCCAAATACTTTATACTAGTGTTGTCCATTGCATAAATGGAGGATGAGTGTGGACTTCTAATGGAGTTAATGGTTAAATGCCTAAAGCAATAAAAACATAAAAGACAAAATTCCATCAATATAAATGTATAAGTGGTGTCCCTTCAAGAAAAAGAATTGGAATTTATTTTATAATTGCTTGTTAGTAGGATAAGCATATGTCCATAATAGTACTAAAGCAGTTATAGACTTTCAATAGAAAATTAAATATTACATGTGTTATATCTTAATTCTAATAATAAGAGTTGTAGTTTGATTTGCGGATATCAATAAATTTGTTAAATTTTTAAGGTATATAAGCTAATTGAATGTTCAAATTGAGAGATGCTTTTTTATATTCATAATAACTATTTGTTTAGAAGGTTAAAGATTAAATAACAACATTCCAAGCTAGTAGGGAATTATTGGTATTGGCCACCCAAAAATATATCTTTTTAATAAAACAGTAAAATGGGTTTGAAGTTTATTAAAAAAATAATTTTGATCTATGAAAATAATATTGGGTTAGGGAGTTAGTTACACATGGGGAAAGATAAGCGCTCCCACAGCGCCTATAAAAATTAATACCAATTAATCATGTGCTATCTATAGTTTTGGGTAAAAAAATGGTTTTTATTTAAGATTTAATAGTAATTTCCTTCTTTTTAAAGAAATAAAATCAATTAAAAATCTTTATTTAGGAATATTGTAAAAATCTTTATATTAAAGAAATAACTTATTATTCAAATATCTCCAACATTATAATCTTTAGATTTAAAATAAAAGGAATATTGTGAAAATCTCCCAACATATAAGCATAATTAAAAGATAATCCTTTCTATCCAAGATTTGCCACAAAATTCCTTTAAAAATAAAAATAATATTATTTGGAAATGATAATTGTTGGTGACTCTCCAACATCTAAGAAAAATACGAAAAATTATTTTAATCAAAATGTTATTTTATTTTTATTATTTTTTAAATCAATTTTTTGAAAAACTTTTCATGCAAAAAATGAAGGATGCGATAATTAACCATAAACAGTGATAATTAAAATACGTGCATATGCATAATTAGTGCAAACAATGTTCTAAATGAATATATGCAAATGTGTATCATAAATGATGATGAGATGTGACTTTAGGATTGAGTCTTTAAATGTAAAGAAACCACTCGAATTTTTTAACATTTAGGTAGAGTTTAGGTGTGACTATTTATATTTAAGATCCCATTTTCATTTTTGTTCTTTATTTAATCTTATTATTGTTTTGATTAAGGAATTATATGAAAAATCTCAATGAAATAAGATTTCCTAAATACCCCATTCTCTAAGCAACATTTGGGAACAGATTACTTCATGAGAAGTTTTCATAGATATCCTTAGGATCTTTTGATAGTTTTGGGGTTTTGTGTGGATTTTGGTTTCAAAGGTAATTTGGGTTTAGGTTTACATATAGGGCTTAGGGTTTCATTTTAGGATTTAAGGTTTAGAGTTTCGTTTGAGTTTAAGATTTCATTTAGGATTTAGGGGATTGCACATAGGATTAAAGGTTTCATTTTAGGATTTCACTTTTAGGGTTTCATTTTTAGGTTTTCAAAAAACCTTTTAAAATATCTCCAACATCTGGATAGACTTTCAGAGCAAGTTTATTTTTTTATGATTGTAAAAAATTAATTATTATTATTTATTTATTTACTATTATTATTATTTTATTATTCTTTATTTTTACTTTTATATTTTCAATATTCTAAACCCTTTTTTAAAATCAAATTTTCTTTAATAAGATTTAATTCCTCAATTGCTAGGCGGTATCAAGTCTTTCAAAATTTGATTTTGAATCCCTTCCAACATTTTGGCAAGATTTTCAACATGTTTTCTTAGTTGTATTTATTTTTATTTTCTTTTATTCTTAGAACTTTATTCTTTTCTTTTATTTTCTTTTTTGGTTTTTTTTTTATATTCCATCATGCATTTGAGTATTCAAAATTCATCAAAAATAAAAAAGTAATGGTGATTTCCTAAAGAAAAACTTCTTAATTTAGATATCTGCATTTAATCAAAATGGATTTTTTAAAAGATGTAATATAGGCTGGGGTTTAGGGTTTTGAAAGAAATGATAAATAGGTTCAAAAATTTATTTACAGGTGATTAAACCAAGGATCATTTTTATTCCAAAGAGATATTTCCTTTTTTCAAAATATGTCTTTTCACTTTTCTCTTTCTTCTTTTTTTTTGTATGAGTTCAAAAATTTTGAAACTCATTTTATTTCAAGCTTGCTCCTTAACATAAGGCATTATTTTCTAACCCTTAACACAAGATCACATGCCCACTTGATAAGATCCCTTTCTTCTTAAACTTGCCCTCAAATTTGAAGGTAATCTTTAGTTAGGGTTCATTCAAAAAGAATAATCAATAGGATCAAAAGGAGTAGCAAATGGATATTTTCTTCTTTTGTGAATAAATTTGAAAGATGGCTATTTTTCATTTCAAGTATGGATACCTATTGAAAGGAAATTCTTAAGAGACCAATTGTTTTCTGATTAATTTTAGGTTCATTTGAATGCCCCATATGTATGATTGCACAATTAATATTTTTCACTTTTTTTTTGCAACTTTTGCATTTTAATAACAAAGCCATCTGAATGTTCATCAATCAAAATGATCAAACAGGTTATTTGGGACATCAAATAAATTTAGCTTTTTCAATAAATTTGCCCCAAAGTGAGTATAGAGGATCACTTGGTAAAAGATTTAAAAAGAAGATGAATGTAGCACAAGCCAAAATATTAAACAAATTGAAAAAATATGGCTCAAAGAATTTAGGTGGTGATGTGCTTGAAATGACCTTGACATTTATTAAATCACCAAAAATCAAAAAGCTTAGGAGAGTGCCTAAAAAAAGATTTTACAAACTAATCGACTATCTCATTGGTCATATTCATAGCCCAAATTAAGATCAATAGATTTTAAAGTTCATCATGGTCAAATAGGGTGAAGTTATGAAACTTTCATCTATAGAAATTCTCAAGGTTTTTAATCTTCCAATTGAAAAGAATGAAATGTTTAGGCAAATGGCTTAAAATACCCATTCCTAACAATAATCACCAAATTTCATGAGATTTTTTTCACATGCATTTGTACGAACCCAAACAATCAAAACTCATCAGAAACCAATGAAATCAATATACAAAGAATAATCAACCTATGATAAAACAATTTTCCATTACTCAAAAAACTCTTGGGTCAAGGTGGCACTATGGATAAAGCTTTCAATATATTTTTTCAATTGTCTACATTTCTCAGTCGAGTGCCTAATTGCCTTTATATGATAATCACATTTACCATTTGGATCATAACTATTAGCTGGTGGATTTGGAGTTGCTTTCAAAGGTATTAGGGTAAAGTACTAGTACTTTACTAGCAAAAACAAAAGATCAAAAATTGAAATTGAGATTTTCTTTAGATTGTTCCTTGATCTTCTTTAGCCATTCAATGGTTGAGTAGCAAATTAAGGATAATGACTTATATGAAGAGTTTATTGTTGGGTTAGTTGGTGAAAATGAGGATTCTAAGAAAGATTATTTACAGTAAGGTGGTAAGGTTGGTACATCATGTGTGGGGTAAAGCTTCCAACTTGTTTCCCTTTATACATCACGACTTGAACATCTTCTTTTTCCATTCTTGGTACACACACATCCTTTATGCTAGGTGCATTATCCTCTTTAAGCTAGGTGTTTTTTATGGCATTCTTTATCATCTCCCCTGATATCACAATGTCTTTAAAATTTTTATTGTATTCCCAGTCATCCTTTCATAGTATAGAGGTTTAAGAATATTGACAAACAAGATTGTAGTTTTTTTTTTCTATTAAAAGAGGTTGAACCTACGTAGCAAAATCTTTCCACCTTTGAGCATATTCTCTGAAACTCTTAACATCTTTTTTCTCCATACTTTGTAAGGACAATCGATTTGAGGCTAACTCTACAATGTGCTTATACTGAGTTATGAATGCTCTAGCCAATTCTTTTGAGTTCTATCCAACTAAGCATACCACTTATAGCAGATCTTGAAAGACTGTTTTAAAATACATGAATCAAGAGTTTGTCTTCACAGGCATGGGTAACCATCTTTTTACAATACATAATGACATGAGTCATTAGGCATTTAGTCTTATCATATTTTTCAAATTATGAACCTTGAAGTTGGGTGGAACAATTACATTTGGCACTAAACAAAGCTCCACTGCATCTATAGATTCATAGAAATCTATTTCCTCGATAGCTTAAAACCTCTCTTCTATGAGATATATTTTCTTTTGAGCACCTAAATCTTTTGTTGCTTTAAATGAACTTTTTTTTTTCAATTTTGCTAGCTTTTCAGAATCATCAAGGATTGGAATTGATGAAGCTGTTGAATGTATTCCAAAAAAAGAGTATACCCCAAAAGGTGGTGCTTGTTATGATTGTGCCTCTTGGGATGCTTGTATGCAGGCTGCTTCCACCTCTTTCTTTTCATTCAAAATTTTTTAGCTTTTTTATTATCTAGGCCAATTCTGCTCTTATTTTTTCAACTTAGCTATGTTGTTTTAGCTCCATAAGTGGCAAGAAGATTACCTTAATGATCAAGCTCTTGAACTTTATTACCACAATTAAGAATTAGGATAATGTCTACTACGAATTCATGTAAGAAAAAAATGTATATGTGAATTCATGGATGCATGCATTAAATTCTATCACATAATAAGAAAGAGAATAAAAAAAATCTCTAATTAAAAAATTATTCTAACAAAAACATCCAAAAACATTCTTAAGAAAAGTTTTAAAATCTATTGTCTGACCCTATTCTCCAACTTTAAGTTCCTAGTGCTACCATGGACAAGATTTTCAGCCACTATGACTAGGCAATATCCTATTAACAACTTTAGGCTCTCATTTATCCCTAAAACTCAATGCATCATCTCTGATTAAACCTTGCACCTTATGTTTGAAAGTAATGCAATTTTTCATTGAGTGGCTTATATTCCTAAAATGATAATCACATTGAGCTTCAACATCAAACTACTTAGGATGAAATGGTTTTAGTGGCTCTAGAGGAACTAGTACGATCAAATATTTTTAAGGAGTAGTTGGAATAATTCAATGTAAGTCACAGGGATTGGATCATTGATGGCTCTCTCTTTCTTTTTGTTTTCTACTTAACGATTTTTTAGGTTGACTAGTTTTTTGACTCACAAGTGCATATCTTGGAGTAAATTTGGGTGTATATGCCTAAAGGTTCATTGGGAAGCTTGGCTACTAGATAGGTTGATAAGTATAAGGTTTTGAAAAGCATAATTCATAATTGAAAAAGTATATAGGTATAGGCCAACCTATGGGGGTTTAACAAGAATAGGTCTTGTTTATGATGTAAAGAGAGATTATTTAGGAATAACAGTTCATGAATTTGGCTATGATCCAATCTACACAACTGGTGCAAGGTTAGAAGGCCTTATCTTTTTTGCTTATTTTCTAACTTGATCTTTTTTTGGGCCATTGGATGCATTGACATGACTTGGACTGGCATCATTATTATGAGAGGCTTTTTAAAACCTTTCTTCTATGAGATCTTTTTTTTTTTAGCAGCTAAATCTTTTGTTACTTTAAATGAACTTTCCTTCAGTTTTGTTAGTTTTTCAAAATCATCAAAGATTGGTGAAGCTATTAAAGGTATTCTAGAATAAGAGTATGCCCCAAAAGGTGGTGCTTGTTGTGATTGTGCCCTCTGGGATGCTTTTATGTGGGCTTCTTCCACCTCTTACTCTCTATTCAAAATTTCAACATTTCTATTATTTTAGCCAAATATACTTTCATTTTTTCAATTTAGCTATGTTGTTTTGGCTCCATAAGTGGTAAGAAGATTACCTTGATGATCAAACTGTTGAACTTTATTACCATAATTAAGAATTAGGATAATGTCTACTGTGAATTCATGCAAGAAAAGAAAAAAATGTATATATGAATTAATGGATGCTTGCATTAAATTCTATCACATAATAAGAAAGAAAATAAAAAGAAATATCTAATTAAAAAATTATTCTAACAAAAACATCTAAAAACACTCTTAGGAAAAATCTTAAAATCTATTACTTGACCCTATTCTCCAACTTTAAGTTCCTTGTACTGCTATGGACAAGTTCTTCAGCCACTACGACTAGGCAATACCCTCTTAACAATCTTGGGCTCTCCTTTATCCCTAAAACTTAATGCACCATCTCTAATTAAACTTTGCACCTTATGTTTGAAAGTAATGCAATTTTTTGTTGAGTGGCTCATATTCCCAAAGTGATAATCACATCGAGCTTTAACATCAAACCATTTAGGATAAGGTGATTTTAGTGGCTCTAAAGAAACTAGTACGATTAAATATTTTTAAGAAGTAGTGGAAATAATTCAATGTAAGTCACAGAGATTGGATCAATGATGTGTCTCTCTCTCTCTCTTTTTTTCTATTTAATGAATTCTTAGGTTAAGTAGTTTTTTTACTCATAGGTGTATATCTTAGAGTAAAATTGGGTGTATATGTCCAAAGGTTCATTAGGAAGCTTGGCTGTTAGATAGGTTGATAAGAATAGGGTTTTGGAAAGCATAATTCATAATTAAAAAGTATATAGGTATGGGCCAATCTGAGGAGGTTGAACAAGAACAAGTCTTGTTTATGATGCAAAAAGATATTGTTTAAGAATAACCATTCAAGGATTTGGGTATGAGCCAATCTATAGAACCGGTGCAAGGTTATAAGGCCTTATATTTTTTGCTTCTTTTTTTACTTGATCTTTTATTGGGCCACTGGATGCATTGACATGACTTGGACTGGCATCAGTGTTATGAGAGGCTTTTTGAAACCTTTCTTCTATGAGATCTATTTTTTTTTTAGCACCTAAATCTTTTGTTGCTTCAAATGAACTTTCCTTTGGTTTTGCTTATTTTTCAAAATCATCAAGGATTAGAATTGGTGAAATAGTTAAAGGTATTCCAGAACAAGAGTATGGCCCAAAAGGTGGTGCTTATTGTGATTGTACCCCTTAGGATGCTTTATGTAGGCTTCTTCCACCTCTTTCTCTCTATTCAAAATTTTCAACATTTCTATTATTTGGGCCAAATCTACTCTCATTTTCTCAATTTAGTTATGTTGTTTTAGTTCCATAATTGGTAAGAAGATTACCTTGATGATCAAACTCTTGAACCTTATTACCGCAATTAAGAATTAAGATAATGTCTACTGTGAATTCATGTAAGAAAAGAAAAAAATGTTTATGTGAATTAATAGATGTATGCATTAAATTCTATCACATAATGAGAAAGAGAATAAAAATAAAATCTCTAATTAAAAAATTATTCTAACAAAAACATCTAAAAATATTCTTAGGAAAAATCCTAAAATCTATTGCCTAATCTTATTCTCCAGCTTTAAGATCCTAGTATTGCCATGGACAAGTTCTTCAGCCACTATGACTAGGCAATACCCTCTTAATAATCTTAGGCTCTCATTTATCCCAAAAACTTAATACACCATTTTTTTTATTAAACCTTGCACCTTATGTTTGAAAGCAATGCAATTTTTCGTTGAATGGCCTGTATTCCCAAAGTGATATTCACATCGAGCTTCATCATCAAACCATTTAGGATAAAGTGATTTTAATGGCTTTAGAGGAATTGGTATGATCAGATATTTTTAAGGTGTAGTGGGAATAATTCAATGTAAGTCACAAAGATTGGATCAATGGTGGCTCTCTCTCTCTCTGTCTCTTTTTACTCAATGATTTTTTGGGTTAAGTAATTTTTTGACTCACAGGTGCAGATCTTGGAGTAAAATTGGGTGTATATGCCCAAAGGTTCATTGAGAAGCTTGACTGTTGGATAGGTTGATAAGTACCAGGGTTTCAAAAAGTATAATTCATAATCAGGAAAGTATATAGGTAAGGGCCAATCTATGGAGGTTGAATAGGAATAGGTCTTGTTTAGGATGCTAAAAGAGATTGCTTAAGAATAACCAATTGGGGATTTATGTATGAGCCAATCTACAGAACTGGTGCAAGGTTAGAAGCCTTATCTCTTTTGCTTCTTTTCTGACTTGGACTTTTCTTAGGCCATTGGATGTATTAACATGAATTGGACAAGCATCAATGTTATGAGAGGCTTTTTTATCTTGACAAAATTGTTGCTTAATGCACACATGAATTGGAATTGACGAGAATTCTTGAAAATGGGCCACTTCAAGATTTTCCACCCTTTCCACTAGCTTGGTAAGTTGTATTTTGATTTTTGATAGGTCATGCCCAAATTCCTCTTGGTTGAGTTCCAACGCTTGGATCTGTGCTTTTAATTGATCTCCCATATTTTTTAAACTACTACCCCAAATGAGCAAAAGATTTATATTATGGAATGACATGATGAATGAATGAGATGCATGAAATGAATGAAAATAGATAGGCAAACAAACAAATAAATAAATAAATACAAATCATAAGGAAGCAACAAACAACAACAAATTTAGCATCTAAGAAATAGAAAAAAAAAAACAAAACAAAACAAGTTAGTGAATAACTCAAAAGGTATGTGACCTAATTTGGATTATTTCCATAAAAAGGAAAGACATGGCTCTACCTATGGGTTAAGTTTATTATGGCTCATTATATGTGGTTTGGGGTTGACTTTACATGTTCCCAAATTGTTCATCACATCATTGTCCATCACAAACTAGTGAGGCACACCAATACTCACCCATTATAGACTACAAATAGAAATGGTTCAATTTTAGTGAGAGTTTTTTGCTAGCCCATACAAAAACATGAAATCTCACAAAGACTTAGATACGTTACTCCTTCTTAAAGGACATAACTCAAGTGTAGAGTCCATTTATGCATATGTAAATGAATGACTGATATATAAAATGAATAAATAAATAAAATACAAGCAAGAAAAAAATCTTAAATTTATTAGGTTAGGCTTAGGTCATAGCTTGACTATTGAATTCCCCAATGGAGTCGCCAAATTATCATAACGTATAAATCTGTGGACTTACCGCTAAACATGCACTTTAGGAGTCACCACCAATCTTTTTTGTTTAGATGCAATTGGCCACCTAATTAAATCTATCCCATTTTAAAGATGAGTCTCAAACTTGATTCAGGTACCTTTAAAAGATAGATTCTAGTCTACAAAATCAGATTTTAGATTCATGAGTATGATTGCGCATGGGAAGATTATAACACCCTTATGGTCATCCATTCAAAAAATGGTACTAGTTTGATTTCAAATTATCCAAGCCTTAATCATATTTATAATTTACCAAAATATTTAATATTGAAAATTATCTTAAAATTACTCCAATAGTTTGATAGTAATTTAAGATAATTCTATCACCTCAAGAGTATTTATGAAGACTAGTGTCCCACTCTGGAGAGACTTTGTCATCAGATTCATTAATATATTTTATTTAGAAAATAATTAGTAAAATTTTTCAATAGTTTAATAATATTTACTTTGATGTAGATCTCACAATAGTTTGGTGAGATTTTATTGTAAAATTATTTTTAGATAATACATTAAATCTTCCAATAGTTTGGTAAGGTTTAATTTCAAATGCAAATCCTCTAATAGTTTGGTAGGATCAAAACAAAATAAATTTTTTTTTGTAAAAATTGATTTATGAGATTCTCCAATAGTTTGGTAGAATCCATAAACATTTAAATTCATAAAAAATCCTCCAATAGTTTGGTAGGATTTATGAATCTATTTTAGAAACTTTTTCTATTTTTCTATTTTGTCTTTGAATAAATAAAATAAAATTCATAAAATAATGTATTTGCTCAATTTAAAATAATAAACAATAATAAAGGATAAAATAACAGTAAAAAAAATATATTTATATATAATGAAAATAAAATAGGAAAAATGAAATAAAAATAAAATTGAAACAGAAATTAAAATGAAAAAAAGAAAGGAATTACTTGCGATTAGGTTGGGTTGTGCAAGTGGGTTGTGTACGAATGCTACTCAATTTACATTAGAATTTAGGTCTTCAAAACATTGTCATTTTCGTTGCACATAAAGCCTAAGTTTTGGCTTTTTTTTTTTTTCATAAAGCCCTTCTCCCTTTTCTCTCTTGCTTAAACTTCCTCTGACTTCTCTTTAGAAGTCCCATTGGGAAGTTTAACCAAATATAGATTTTGGCCAAACCCTAAGTTTGACCCCAAGAAATTCAACTGGCTACCAAAAAATTTAAGTTTTTCTAGAAATTCTAAGAACCCAAAAAAAGCCACCGTAGCTTCTCATCGATCATCGTGAGCTTGGTTGGAAAGTTCAATTTTTTGCCAAAAAACTCATAAAAACTCCTAAAAATATGAACATAAACCTAGAAAAAAAAAAACTCCAAACCCATAACTTCTTTCTAAGCCTAATTCTAAGCTTCACAATTAAATCAAATCGAAATAATTTTCCAAAACCAGAAACCAAAAATCTCAGAATCCAAAAAAAAATCCAGAAAGCACAAAATAGTCCCAAATCTTTCAAAAAAACCCTAGACTTAAAATAGTTCCCAAAATTTCCTATAAAACTAACCCATAACCAAAAACTTCCCTTTCATGGCATGAACCCAAACCTAGTGAAATTTTAAACTCTTTCGACTTCCCCTTATTTGCATTTTTTGGTTGGTTTTTTATAGGGATTTAATCTCTTTTAAATCTAGAAATCAATTGATTATCTGATTATGATTACATGTGATTTGATTTGATTATGATTTAATCTTTTAGTGATTGCATGAAATAAGCACGAAAATTTTAACCTGTTTTTCCTTTTCAAGATTTCCCTTTTTTACTATTTTTTTCCTTTTTTTTACTTTTTAAAACAAGTAAAATTAAACCCAATAATAATAATAATAATAATAATAATAATAATAAAATCAAATTAAAATTAAATTTTTTCTTATCGCAATCAAGCTCAATTCATAGCCAAAAACCTATTTTCTATCCCAAAAAAATCTCAAACAAAATGTGTTGTCTACATGTATTACATTAATAAAATTATCAATTGATATTTTAATTTAAGAAATTAATATTTTAAACTCAATAGAAGTGTTTATGTGATTATGTGATATCGCCTATGAGCTCTTTTTTTTTTTGTTTTGACATTTTCACTTATTTTTATATTTTTTGTTTTTTATATTTATTTTTAATTAGATTTTATAAAAATGAAGGCCAATTGAAGTATCCATGTGTCACTTCTTTGACTTTTTTATTTTTTTTAAATAGATAAATTTTTAAAAAAACCAATAAATAAGAATGATAAAACAAAAAAAAAGTTTAACTTGCAAAAATATTGAATACCTATTTAGTAACATTAAAAAAAAAAACAAATCTAAAAAAACCCGAATGGATTTACCTAAGCAACTTTTATTTTTCTACAAAAACTTTCCTCCCCAATTTCTATCCCTCCCGTTGCATGTGATATGTAGAACTTTTGACAATAATTTTAGGGATTTGCCTTGAATGGTTGAGATTGGATCTATCACCAATAAATCCAATCTTAACTTCCTTTGATTTAGGGATTTTGATTTCATTTGATTGCGACCAATTTTGTTTCCAATTCCACGCACACATGATTTTTGGAAAAGTTTTTTTATTTCATTTCTTTTTTTTTTACTTTTTTACTTTTTAAAACAAAAATAATAATAATAATAATAATAATAATAATAATAATAATAATAATAATAACAACAACAATAACAACAACAATAATAATAATAATCAAATAAACTTAAATTTTTTTATTAGGCCTGAAGTTTCCCAATCGGGCCTAATTTTTTGACTAAAGCTCATTTTCATCCCGAAAAAATTTCGAACAAAATGAGGTGTCTACAAAAGAAACATGAGATCTACCCTCCCCCCTGGAACCTTGACCTAGTCATGGCCTTATACATGGGTGGCTCATGACAACTTATGCTCGGTCATAGCCCTATACAAGGTTGGCTTATGATATCCTTTCCCACCTATTTTATCGATGTTCTTGTCAACTTGTTGGCCTGAAATTCTTAGATCTTTTGCTTGAATGCTCGAAGGTCATGATCTCTTTCCCAACTGGTTTTTTCTGGTCTTAAGCCCTTCCATTTCACTAAGTATTCATAAATTATTCTTTAAGATACCCCGGATACCCTATTAGCTAAAATCTCTTAAACTTGACATTATAATGGTGGCTTCATGAAGATTATGACCTTGGTTGACTCCCCGCGACTTGCATTTATGGGATTTACATGAAAAGGCTTTAAGTTGGTTACATAGAACATTGGATACACCTTTATCCATTTTGGCAGGTTCATTTTGTAAGAAGTATTACCCACTTTGGAAAGAATCTTCATTGGACCTTCATATTTATGTACCAATCTATGATCCCACTTTCTCATGAACCTGGTTTGTTCAAGCACTAGTTTGACAAGAATAAGATCACCAACTTTGAATTACTGTACTCTATGACCCTTATCTGCCCACTTTTTCATGCATTTCGATACTTTCTTCAAGTATGCTTATGCAGTCTCTATATTTTGTCTCCATTCTTTACTAAGGTTAAAGGCTCACAGATTCTTCCTTCCATACGGCTTAAGAAAAGTATGTGTTAGTCTTGGTAGTTGTCTACTGACCACTTTAAACGAATTCTTGTTTGTGGAAAAATATCTATTGAAATTAAAACAAAGCTCAGCGACATCCAATATCGAAGACCAATTATTCTAATTAGCTTAAACAAAGTGTCTTAAGTACTACTCTAGCAACCCATTGAATCATTCAGTTTGACCATCAATTTGTGGATGATAGCTTGAAGAGATGTTGAGTTAAGATCCCAATATCTTACAAAGTTCTTTCCAGAATGAACTAGTGAATCTTGGATCCTTGTCACTGACAATGTTTTGAGGAAGGCCTTCATATTTGATTACATGTTTAAACATTGCTGGGCTGTATCTTTTGTAGTACTATACTTTTAGGCAGAATGAATGTGGCATACTTCGAGAAATGATTAATCACCATCAAAATAGACTTAAGATCACCAACTTTAGGAGGCCTGATATGAAGTCAAGGGAGATACTTTCCTAAGGTCTTGTGGGTACAGGTAGTGGTTCAAGCAGGCCTATCAGTTTTTTCTTTTTAACTTTATCTTGCTAGCAAATGAGGCAAGTCTTTGTATAGTCCATCACATCTTGCTGCATATGAAGCTAATAATAGCCATGTTTCAATAATGCTAAAGTACGTTGCCAACCCGAATGCCTCACCCATGGATGTCATGACATTCCCTCATTAGCATTTGTCTCAAACCTCTATTTTTGCCACAAATAATTGAGGGCCCTTTGTCAACAAGACTCTATTTTTTTGCCAAAAGTACTTGGACTTCCTTTCTTCTACTAATTTTAAGATGGCATCAGCCTATGGGTCTTTTCTCAAATTATCTTCAATTAGTTTAATGGATGTCTGTGGTGACTTTCTAGCTATCATTGGGGCAATTCTCTTGAAGGCAGCCAACTCTGCTTGTCTACTTAATGCATCTGCCACTTGATTAATTTTTTCAGTTGTGTGTTCAAAACAAAATTCAAATTCGACTAGAAATTTTTATCATCTAGCTTGCTTAGCCATGAGCCTTGGTTGGGTGAGAAAATGACTAACTGCCACATTGTCCATTTTCACAACAAAGTGTGGACCCAGTAAATAATGCTACCATGTCCTCAGACAATGAATTACTACCAAGAGTTCTTCCTCTTAAACTATATATCTCCTTTTAGCTTCACTCAATGTTTTACTTTCAAATGCTATCGGGTGTTGTTCTTGTAAAAGCACTCCTCTAATAGCAAAGTTAGATGCATCTATTTGAACTTTAAAAGGGTTTTTGATATTGGGAAGAGCCAAAACAGGGTCTTTCATAATAGCTTCCTTCAATCCCTCAAAAGCCTTTTGACATTAACTTGTCCAACACCATTTATGCTCATTTTTCAATAACTTCATGAGGGCCATGGTTCTATGAGAATACTCTTTTACAAATCTCCTATAATAATTGGCCAACCCAAAAAATGAGCAAAGTTCGCTAATATTCTTTGGTGTTGTCCACTCCTTTGATAACCTTAACTTTTTTCATGGCCATTCGAATATGGCCTTGTTCAACAATATGGCCTAAAAAGTGAATTCGTGTTTGAGCAAAAGCACATTTCTCCCTTTTAGCATACAACTAGTGGTCTTGTAATATTTGAAACACAAGACGCAAGTGTTCTTAGTGCTCTTCAGAGGTAGAACTATACACCACTATGTCATCTAAATAAATGACCACAAACTTGTCAAGACAATTATGGAATTCATGATTCATCAAGGCACAAAATGTGGTAGAGGCATTAGTAAAACCAAAAGGCATAACGGGAAATTCAAATGCACCATACCATGTTACACAAGTGGTTTTTGGCTCATCTCCTCAACAACTCTGACCTGATGATAGTCAGATCTCAAGTACAATTTGAAAAAGTACTTGGCCTAGCTTGGTTGATCAAATAAGTCTGCAATAAGAGGAATATGATATTTGTTTCTCACGGTGACTTTGTTCAGGGCCCTATAGTCTACACATAACCTAAAACTTCTATCATGCTTTTTTTGAAATAGCACAAGGGCCCCAAAAGGTACTTTTGATGGTTTGATGAACCCGACCTGTAAAAGCTCATCTAATTATTTTCTCAATTCAGCTAACTCTGGCATAGCCATATGATATGAGGCTCTAACTGGTGGCTTGACTTTTAGGAGAAGCTTAATCTCATGGTCCACCAATCATCGATGAGGTAAGACCTTAGTAATAGCTTTGGCATTACATTCTCAAACTCTTCCAACATCTTTTTCACTCTATTAGGTATTGATTCTAACTCAATCCCTTTCTTGTAAATCGGTATGGCCACATAAGAGGGCTTTCCTTTCTTTACCCCTTTATTGAATGGTAATGTTGAAATCATTTTTTCCCACTCTTACAAAAGATCATGGCCGGTATAACACATGGGCATTCCTTTAAGAACAATAGACAACTAGTAGTGGGGATTAGGATCACCTAAACTAACATCATGAAGTCCAATATGAGATAACATCAAAGTCATCCATAGGAGAAACCGTGAAGTCTACCTTTCTTTCTCATGGCCCTAACTTGGTCATCACACTTTTTAAGCTTCCACTAATCGTAAAGGCTAGCAAATTAACTACTTTCATTTGCTTACAGTCTTTATTAACCTTGAAACCACACCTCTTTGCTTTCTCTAGTGTGATAAAGGTATTGGTTGCACCTGTATCTACCATGGCCCTTGTGGTTTTCCTAATGAGTACCAAATCGACATACATCAAGCCTCTACCAAGTTTTTTCTTTATCATGTTTAGTTGGGTATGAATGGTATTAAGGAATTGTATTGAGCCCATCTTAGCTAGCTCTTCTTTGACTTCTTCAATTGCCTTAGAAGCTTTCATGGACTCTTGAGACGAGCCTTTATAGCATTAAGGGCACCTCTATATGGGCATTTGGCCATTCAATACGGTCCTTTGCATAAGAAGTAAGCTAGTAGTTACCTCGACTTGAAATTCAATGTATTGTTTACCTTGGGTTGGGTATTGTCTCGACCAAAAGGCCTTTTATATGATCCCTTACTAAAGGTTTGGTCCACTCTAGTCATTTTTTGCTCACTCCCAAAGTTGGAGTTACTACTACTTGATGGAGAATTTTTTTCTTTTGAAGAGCTATCATTATAATTATGAAGACGTTTGATAGTAGCCATGGCCATGGCCACATCTTGCACCTTCTGTCTTTGTAATTCTATCCTAGCCCATGATTTGAGGCCCTCCAGGAAATAAAACATCTTATTCTTTTCGAACATGCCTCTAATATCTAACATCAGGGTAAAAAAACTCTTCAAAAACTCTCACACTATTTTCGTTTGCACCAATTCTTGAAGCTTTCTTTGGGCCATATACTCCAAATTCTCATGAAAGAACTAGTTTTTCAATTCTTATTTGAAATCTACCCAAGTTTTAATAGGACATTCATCATTTACAAATTTTAAATGCCACCACAGCTTGGCATCCCTGGCAAGATACATTGATGCCATTGTAACCTTATCCTCATCTAATTCAGTATGCATAACTTGAAAGTATTGTTCCATGTCAAATAAGAAGTTTTCAAGCTCTTTGGCATCTCTTGCGCCCGTCATAACATCAAAGTTCTGACACCTTGGCCCTTTTCCCTTTTTTCATTGAGCTAAGGCTCGACCTGGCCACAACCATCTATAGAATGCTTACTTGAGCCTTGAGCTCTTCACACTCTTTCTGGAGTATATTCAAGGCATTTTAGTTCTCATCCAAGCTATGTAAAGTATCAGATAACTCTCGCTGGGTTGTTTCGATCTCTTTCAGTCGATCATTAGTTACCACTTAAGCTTTTAAAGTAGCCACCATAATCTTCAGGTCTTCAATCCTCTGTTGGTTACTAAATCCACCACTTGTAGCCATTTTATCAATTATCTAGTACTTTTTAACCATGCTTTGATACCGTGTGTCATGGGCTAAGCTTTCTCTCAATGAAGTAATAGATCATATGGCACTTGGATGGATGCTTTCACATAAGTTAGCCAAAGATAGTTCGATATCTGAGCAAGCACCAATAACCTATAAGTTAATTGTAAGCATATACAAATATATATATATCGAGGTAAAATAAAAACACACTAAGGTGACACTCGGAGTCCTGTATAAAAAGAAATATTTTATTAATATTGAGAATAGTATGAGTCTTTTCATCATCATCGGGGCCAAAAGGATAGCCTTAGATGGGTGGTCTAGCATATACTTTAGCCAGTGAGGTAGCCCAACAATATACTGACTACTTACCCCCTCTAAAAAGTAAATGAGATTTTATAGCTATGCTACCAATAACCATTACAATGTTTGAAATGAGGACACTTTTTCTAGCATATGAGATCTACCCTCTCCTTTGGCACCTTTACTCAGTCATGGCCCTATACATGGGTGGCTCATGACAATTTATGCTCGATCATGGCCCTATACAAGGTTAGGTTATGACACTATGGCTATAGCTGTGGCAAACATATAAAAAAGTAAAAAAGAGTTAGGATTTTGGGAATTTTGTGTTCAAAGGGTTTTAAAAAGAAACTATTGGTGCCAAGTTTCAACTTGAGGGTATTCTTAAGAAAGCAAAAGAGAGTGACGGTTAGAGGTAAAGGCAGGAGATGTTCCCGGCATTTGTACTTTGACACATAACTTAGTAAAGATCGGATTGGAAGAAAGTAGAAAGAAAAGATAAAAGTGAATAGGATGAACATCGTTTCATGGTGCCTGAGTCTCCATTAGTATAGGGTCGAGCTGAGGTGGCACCAGAGATGTTAGACCAACCTAACATGTCAAGTCGACACAAATGACCAAGATACCTTTGGTTATCTATTGAAGATTAAGAGAAGAAAAAAGACCTTTATGCCTTTTTGAGCATTATATGCTCTTAACACTTTATCCCTCATCAAATGGTCTAAGTATTTGATTGCCAAATTTGTTACCAACATCTTCGGTATGGGGTAAGTGGTTGCGTATTTCGTTAAAGGTTGATGTTGCAAGAAGATGTTAGTTTTGGACAATGACTAGCTTTGAGCTACAATCTGAGCTGATGGTTATCTGATATCACTCATATGTTTCAGGATGAGTGCATAATCGATTTAAAGGTTATCAAAATGATAATTATCTAGAGTGATTCAAGATTATTACTAGAGTTCACATGGCCATGGTGAGACTTGTGTTTTCTTTCAAAAATTTGGACTTGAGTCTCTATTTTGAACCTTGAAACTCAACTAGGCTTTATGTTTATCTGTAATGGCTATTCAATTCAATCAGTTTAATATGGGATTCATCGTATTAGGTCAATCTAACAGTATTAAATAAAGAAAGAAATGGTTTAAATAGAGAGATTTAAAGCAAGAAAGCAAAAAGTCATTTACCCATCCATGGTCTGACATATGGTGCAAATTTTATCATCCGTATGGGCTAAAGTGCATCTATATAAAGGGGCTGATAAAGCTTCAGCTTTCCATTTTTCACTTTCTTTCCTCTCAGTCTGACTTAAATTTTTTATCTCTATAGCTTTTTTGCCTTTAAAGTTTTTTCTACACTCACTTCAGTATGTATTGCTAACCATGTCTTTTAGTATGAGTTTTGAAGGAGTTGAGAGTTATAAGGTAGAGCCAAAAGGAGGTTAGCAATAGCAATAGGATGATGACCTGATCCTTTTTATTATTGGAGGTTGTAACTAAACAAAGATGGCTTATTGGTTTAATTTGATGTCTAAAGAAGGGTAGCAACTCAATGAAGAGAATGCTCAGACAAGAGGTGAGCGAGTTTTGAGCACTAAAGAACTGTGTGCTAAGATCAATTTCAAACTTCAAAATCTTCTTGCTTTTCTTATTTTTCAGGTCAGTCTATCTTCTATGGCCGATCTTCTTTCCTCTTTGGGTATTCTCCCTTCTAGGGTTCAATTTATTTGACCTCCTACCACTTCTAGTATCATTTTCAATCAGTTTTCCTTGACATTTCATCTTTTCCTGAGGGGTCTTCACCTCATCTCCCTTTTTCTAAAATTCAGCTGCTTTCTTTCACTATTCTTTCTCAAGATATATTTTTCACCTAAAAGTCATTTTTTTTTACTATGAGGGTTTTGATGAGGAGCATCTTAGTCGAAGAAAGTGACAACGATGGGAGAGTCTTGTAGAGCAAGATGAACTTGTTGAGGTTCTTGTATATACTCTGTGTGACCTCGATGTGATCTCTAAGGATGTGAAAAATGAGTTAAAGGGTGAAGCAAATCCCAAATATTATCCCAACATGTGCTCAGCTCATCACATTCAAGCTCTGAATACCACTTTCCTTTTTTTCAAAAAGGGATATAGTATAATAACGCCATACTCTTTAGATTAGTTCACTGATAGACTAGAGCCATATTGGTTTTATGTAAATTAGGATTCGTTCATCAACGGTTTGAGATTTTCCCTTTATCCTTTATTCATTTTAAATTTTAATTCTTCTAATTTAACCATCACTCAGCTCATCCCAATTTTGTTTAATATATATTCTTGTTTATTATTCTTTGTCAACAATAAAATATTCTTCTTTCTCTCCCTTTATTTAAGGAGTTCTTCTCTCTTAAAAAATATCTTAGTGATAGTAAGTGATTTTACATCATAACTTGACCAAACAAAAAGATTTTTGTTGATTGCTCAAGCTCAATAAAAAACTAAAAGTTGCTCTTCCTATACCTTGAAAAACAAAAGGCTAATATAGATAGTGAGCCCAAGGTTGAGGCTTAGGAAATAAGAAGCACACTCAACCTTTTTGTGGATGCATCGTGGCCTTCTTCATCTCTAATCTATCAGATCAGGATAAAATTTTAGATTTTATATGTAAGGGGAGCTCGTTATTTATGCTCACGGGTTGACCTCCTCAAAAGTAATAAATAGGACAAAGTATTGGGGTAGGTTTGAGGTAACCTCATCAGGTTTTGTTTTAAGTTGACTTTTTATCTAACTGTTAGTTTAGTTTTGCAAATATGGCTGAAGCTAAGACTTTAATGTCACCTATATCAACATGCCTCGAAGCCCAAGAGGAGAAAAAAAATTTAACACAAGACCCTATTTTGTAGGGACGACAAAATAGTCAACATAGCTATACCCTACATTCTCTTAGGTCAAAAATCAAAAGCTACGGTAGGTTGTGACTTACTTTTCATGTCAGTGTCGATGCCACCATTTCTAGCCAAAAGACCAAGAGTGAAAATTTTATCTTCTGCTCTTGAAAACCCTGAGGCTGGGGTTCTGAGAACCCCAAGGCTAGGGTGCTGAGACCTAGCTTGGAAAGAATAACTATGGGGTTGGAGTTTGCTTCGATGGATGAACCCATCTCCAACCCCAACATTGCTAGGAGGTTTTGCAAGGTCACAATTCCTCCTCTTGGTAAGTATCGCTTGACCTCAATTCAATTTTTTGTTATTGTTATTGTTTTTTATTTTTCTAAATCTAAAGTCTTTTCGTGTAGTTCAAAAGAAATTTTCTCTTCAGCCAGTGGAAAACAATATTCAGGCCTTTTATCATGCTAATCTGGCTATGAGGCATGTGTTGAAGGTTGAAAAAACATGATTGCCCTTACTGAGGAGCATAAGAAAAGCTCAAAGACATTAGGCAACATCAAACCGAGCTTTATTATGTCTCACAAGAAAAAGATAGAGCTAAAGAGAAAAATAGATAACCTGGAAGTGAAGTTGAAGGCCATCTCAATGGATAAAGCTTCAGCCAAATTGATGAAGGAATAGGTCAAGCTTAGGTTAAAATTGCAAGGCTAAGATTCAAGCTGAAGGCTTAGGGCAAGAAGAAAAAGCAACTATAGGTAAAGACTATAAAGGAGTATAAGGCCTTCGATTAGTGTCTCCAAGTAAAGGTAGAGTTTTTTAGGAGGAATGTACTTAGTGCCTTTTAGTTGGCCAAAGAAGAGGTGCAGTTCAAATTCTCTTTTCTTAACCCTAACTTATTTGATATTGATATCAGCAATATCAAATCAATACCTGTTCAGAATCAACTTGATGAGGATGAAAAAGAGGATAAGGAAAAAGAAAAAAAAAGATGAAGATAAGGCTTTAAAGGAAGAGCTAGAAGCTGCTATGGGGATAGAGGAAAAAAACATAAAGGTTGTTGAAATTGAGGTTTTTCCTTCCATTGCTACTGACAAAAGTACTCCTTCCACTGTTGCTGTTGTCGTTGATGAATGAATTTGATGATTTTTGTTTTTGATTTTATAAACTTTTTGACTTTGATGTCAAGTTTTTATAAAGACCTTCCGTACTCCAACTGATGTGCTTTGTTACATTGAAATAGAAAAAAGAATTTCTAAGTTTCAGCTTAGTTTTATTGTCATTTCTTTCGTATTTGCATTAGTTCGAGAATGATTTACCAATCCAAAAACAGATAATTGGACTATGGACTTGCATAATTACTTTAGATCATATTAACGTAATTATGAGTTCTAGGTAAGATTTCTTCAAATGACTTCAGATTATTTATAACCAAGCCTACTAAAGATAATTTAATTTATATGTTCACGCATAAAAATAACATTAAGTGTGAACTTGGTTAGAACTAATATAATGATATTTCATATCCTCAAGACAAAATAATACAAGTGCGAGCTCGATTAAAACTGAGCTACTAACAGTAAATCTTTAAGTTATCTGCGTTTTATGTCCTTGAGATGACATTGCTATTTAGAATTTGTAATTTATAGGTCATATCGTAGATGATCTCTTTAACAATATACGATCTGTCCCACATTAAGGCCAACTTACCACCTCAGTCATCTACCTTTGAGGTTTTAACTTTTCGAAGTACCAAGTTACCTTTCCTAATATGTTTATGCTAGACCCTTTTATTATAATAATTGGCTACATTTTGCTGGTAGCTTGTAATTCAAGTTAGAGCTATGTCTTTTTGTTCTTCAGCAAGGTTAAGGTCAACCGTAAGCACTCTTTTTTATTTTTTTTGTCTTTTGACACTAATTCAACTCTTAAGCTTGACAAGCTATCTCAATCAGTACTATGGCCTCTGTTCTAAATGCCAAATGAAAGGGAGTTTCACCAGTAGGCACCTCCGTGGTCATTCATAGGGCCCACAGAACTCTTAGTAGCTTATTAGCCTATTTCTCTTTTGTTGCATCGAGCTCTTTTTAGAGCTTCTAATATTGTCTTATTTGTAACTTTGGCCTACTTGTTGGACTAAGGGTAGACAACCAATGTGAACCTAAGGTCAGTGTGAAGATTTGAGCACCATTTTCTAAACCTCAAATTATTGAATTGTTTGCCATCGTCTATTATTATAGACCAAGGTAGTCTAAATCTATAGATATATTTTTCTACATAAACTTCTCAACTTGCACTTCCGTGATAGTGGCTAAGGCTTTGACTTCCAACCATTTTATGAAGTAATCTACTGGTACTAATACAAATCTCCTATGACCTATGACTAGGGTGAATGTTTTGAAGACATCCATCCTCTATTACATGAATAACCACGGGCTAATGATAGGAGTGAGCTTGGTTAAAGGGAGATGTTGCATAAACTTTTGACATTTATCATATTTTTTCACCAATTCGGTTGTATCTCTCCTAATGATGGGCTAGTAATAGCCCTACTTCAACATTTTATAAGCCAAAGGTCAAGGTCTGAGGTGATTTCTACATATTTTTTTGTGTATTACTTTCAGGACATACTGTACCTTTTTTTCATCATTACATCTTAAGTAGGGTAGGCTAAAGGATCTCCTGTATAATTTTTTCTCAATCATCATGATCGAGGTGCCTTTCTCATCAATGTCTTAGCACAGACTTTTTCATCAGGTAACACTTCTATGATCAAGTATGCTTTAATTGACATCATCCAGGTTTCTTTCTCTATGACCTATCCCATGAACTTGTCTTGGTGCTTTTATGCACTAGTTTTTCTACTACAACTTGTTTCAGACTTTCCATTACTGCACTTGAAGCTAACTTAAGTAGAGAGTCAGCTATTAAATTTTCTTACCTTAACTTTCTTAAAGCCAGCTATTAAGGCTAGTGTTTTATCGAGGTACTTTCGAATTCCATCTTTCTAAGCCTTGAACTTTCCATTTACCTGATTGACCATCAATTGGGAGTCACTATAAGTGGTTATGCATTGAACATTTAGCTCGGCTACCAATCTTAGGTCAACTATCAATGCCTCATATTTCACTTTGTTGTTAGATACCCTGAACTTGAATCTTAGGGCATATGGGTACTATAGCCTTTTTAGACTAATCAAAATGAGGTCGACTCTTCCATCCTAGCTTGTAGCAAATCTATCGATAAATAGCTTCTTATAATCTCTATCCGGGGTTTCTTTTTTTCCTCTAATTATCCCTCTGGTTGCATCGAGGTGCTCTTTACTACGAAGTCAACTAGCACCCACGATTTTAATACCGATTTGGGTAAAAAGTGTAGATCAAATTTGTTGAGCTCTATTGCCCATTTGATTAGCCTTCCTGATAATTTAGGCTTCTATAAGACTTGCTTCAGTGGCTGATCGATTAGGACGTGGATCGTATAGGCTTAAAAGTATAGCTTGAGTTTCTTGACTGAGATGGCAATAATGTAGGCCAATTTTTCTATACTACTATAGTTAACTTTAGGCTTTATCCATACTTTGCTCACAAAATAGACTCATCATTGTTTCCCCTCTTTTTCTTAGATTCAGACCGAGTTAATAGTCTAATCTATGCTGGCCAAGTATAAATACAGTGTTGCTTTGATTTTTTATTTAGATAGGATAGGTGGAGAGGATAAACACTCTTTGAGTTCATCAAAAGCTTTTTGGCATTGTGGAGTCCACTCAAAGTCAAAGATATTTTTAAAATTTTGAAGATCAGTAGACATCATTTTGCTTATTTAGACATGAATTGGATGAGCATAGCTATTCTGCCTATTAACTTTGCACCCTTTTACCAAGGTCGACATCTTCATTTTTAGGATAACCTGAACCTTTTCGAGGTATGCCTCTATCCTTCTTTGGTTGATCATGTAACCGAGGAACTTGCTCAAAGTAACCCCAAAAGAACATTTGCTTAGGTTAAGCCTCATAATATACTTTTTCAACATATCGAAGGTTTTTCTAAGGTTTTTTAGATGCTCGACAAACTCTTGCTCTTAACTATCATGTCATCTACATATAACTCCATTTGTGGTTGATCTGGTATTTTAATACTTTATTGACCAACCTTTAGTAGGTCACCCCGATATTTTTCAATCCGAAGGGCATGATCTTGTAATAGTAAAAGCTTTCTCAGTAATAAAGGCTATCTTATCCTCATTAGCTTTCAACATTTTGATCTGATTATAGCTGAAATAAGCATCTATGAAGCTGAAGAGGCCATGCTCGACACTATTATCTATTAATTGATCTATGTTGAGGAATGATAAGTTGTCTTTCAGATAGACTTTATTTAAGTTGGTAAAGTCTACACACATTTTTCATTTTTCATTATGCTTTTTGACCATGGCTATAATGGCTTTCCATTCAAGGTAGTAAACCTCTCTAATAAAGTTAGCTCACAATAATTTGTCAACCTCTTCCTCGATAGCCTGTTGTCTTTTAGGGGTAAAAGTTCTTTTCTTTTGCCAAACTGGTTTGACTTCAGGATTAGTATGTAGTCTATAGACCATTACTTCGGTATCAATCCTCAGCATATCGGATGGTGTCCAGGTAAATAGGTCAACATTATCTTTTATGAGTTGAATTGATTAGTCTTTATGCTAGAGCTTGGCTCTAATCTACATGTATTTTTTAGGAATGTTGTTTCAAAATGAAATTGTCATGAGGTCATCAATCGGCTCGAGTCGATTTGCATCTAAATTCGATCTTTGATCTATTATCTCTTTTTGTTCCATTAGGTCTTAATCATTTCTTAGAAAAATAAGTCCCGACGTGATGATTAGTATATTGAACAACTTGTTGAACATATTAATAGAAGTGAAGTATATTCTTCATTTAATGCTGTATTTTGGCTAGCATGTTAGCTCCATCTAAGTAATATCACTTTTTTGCACTAGCTTAATAGCTCAATTGTTTCTACTGTTACCTTAAAAAATTTTAAAAATAGAATAAATTTGAACTTTTGTAGAGCTTAAAAGCTCAGAATAGCTTAAAAGTGTGCTTTTCCTAAATTGATCTTACGTTTTGTGTTCTTGTTAGTGATTTTCTACTCTTTATCAATTATTAGTGTCAATTCTTTTTTGCTTTCCACCTCAATATTGGTTGAGTTGCCTATCTGCTTTCTAGTCTACCTTTTATAGTTGTGATATAACATTATCGTATTATGGACTGATTTTCTCATACTTTTTCAACCCTTACAAGTGTTGAAAATTTCACTTTCAAGTGCAAAGCTAAGCCTATGAGCCATATAATAGATTGGCTAGGTTGGTCTAATATCATGTTATAGGTAGATGGGATATTTATTACCATGAACTCTATGATCAAGGTAATCATTTTTAGCTCTGTCTCTAAAGAGATTGAAAGCTTGAAGCTTGATGGTTCCTCTTGCTGGCACCTATTCATTTTTAAACCCCACTAATGCTGTGATGATTGATTTCAATTGATCTTTGCCAATCCTTATTTTTTTTTAAATAACCATAATACATAATATCAGTTGAACTTTCATTGTCAAATATGATTTTTTTTACTATATAGTTGTACACCAAGGCTGTGATCACTATGGTATCACCATGTGAGTGTTGGATCCCTTCTAAATCTTTCGAGCTGAATGAAATCGGCTTGTCTCTCTAGTTTTTTTCTTTCTTAGTTGAGGTGCCTATTGCCATTACCATGCCCAACTTAAACTTTTTTTTTACCAAGGTAGAGCTACCTTTTATGATCATATTAATCACCCTGGCAATTAGTCTGTTATTATCAGCTCTACCTTTTTATTGATTCAGCTCTTCTACTTGGGCATCTCTTATTTCTTGATCTACTTTTCCCTCTCTAGCTCAAGTAGGCATTTTATGGTCGTGCTTGTAGTTTTTTCTAAACTGGTCTTGTCTTCTCTGGCCCACAAACTCTTCAACTGACCTTGTCTTATCAGAGCTTCAATACCATTTTTTAGGTTGACACAATCATTGGTGTTATAGTCGATGTCTATAGAAAGTGTGTTTTTTGTTGGATCTCGTCTTATGTTCTATCTCAATGGCTTAGGCCATTTAAGGTCAGGGTTTCTTTTGATTTGCATTAGAATCCTCTCACATGAGGTATTTAGTACAGTGTAACTTTTTTCTCTACTGGGGCTTCTAGTCCTAGTTGTCTACCTCTTAGGGGAGGATCATAAAATTCTTTACCTTTTTTTATAATCGAAGAAGGGGGATGAACCTCTCTCACCTTAGTTTATTTTCATTGTAGCTTCAGCATTGATATATTTCTCTACTATTAGTAAGATATTGTTTAGAGTTTTAGGTGGTTCTAGCGATAATGTCAACTTTAAGTGGTACTTATCATCATTGAATCCACTAGTTAGTGTGGTAAAAATGGTCATTTGTTCTAGGTCTTTAACCTGTAAAACTTTTGCATTAAAACATGTGACATAGCTTTTTAAAATTTCATTTTGCCCTTAATGAATTGACATTAGGATTAGGGTTGTTTTCTTAGCTTTTCGGCTACTCACAAATCGAGATAAAAATGAGTGGCTGAGCTCTTTGAAAGTTGTAATCGATCTTGACTTTAGATTGCTATACTAAGATCGAGTTGCACCTTTCAACGTAATGGCTAGACCTTTGTACATCAAAGCCTTATTTGCCCCTTGTATCATCATGTTAGTTCTATGAAGTCCAAATGATCAAAGGGGTTAAAAGTACAGTCATATGTCTCTAAGGTCAGTATTTTAAATCCTTTAGGAGGCATGGCTCTATTGATCTCTTCAATAAAGGGTGAGGTCTCCAGGAACTTGAGCTCATCCTCAAATGCTGCTACTTTCATTTTCTATTCATTCTCCATAGCCTACATTTGAACTTCAAATCTTTATTCGGTTGAAGTTCAAGGTCTATTTGTTTGGACTTTTAGGTTATGGCATGTGTAGAATTGTAGCTGGGGCGGTGAAGAGTTTAGTTGATGTGTTCTTTTTCTCTTGAGGTCTAAAAAGCTTTCACCTTTTTATAGCTTGGCTGCCCGACAATAGTTTCTTGGCTCGGTGTGACTAAGTCTAGCATTTTGGAGACTTATGGTCGGGTTATAGTTTGCAACATTTGCTTAAGGGCTTGTATTTGCTCGGTTAAGGCTTAAAATTGTTTCATGGTTAGACCTGCTAGTGGTTGAGCTAGGTGGATAGAGTGTTGACTTTGGTGAGTTTTTGTTCCAATTGGGGTGGCTGCCTTTCCTTTCTTTTGGGTTCTTTTTTTTGGTGGCATTGTTTTGTACTTGGCTAATGTGAAATGTTCCCCTACTTGGTGCGCCAAATGTTGGTACAGACCTTTGACCTGAAGGTATTCTTGAGAAAGTAGAAGAGATAGATGATCAGAGGCAAAGGCAAGGGATGTTCCTTGCATTTACACTCCAAGGTGCAAGTAAATAAATATCAAGTCGACAAGAAAGTAGGAAAGACAGAGAGAAAAAAGTGTGTAGGATGAACCTGGCTTCATGAAAAAATCTTCGAAAAAAAATAAAAATAAAAGAAAAGAAAAGAATAAAGTTCTAAGAAAAAAGAAAATAAAAATAAATGCAACTAAGAAAAAATGTTAAAAATCCTACCTAGATGTTGGAAGGGATTCAAAATCGAATTTTGAAAGACTTAATACTACCTAGCTATTAAGGAATTAAATCTTATTAAAGATAATTTGATTTTTAAAAAAAGGTATAGAATATTGAAAATACAAAAGTAAAAATAAAGAAATAATAAATAATAATAATAATAATAATAAATTTTTTACAATCATAAAAAAAACAAACTTGCTTCGAAAGTCTATTTAAGTGTTGGAGATTTTTAAAAAGGTTCTTTGAAAACCTAAAAAAGAAACCCTAAAAGTGAAATCCTAAAATGAAACCTTAACCCTGTGTGTAATCCCCTAAATCCTAAATGAAATCTTAAACTCTAAAATGAAACCCTAAATCCTAAAATGAAACCCTAAGCCCTATATGTAAACCTAAACCCAAATTACCTTTGAAACCTAAATCCACAGAAAACCCCAAAACTATCAAAAGATCCTAGGGATATGTATGAAAATTTCCCATGATGTAATCTATTCCCAAATGCTGCTTAGAGAATGGGGTATTTAGGAAATCTTATTTCATTAAAATTTTTCATATAATTTTTGAATCAAAACAATAATAAGATTAAATAAAGAATGAAAATGAAAATGGGATCTTAAATATAAATAGTCATACCTAAACTCTACCTAGAGGTTAGAAATTCTGGTGGTTTCTTTATATTTAAAGACTCGATCCTAAAGTCGCATCTCATCATCATTTATGATATACATTTGCATATATTCATTTAGATCATTGTTTGCACTAATTATGCATAAGCATGTATTTTAATGATCATTGTTTACGGTTAATTATCGCATCCTTTTTTTTTTTGCATGAAAAGTTTTTCAAAAAATTGATTTAAAAAAATAATAAAACTAAAATAACATTTCGATTAAAATAATTTTTAGTATTTTTCTTAGATATTGGAGAGTCACCAACAATTATCATTTGCAAAAGAATGTTATTTTTATTTTTAAAGGAATTTTGTGGCAAATCTTAGAGGAAAAGGATTATTTTTGAATTATGCCTATATGTTGGAGATTTTCACAACATTCCTTTTATCTTAAATCTAAAGATTATAATGTTGAAGATATTTGAATTATAAGTTATTTCTTTAATATAAAGATTTTCACAATATTCCTAAATAAAAATTTTTAATTGATTTTATTTCTTCAAAAAGAAGGAAATTACTATTAAATCTTAAATAAAAACCATTTTTTTACCCAAAACTATAGATAGCACACGATTAATTGGTACCAATTTTTATAGATGTTGTGGAAGTGATTATCTTTTCCCATATATAACTAACTCCCTAACCCAATATCATTTTTATAGACCAAAATTATCTTTTTAATAAAACAATAAAACGAGTTTAAAGTTTATTAAAAATATAAAATTTTGAGTGACTAATCACACTTTTAAAAAGATTGATAGCAACTTTTTTTTTTTATTTCTAAAAATGCTTACATCTAGCAATTGAATCTTCAAACTGATATGTTATGACAATAGTTTGTTGTTTATATCAAATATTTGGTTTATTAAAATTATTTTGAGAACTTTTGTAAAGAGGATGCAGAGCTCCACAAATATTATAAATTACCAATAATTCCCTACTAGCTTGGAATATTGTTATTTAATCTTTAACCTTCTAAACAAATAAGTATTATGACTATACAAAATCATCTCTCAATTTGAACAGTCAATTAGCTTATATACCTTAAAAATTTAACAAATTTATTGATATTCACAAATTAAACCATAACTCTTATTGTTAGAATTAAGATATAACACAAGTAATATTTAATTTTCTATCAAAAGTCTATAACCACTTTAGCACTATTATTGACATATACTTATCCTATTAACAAGCAATTATAAAAGGGATTCCAATTCTTTTTCTTGAAGGGACACCACTTATACATTTATATTGATGAAATTTTGTTTTTTAATGTTTTTATTGCTTTAGGCATTTAACCATTAACTCCATTAGAAGTCCAAACTCATCCTCTATTTACGCAATGGACAACACTAGTATAAACTATTTGGAATAGGTTGTCTAGTACTAATAGGCACATAACAATAACTTTTTACTCATTAAACTTTGTAGCCAAAGATTATTAATTCAAAATTTAGGTTCCCATTATTGATGTTTAATAAGAAGTGCTTAAACCCGTTTCACTTGTAGTACTACTAACCAAATCTCTAGGAATTCAAATTTCCTTTGTGGTAGCTATCACCAAATGAGATTGAATCTCTAACATAGTCACTTTATGACTAACATGTCCAAACTTTTCATGTTACATATCATTATATGCTCAAAATAATATTATTGTCTAATCCTTGCCATTGTAAGAAATAGTTAGCATTTGTTACGTCTACAATTCTATACTTATTAATATAATTTTCAACCATTCTAATTTCATACCTTTTATCCAATTTGAATACAATTATATTTTTAGTACAATAGGATAAACTAAATGAATAGACCAAGCTGTTTAGTCCTTTCAAAATACTAATTTTTTCCATATGCATGATGCACGTATAATTTTTATCTTTAAAAATTTAATTCAATAAATACATTTTTTAATGTTATGATAATAACCGAAGTTCAATTCCTAACAACTTTAAGTATAAAATATTATCAATTATTGACAATTAATTTATCATTGATTAACTACTAATTATCAGTTATTTACTATTAAACTATTAATGATTTACTACTAAATTATCAAAGGTTTAATAGTAAATTATCATTAATTTACTACTAATTTATGAATTATTTACCATTAAGTTATGAATGATTAACTAATTTACTATTAAATTATCATTGATAATCACTACTAAGTTATTAATAATTTACTATTATGCATTTACTTCTATGTTACTATTGATTTAGTACTTAGTTCGAATATTAATTACAAAACTATCCAAATTTATTATTAAATTATTCATGATTCACTACCAAGTCATCACTAATTTATATGAAATCATCCATAATTTATTATTAAATTATAACTAACTAACTATTAAGCTATCAATGATTTACTACTAAGTTGTATTAATTTACTTTTAAGTTTTGATTAATTACTATTAAATTATCATTGATTTACTATTAAGTTATTTATGATTTACTACTAAATTTATCAATTAATTACTATTACACTAAAATTGATTCACTGTTAAGTTATCAATAACTTATTATTAAGTTATCATTGATTTAATGCTAAGTTAAAAATGATTAACTAGTACATTATCACTTATTTTTATTGAGCTATCTTTGATTTATCAAGAACTTATTACTAAATTATTAATGATTTACTATTATATGTCATTATGTTACTAAGTTATCATTTATTTATTACTAAGTTATCACTTATTTTATTATCTTTGATTTATTAATATGTTGTTATGTATTTACAACTATGAAATATAGAGTTTAAAAAGTACAATAAAAATATGAGATAATGTTTTTATATAATAATATTATTATTTAATACAAATTTAGAATTTTTTACTAATTTTTTTGAATAGGTTTATAGTAGATTTATTCTAGCCATAAATGAATGTTTTGGCTTCATTTTTGCTAGTAATTAGTCATTCCCTAGTAACTTCATGAAAATAGAGATAAAAAACAATGTTTTTTTAGTGTTATTTTATTGAAAGGAATCTTCAAATATATAGAGGAATTGATATTTACAAAGAAACCCACCAAATTAGGACACAATAATCCAAACATAGAAACAAATAAAAGAATAGAAATATAAATTCTAACAAAACAAGAAATTGATCTTAATTTGATACATAATCTGTCAACACTCCCTTTCAAGCTGGAAAATAGATATTTATCATTCTTAGCTTGTCAACAAGAGTCTCAAAGCTTGGTTTATGTAGTCATTTTGTTAGGATATCTACTACTTGTTTCCTTATAGGAACATAGGTCATGTAAATCACTCATATATTGATATTTTCTTTGATAAAATGCCTATCAACTTCCACATGCTCTATTCAATCATGATGTATTATATTATGAGCAATACTTGTTGTAGCCTTGTTATCACAATACAATTTCATAGGATATTCAGTTGTCATTTTCAATTCCTCCAAAAGTCTCTTTAGCTAAATAAGTTCACAAGTTCCTTGTGCAGGAGCTTTAAATTTTGCTTTTACACTATTTCAGGCAACAACAAACTATTTCTTACTTCTTCATGTGATGGATTACCCCAACCTTCATACACTACTTAAAGGTGGATTTTCTATCTTCAATTGATCTTGCCCAATCTACATTTATAAACACTTCCACATTTCTTTGTTTGTTCTTCTTAAACAACAAACTTTTACCAGGTGTGGCCTTCAAATACCTAAAGATTCGATACATAACTTCAAGATGCTTCTCAAATGGAGAATGCATATACTAACTTACTACACTTACTGCAAAGGAACTATCAAGTCTTATCTAGGATAAGTAAATCAGTTTTTCTACACTAACTGTAAAGGCAATATCAGGTCTTATATGAGATAAATAGATTAGCTTTCCAACCAATCATTAATATCTCCATTTATCTATTGGAATTCCTCTTTTCTTTCCAAGCTTCACATTAGGATCTATAGGTGTATCAATTGATTTATAGCCAAGCATACCAATTTCCTGAAAGAGATCAATCATATATTTCTTTTGGGAAACAATAATGCCATTGTTGCTCATTTCAACTTCCATCCTTAATAAGTATTTTAGTTGTCCAAGATACATAAGTTCAAATTCTTTTCCAAGAGTCTTCTTTAGCCTCTCTATTTCTTAGTGTCATGACCTGTCAATATAATATCATCAACATAAATGATCAAAATAGTCTTTTTTCCAAGTTATGGATGTTTGGAAAAAAAGAGTCCGATCAATTTCTCCTTGGCTAAATCCATGTCTCTTTACTGACTTAGTAAAGCAATCAAATCAAGCCTTTGGTGAATGTTTTCAACCATAAAGATACTTCTTCAATTTGCATACCTTCCTATCATTATCTTTCCAATTAAAGCCAAAAGGTAAATCCATACAAATTTCTTCATGTAGCTCCACATTCAAAAAGGTATTCTTGACATCCATTTTTGTAATGGCTAGTCAAGATTAGTAGCTACTGAAAGTAGTACCCTTATACTATTCAATTTAGCAACTAGAGTAAACATTTCAGTGTAGTCTACTCTAAAAATTTAAGTAAAACCTTTTGCAACTAAGTGGGCCTTGTGCCTTTCTATTCCACCATCTAAATTAGCTTAATATAATCACCCACTTACATCCAACTAGTGTTTTTCCTCTACGTAACTTCACAACATCCCAAGACGCTTTGATTTGCAATGCTTTTATTTATTCAAGTACAATAGCTTCTCATTTTAGGATTTTTGAGATTTATGAATATTTTATGGAATTTTAGTTACCATAATCTTTTTTATCATGGCATGAAATGCAGTAAACAAACGATTGTAGGATTATAATCGAACAACAGGTGTTGAGTGCTTGATCTTACATGTTTCTTGAGTGCTATAGGTATATTTAGATTGTTAGGTGGAGTATTCACTAGTGATGGTGTGATAGGCACAACCTTTTCTAATTCAAAATTTACTTGCAGATCGATTTTAATTGGTGATGGTGTTGTAGGCTTAGCATTTTTTGATTCAAAATTTCCTTATGGAATAGATTCTAAACAATGTGTTTAGGGCACAAAAGTTTGTACTTTTTGAGGTTATGGTTTATGTTGTGAATAAACAAGGAGCTTTATTTTTTGTTGAGGATTAAGCATAAATGAATCTATCCCTATTTCCAACTTAGCTTTTGTTGGTGACATAATAGGAATAGCAGATACTACAAAAAATGGAATGGAAAAATCCCAAAGCCTATCTTCACCTAATATCTCCCCTCAAAGAGTTGGTTTTAGGTAACATGGTTGATTTTAAAAAAAATATGACATCTAATGAGATAAATGTTTATTTCATGGATGGACAATAGAATCTATACCCTTTTTTAGTAGAAAAGTACCCAATAAAGACAAGGTTTATAACTCTAGGTTCTAGTTTCCTATGAGCTAGATTTTTTTTGTAAACAAAAGATACGCAACTAAAGACTTTTAGGGATAAAGAAGTAAACAACTTAGTTTATGGATATGATTCAAGTAACATGTTCAATGGTGTTTCAGAATTAAGAACTCTACTAGGAAGTCTATTAATCAAGTATGAGGTTGCTAAAATAGTATCTCCTAAAAAAAAAAACTTAGGAATATTATTGGTGAACATGATAGCATGAGTAACTTCTAATAGATGACGATTTTTATGTTCTACAATCACATTTTATTGGAAGGTGTTAACATAAGACCTTTGGTGAAAAAACCCATTTTCTTTTAGATAATCACCAAGAATTGAATTAAAGTATTCCTTCCTATTGTCTGCGTAGAAAATTTGGATTTGAGTTTGAAATCGTGTTTAAATCATTTTGTGAAATTGCTAAAAATTTGCCTTAGCATTAAACTTGTCTTTTAATATGTAAACCCAACAAGCTCATGTGTAATCATCTATAAAAGTCATGAATCACCTAGTTCCAGTTATGTTATTTTCTAATGAAAGTCCCCAAATATCACTATGAACTAAAGAAAAAGGTTTAGAAAATCTATATAGATGACTAGGATAAGAAACATAAGTGTGTTTGGCAAGTTGACAAGTTTCACAACGAAAGGAATGGACACTTTATTCTTAAAAAGAAAAGGAAAAAGAGTTTTTAGATATGGAAAACTAAGATGTCCTAATCTATTGTGCCATAACATAATTTCACTAGAAACAGAAACAGACTCACCATTTAGAGCTAAAGCTTTTTTATTCAATTGTTGAGGATCCCTAAAATAGCACAAGCCTTCATGCTCTTTAAGATTGCCAATTACCTTCCTCGAAAGTAAATCTTGAAACTCACAATATGAAAGATAGAACTTAGCCACATAATTCAAGTCCTTTGTCAATTTACTAATATGCACTAAATTACATGCTAAATTAGGAACACGTAAAACTTAAAATAGTGTCATATTAGAAACTTAATATTTCCTTTTGTAGTAATAAAGGATAGTGATCCATCAGCAATACAAATCTTAAGGTTTTTAGAACATGGATTATATGTTGAAAATAATTCATGGCATCCTGTCATATGGTCGAACAACTTAGAATCTATAATCCAAGATTTCTTATAATCTGATTTTACACACAAAGAAGAGAGATAGTTACCTTTTTATGCAATTATGCTCATTGGAGTAAGTGCAGTAATTGGGTCAGAAGTCACCTCTGATCCATTCTCTTGGGAGGCACCAATTATGGCTATTTTGGCCATTAGAAAAAAGAAAAACAAGAGCAAACCTTACTCTGATACCATAAAAAGAAAGATAAAAACAATATTCTTTTAGTGTTATTTTATTGAAAGGAATCTCCAAATATATAGAGGAATTGATATGTACAAAGAAACCTACAAAATTAGGACACAATCATCTAAACATAAAAACAAATAAGAGACAAAAAGTATAAATCTCAATAAATTAAGAAATTGATCCTGATTCGATACATAATCTATCAACACTTCAAGTAAAAAAAAAGTTATCAATGAATGACAATTAAATTATTATTGATTTATTATTATATTATTAATGATTTGTTACTATGTTATCAATGATTTACTACTAAATTACCAGTGATTTACTACTAATTTATGAGTGATTTACCATTAAATTATGATGTTTACTATTAAATGGTTGGTGATTTACTATTAAATTATAGATTTTTTTTATAAAGTTATAATTGATTTACTACTAAATTAACAGTGATTTACCACAATGTTATTAATGATCATTAACTAAGTTTTTAGTGATTTACTATTATATTATTAGTGATTTACTACTAAATTTACTATTAAATTATCAATGATTTATTATTATATTATTTTGTATTTACTACTATTTATAATTGATTTACTACTTACATTTCAATTATGTACTACAAAATTAGCAATGATTTACTACTAAATTATCCATTATTTATTACCAAGTTATCACTAATTTATATTAACTTATCCTTGATTACTACTAAGTTATCACTGAGTAATTACTAAGTTATTTGATAACAGTTACAGGTCCATTTAGTTTTAAATTTTGAAATTTTGCTTGAATTTGGTGCGTTAAATTTGTCAATTTTTTATCTTTAGGGTTTACTTCATATGAGACTTCAAAGCCATGCAATGCCATACAAATCCAAGCAAGAATAAGCCAATCCTAATCCAAGTAATATTCGGCCATTTGATAAGGCAGTTTAGTCGAATCTAGTTAGTAAAAGGAGTCATACAAGCGTTCAATTAATGAAGAATTGAACTTGAACAAGGACTTTTACTTCTATTTAGCTGAGAAGATATCTTATTGAAGAAAGACTTTTTAATCACTTTAAAAGAATTTAAATACAAGATAAACACTTTACAAGAGATAAGGCTAAAGTTTGTATTCAAGGACTTTTAAAGATTTGATCTAAAAAGTTTGAATTAAATAAAAAAGATTGTCTTGGATAATCAAGCTTAGCCGAAACTCCCATCCATATTTCAATATGATGATAAGGCATGACAAATAAGCAATAAAGACCAAACAAAAAGTTCCATTCGACCAACACACCCAATCTTTGAAGACTCCATGCTCCGCCAAATCTCTCTTATGATCAAGATAAGCTTTAATCTTTCAAGAGTTAGAATTAGAGTAGGATTTTGTAATCATATGCCCTTTTAACCAAACCTATGGCTATAAATAAGTGGGCTCTTCTCACTTCTAACATGTCTTTCATCTTACATCTCTTATCTTTCTTTCTCTTGTAGTTTTAGTTTTCTTTTAAAATTTCTTTATAGTTTTTTTCTTTAGTTTGGTTAGAATGACAAACTAGCCATAGCCAACAATCTTATTTTCTTAAAAGCTTTCTTTAATGCAAGTTCTTTTGCATTCTTATTCAAGATCTCTTCTTTTTTCTTTCGTAAGCAATCTTTATAATCTTTTCAGTTTACAATTCTTGTTTCCAATCTTTCTTTTCATGCTTTATTGTAATTAGCCACCCTTTACATTCTTTCCAAAACATTTGGTTTACTTTAGATCTTGTTTTATTCAGCCATCCATTGAAACTACCAAGTGATAGTTGGTTAGTTGGTTCTTGGTCTATATACAATCTTTGTTTACATTTTTCAATTAGTTTATTTAGTTGTTTTTCAATATAAATAGTCATTTTCTTATTTGTTTGAATATAAGGCTAGTAAAGCATCATCTTTGGTGCTTGATTTTACAACCTAACAATAAAAGTCATAATCCTTGTGGGAACAATACTCCATTTAATCACTTTATTACTTGATGGATTTATGCACTTACAGGCTATATAAAAAGCAACAATCAAGTTTTTGGCATCAATATTGGGGATTATATCAGTGCAAGAAAATCAATATCAATATCAATTTGTATTGCTTTGTAATTTAAACACCTTTGATTTTTACTTTTTTAAATCTATTTTTTTTTGTTTGCACGCATAAATTTCAATGGTTGATTTAGCTCTACTTGATAAATAGATTGAAAGAACCATCTTTCAATAGTTTGCTAAGGAAACATTATATGATGCATGAGAGAGATATAAAAAATTATTGCACAAATGTCCATACCATAGCTTCCCACAATGGCTACAAATTCATATATTTTATAATAGGCTGACAACACCTATAAGAACAACCTTAGATTAAGTAGCTAGAAGAGCCATAATGAGTAAGTTAGCAGAGGAAACTTATGAATTAATTGAAGAAATGGCTACAAATAACTATCAATAGGGAATAAAAAGAAAGGTTCATAAAAAAGCTACTAGGTTATATGAGCTTGACACCTTTACCTCCATTACATTACATCTAGCTAGCCTTACCATAAAGATAGATTCCCTAAAAACCCAATCCCTAATTACCTCTATCCAAGCCACCAAAAACCCATTCATGGTTATGATATATGTGAAGGATCGCACTCTTCTGATAGGTGCTAGTTTAGGGTAGAAACTGGACAATATGCCCAACAAACCAAACCTTACCTACAATCCTTATAGCAATACTTACAACCTAGGCTAGAGGAACCACCCAAAACTTTTTTTGGAACCAAAACCAAACTAACCACCGAAACACCAACCAAACTTTAAACTTTCACCCAAACCAACAAACCTAAAATCCACACTAAGAAAATAAATCTAACCTTGAGAAAATGCTCACATAATGTATACAAACGCATAGTACCACCATTCAAAGCTAAGCCGCCTCCATAAAAAACCTAAAAATTCAAATGGACCAATTAGTAAGTGCTTTAGCTTACCACCCATTAGGATCTTTGCCTAGTAACACCAAGTTTAACTCCAAGAAACAAGGCAAGAAAGTGTGCAATGTTGTGTACTTATATGGTGAAGAAGGGACTTACTTTTTTAGGATGATGATGCTTTGATAGTTAAGCCAATGGTGGTTAACTTGCCAAGTTTTTTAAGAAAGGCCTGATAAGGAATACCTTAAAGAGGAATTTATCATAGAAGATGAAGAATTACTTTAGTTTGAAAGGGGAATTTTACAAAGTTTTCACCCAATGACAATTGAAGTATAACAAGACATTTTAAAGGATTATAACTTTAAAGAGATGAAAAGAAACTTCAAAATTAAGAAACACCTAGAAGTAGAAGTTCAAGAAGAGGATCCATAAAAATTTGAAGAGGAGTATATGAATTTAGCTAAAAAGGATGAAGAACTTATACAGGTTAAAAGAGCTCTTTTGAAAAGTATAAAACCAAAAGAAAAAGTGTAAAAAAAAATTCATGATGTAAAAAAGGTTATAATAACTCTAAGAATGTCAAACCAAAGAAAGACATTTGAAGCAGCCTAATCAACACCAAAACCTATGAAGAAAGCTACTTAAAGAGTTAAAGAAGGTTATACTTAATGAGTGTAGCCTAGCACTTTAACAATTTTTTCTGGCCAAGCAAGATGACCTAAAACGTTTGACTATACCTTGTTCTATTGGTCATTTAAACTTTGATGAAGTTTTATGTGATTTAGGGTCTAGTGTCAATTTAACGCCATTGAATGTTTTTATACAACTTGAAGTTCGTTCATTGAGACCTCCATATTTTAGCATCAAATTTGCTAATAGATTTGCAATAAAACCACCAAGAATTTTGGAGAATATTCTTATTAAAACGGGTAAATATGTTTTCCTATTGATTTTGTTGTTATAAATATAAAAGATATTGAGGCCCTAATTCTTTTAAATAAACCTTTCTTTATGACATTTAAAGCTTTGATTGATGTTTATAACTATGAGGTAACATTGAGGTTTAAAAATAAAAAAGGATTACCATTAAAATTGAAGGACATGGTATCTTTAAAGATGAAGAGGATGACTAAGAAATGTCTAGAATAAAAGATAAGGAAAGACTAGTTGTTAAGGAGTCCAACTAAATCCATAAAATCTTACCTAATAGTCCATTTTTGAAACTTACTTGACCAACCCACGCAAGCCCAAGACTCATTTCACTAGTCCAAGCATGAAAAACCAAATGTTAAAACCTAACCCTGTGTTATGTGATCCTTGCTATAAAAGTAAATTCATCTTTTAAAGCCAAGTTTATTTATGTGATACGACAAAAGCAAACAACTAGGGAAAGTCCCTTTTAAAAGAAAATGGTAATCTTTGACATTTAGGGATAGTCATGCTTGACCAAAATTAGCACTGCTTGGGAGGTAGCCTACCTTTTACATTTCTTTTATTATTTAATTTTATTTAGGACTAGTATGCTTTTATCCTTCGCTTGTTTTTGTCATGTTTTCTTAAGAATGAAAAGACACAAAGGCTGCTAAAGCAAGTTACAAGTTTCAACCTTACGAAGACTGAGATAGGGGATATTGCTTTCCGTAATCCTTTAATGTTTCATATGAAATATTATCCAAACCAAGTGTGAAGAAAGGAAATCTTTTGAGCAAAACTATTTTTAAAAAAAAATTTTAAGTAGTCATTTTCCCTAATCCTTTAATGTTTCAAGTGAAATATTATGCAAACCAATTATAAGGGAAAGAAATCTTTTATGCAAAACTATTTTTGAAATTTCTTTTAAGTATCCCTAAAAATTCTTTATTTTCAAACCAAGTTAACATGCTTATAATCTTTACAATGCTATCTTATCTAATGTGTCATGAGTTAATCATGAGTAACTTATATATGATGTGAAGACAAGTATGAATGTAGTGAAGCATGGAATGATGTCTTAAGTATGCTTTTCTTTAGATTGCAATTTTTATGTTTTGTGTATTTTGATCTTGATCTTTGATATACATAAGTTTGTTTTTTTGAAAAGCATGTAAAATATAAAATTGCATAAAGATTTAAGGTGAGTATAACTTTAGAATTTGCCTACTTAACCCTCAACATGAAATCATAGACTATGCTTGATTTAAAAAGTGATTTAGGTATTCTTTTGATTGTTTGAACCTTTTAAAGCCCACCTATGAATAATGCATTCCTAGTACCTTAATTTTGAGCCTTTATATTTCCTTTTCTTTGTTTATTTAACATTACTAATAAGCCTAAGCCTTTTTATATGAATTATCTATATTGTTTTTACTCAACCCACATTGCTTATGCATATAAGGGACAAAATAAAAAGAATAAAGCTATATTTGAGAGGCAAGGCACAACAAGGCAAGGTAAGGCAAGGCAAGGCAAAGCAAAAGTCGAAAAAGGCTATATGAAAAATAATCAAATAAAGATTCCTCTACCTTGAAAAATGTAAAAAGTTCTCAAGTCTATACTAAAAAAAATAAGCAAAGGGTTATAAACCTTAAATTACAAGCCTATAAAGACTTATTGATCTTGAGTCAGGTATGTAAGTCTACATTAGAGGAAAGGGAATGAAGAAAGCAAACATATGAAGGTGCTTTATCTTTAGGTTGATATGTGATGGTATATATTGCATACTTTTTATTTAGATTGTATGTATAGTTTAGAGATAGATTAATTTCATATTGATGAGAATTATATGAAATTGAAAGCTTACTTTTGAATAAATTTCTTGGTTAATTGTATTCATAACTATCTTTGTATTATACTATAGTGCTTGATTGATAATTTGTGAAACTTTGAGTTTGTGTACATTTATTTTGATTATTAGTATAGTTAAGTTGAGAATTTTGCTTGAGGACAAGCAAAAACCTAAGTGTGGAGGTGTGCTAGCAGTTAAAATTATAGTGTTTTACAAGTCCATTTAGTTCAAAAAATTTTAAAATTTGCTTAAATTTGGTGCGTTAAATGCAAGAGTTTTTTTATCTTTAGGATTTACTTCATATGGGATGTGAAAGTTATGCAATGCCATAAAAATCCGTTCAAGAATAGGCCAATCCTAATCCAAGTAATATTTGGCTATGTAATAAAAAAGTTTAACCAAATCCAATTACTAATAAGAATCCTACAAACATTCAGTTAATAAAGAATCCAACTTGAACAATAACTCCTACATCCATTCTATCAAGAAGGGATCTTATTAAAGAATGACTCTTTCATCACTTTAAAAGAGTTTAAATACAAGATAAATAATTTATAAGAAATAAGGCTAGAGTTTCTATTCAATAAGGACTTTTGAAGATTTAATCTCAAAAGTTTGAACTAAATTAAGAAGATTGTCTTGGATAATCAACTTTAGCCAAAACTCCAATAAAGATTTCAAGATGATGTTAAGGCATGACAAATAAGCAATGAAGCCTAATCAAGAAGTTCCACTTGGCCATCACACTCAATCTTTGAAGACTTTATATTCGACCAAACCTCTCCCAAGATCAAGATAGCATTTAATCTTTCAAAAGTTAGAATTAGAGTTAGACTTTGTAATCCTATCCCCTCTTAGCTAAAACTATGGCTATAAATAGGTTGGTTCTTTAGACATGTCTCATTTCAAATCTATTTTCCTTTTTCTCTAGTAGCTTTAGTTTTCTTTTTAATTTTTTTTGTAGTTTTTTTTCTTTGGTTTGACTAGAATGATTAACAATCTTGTTTTCTTAAAAGTTTTCTTTAATACAAGTTCTTTTGCATTCTTATTCAATATCTCTTCTCATTTCTTTCATAAACAATCTTTATATTCTTCTAGTTTACAAATCTTGTTTTCAATCTTTATTTTTATGCTTTATTACAATCAGCCACCCTATATATTCTTTCTAAAATGTTTAGTGTACTTTAGATCTTGCTTTATTTAGCCATCCATTGAAACTACCAAGTAACAGTTGGTTAGTTGGTTCTTAGCTTATACAGAATCTCTATTTACATTTTTCAATTGTTTTTTTTTAGTTTTCTTTTTCAATATAAACAATCGTTCTTTTGATTTATTTGAATAAGGCTTGTAAAAAACATCATCTTTGGTAGTTGATTTTGCAACCAACAATCAAAATCATAATCCTCATGAAATGATACTCTACTTACTTATTTTATTACTTGATGCAATTTGTACACTTAGAAGCTATATAAAAAGCAGCAATCATTATCGATGATTTACTACTAAGTTATACTAATTTACTTTTATGTTTAAATGATTAACTATTAAATTACCAATTATTTACTATTAAATTATTATTAAGTTATTTTTTATTTACTACTATCAATTAATTACTTTTAAATTAAAATTGATTTATTATTAAATTATCATTAATTTACTATTACGTTATTATTGATTTTTTTACTATGTTATCATTGATTTTTTACTATGTTATCAATTGTTAATTACTACTTATCACTTTTTTTAGTAAGTTATCAACATAAACTATATGTGCAATTGTTTTTACACCAACTAAAGAAACAAATTTTATATAATTGTTTCATTCCTATGCACACTAATAAGCTTTGGTTTCATTCTATTTATATTTTTATTTGATATAAAAATCATATTTTGTGCCTTAATATTAGTTTAATTATAAAATGGCATCTAATAATAAAAATAATTTTAGATTAAAATTTATAAAAAAAATTACTAATGGTATTTTAATAAATCACTTTTAACATTTTTGGAATTAAAATTTTATTAAGGTATTTTAGTCAATCATTTTTAACATTTTTGAGTCTAATTATAAAAAATAGTCTAATAATAAAAAATTCATTTAAATTAAAATTTATAGAACACCTTGAAAGAAAAAATTATGTTGAACTTTATTGAGTCCAATATGGCTAAACATTACAGTTGAAATGAAAGTTTCTGTGCAAAATGAAAGAACAAATTAGGGAGTGTCTCATCAGAGGATCTATGTTAGAGAGGGTTGTAGAAGTCAATCTTTGAGCACTTTCCTAACTTACGGTCAACGAATTATATAAATTGTGGATCTTATTAGACTATGGTTGTTGTCTAACATTGATACTAATGATATTTGAAGACTTTCTTTCGTAAGGAATATTAACTAAAATCTCATAAGAAATTTATTTGAAATTAATTAAATATTTTTTGATGGACAAAAAAACTTGTAGAAAAATAATTCTAAGAGAAAAGTGATCCTTGATAGGCACGTTTGTATGCTTATAAATAGGTGGAGTTTAGGCATGAGAAAAAGATATAGGAGAGTTGTAAGGTTTTATTAGTTGACACTTTATAAGACAAGATATTGACATCTTTATGTGTATGTATATTTGAAAAGACTAAAGGAAAATAAAGTGGCTTACATAGATATGGTTCATAGGTGCACATGGGCATGTGTTTATTTGGGTGAAGAATACTTCATAGGACTAGAGGATAATGAAGGGGTTTATAGGTATTAATTATGAGTGTTTGATTTGATGTTTGTTAGTAATTCTCTACAATGAGTTGATCTTTTTTCTCATTCATGGATGTAGGTAGGTTGGGATGAACCAAATTTAACTGTTGTTTCTTATGTAGTTGATTGATAGTTTAGTTTTGCTTCTGCTGGCATGAATGTTAAATTGATTGGGACCTTTTTATGCCTAACAACTAATATCAAAACTATCATGTTCCTAACAAATGGTATCAAAGTTGTCATGATCCCAACAAATGGTATTAGAGTTATTGTGATCCCAGCAAGTGGTATAAGAGCATAGATTCGAGACCTAAGAAGAAGCAAACTTAGAAAAGCTTGATTCAAAGAAAAAGTTTAAGTTTATGTTTTGAGGATAAGTTTGCATAAAGTGTGGAGACACAAGATAAGATTATAACGAGACTTCCATTGTGGTTGAAGCCTAGCATGTCTAGCATAATGATGGATAATTTGATGAAATTTTAGTCAAGGTGGAGATTATAGAGAATAGTGACTTAAAATCCCATAAGGGATTTGTTTAAGGTTGGTTAGATATTGTTTAATGGACAAAAAGACTTGTAGAAGAAGAATTGTAAAAGGAAAAAGATCCTTGATAAGCAAGTTTGTATGCTTATAAACAGGTTAAGTTTAGGTATGAAGAAAAGATGTAAGAGAGATATAGGGATTTATTTGATAGACACCTCATCGGACTAAAGGATATTGATGCCTTTATGGGTGTGTATATTTGAGTGGATTAGAGGAAATGAGATGGTCCATATAGATATGGTGCATGGATGCACATTGGGTTGATAATACTCTATAGGATTGAGCTATATGAAAAGGTCTATGGGTATTAATTGTGAGTTTTAATTTAATCTTTGTTTGTAATTTTTTAAACTAGTGGATCTTTTTTTCTCATCCGTGGATATAGGTTGGTTGAGCTAAAACACATTAAATTGTTATCTCTTGTGTGTTTGATTGATTGTTTAGTTTTGTTTCCACTAGCATGAATGTTCAATTAAGTGGGCCTTTTTGCGTAACAAGTATCAGAATTGTTTTGATACTAACACCTTTATGATTATGATTTTTTTTGTCTCCCTTCATTATGCTCTTAGTATTTTGGTTTTGTTTAAATTGTCTCCACTTGTAAATTTCTATGGTAGGTGAAATAAAAAGGGTAGATGGCAGTGCAAGGCTTAACATTGTCTTTAATTCTTTTGTGGTTGTCAGTTGGTGCTAGAATGACGATAAGTGTTTTTTCATTGCATGATTGTGAAACTTGGTTTTTTAGTGGATTGAAGAATGTTGTCAAGTTACAAAGTATTTATAAAAGAGCTAATAGGATTGATGATGTTAGAGCTTAAGTATGAGTGGATAAAGTTGAGATGTAAATAGTTTTGGTAAAATAGTCATTATTTTTAGGCTAGTTTATGCTTCTGCTTGGGTGCTGTTTTGCTTTTTGTTTAATCAATTTCTTTTTTTCGAGGTGCAGTCAATGTATAAGGTGTATGGTTTCCTAGAAATTGGTTATAATATTCCTTTTACCACTAATAAAATTTTGGCTTAGAAAAAAAATACATTGAAAGAATTCACCAAAAACAATTAATCTTACTTCAATAATTCTTTACTTAGAATAATTTACATTATGTCATTCAACCACTTAGACAAGAAAAAAAGCAAGCATTAATTTAATACAATTAAGAAAGATTAAATCATCTTGAGAAAAAAAATTAATCATATATGTGCTCATTAAGACAAAAGTTGAGAGAAAATTAAATAACTTTTTATGTCAATCAAGATGAACAATTCTTATGGTAACTTGGCTGAACAATTTTGAACTATTGCTAGCTCAAACATCTTGTCAATCATATAATTCTATATAGGTGAGAAGTCAAATTGATGTATTCAAAGTGTTCAATGAATCACATAATGCTTAATTATCGATGGTGGGTTTGCAATTGATTTGCAATTGATTTGATATTAAATTTTGCTCTTGAGAATAATAATTATAAAATTCTAGAGAAAAAAATACAAAAGAGAAATTAATTATAAAGGTCATATTAAACTATAAGAATGATATGTATTAGATAAATTTTTTTCAAGGGACTAAAAGGATTTAATTATGTTATTAATGATCAAATGATTAACTTATAAAACATGCAAACAATAAAATCATTACATACATATATAGTTAGCAAATAAATTAAACAAAAAGTCAAAAGGCAACAAATAAAGAAAAATAAATATGCTTCAATGACATAATTATGATTATCTTTAATGAATCTATTTAATAACATAAAGTACTACATATATAATTATTTTTACAACTAAAGAAACAATTAGCATATAATTGTCATATTCCTATGCAAACTAATAATTTTGATCTTGTTCTATTTAAATTTTTATTTGATGTGAAAATCATATTTTATGTCTTAATATCAGTCCAATTATAAAAATGAGGTTTAATAATAAAAAAATTCATTTAAATTAACATTTATAAAAAAAAATTACAAATGATATTTTAATAAGCCACTTTTAATATTTTTGAAATTAAAATTTTATTAAAGGTATTTTAGTCAATCATTTCTAACACTTTTTAAGTCTAATTATAAAATGTCTAATAAGAGTATTTTAGTTAATCATTTTTAACACTTTTGGAATTAAAATTTTAAGTAGTTTGATTTTAGACTATATTTTTAATTTTAGTTGATTTAAATTAAACTTAAATAAATTAATAAAAGTTTTATATTTAAGGATAAATTTGTTAATTTAAAACTTCACAGAGGTATTTAGGTCAATCATTTTTATTAATTTTTGAGTTCATATTTTATATATAGATGATTTAACTTTTCAATGGCTATGGATTAATAAATTGTATTAGATTTACTCATATAATTTACACATAGTAAAATTATACCCAAAATCTTAATACATTATGGTAGCATCTAAAATTCTTTTGTTTCTTTAAAATTCAAGAAACGAACATCCTTGCCATTTGTAAATATTTATTCTTTTAGGAATAAAGTCACAAATGACCCTAAAATATAATGAAATGTTTAATATAATATATGTACTTTAAATTTTCTGGTGTGAACTTGAACTACAAATCTATTAATTAATATGGTACTTGGAGGTTGTTTATCCATAAAGTGTTATCATTTAGAGTTATTCACGTGACGAGTGAGTATCACATTAATTATAATATTCATAGTTTAGATATCACATTAGAAATTTTAAAAATTCAAGTATTACATTGAACATGTCATTATAATACTATAGTTTAAAGATCATTTATGACATAACCTATTTTTTTACTAAAGAATAACCTCTTAGTTCAATCATCGAGATATCATTTGTATTAATTATTTTGTTTTACATTTATCTTTACACTATTTAATGTTTTCTTTAATTACTTACTAGGAGGCCTCCAACTAGCTATCCTTAGTGAAAAATTAGTAGCAAAAATCAATATCTTAATATTTCCTTTTCTAAAAGTTTCAAAACTTTTATCCCAACTCATCATAAGAATGAATGTCAATGTGTATATATGTAAAAAATAGTCACTCTCAAAATTATAAACCACACTTTTATAGTCTATTTTTGAGACTTTCATGCTAATTCATGGAAATTTATGAATTTATTTCATCATGGGCACTAAAGCCATATCCACCACAATCTATGCCTTTAGTAAGATCCTACATGGCAACTAACTACCATTTATATGGATCTTTGTTTGAACCAAGACAAATGAAATTGCTATAGGTAGTTATTGACAAACAACCATATAAAAGTAAAATGAATGTGTGGGAAAATGATGCAAAATCAATACAAAAGAAAGGAAGGGAGAGAGTGATCAATAGAGAAATGAAAATAAGGATTTCCTTAAAGAACTCTTAGAAGATTCTCTTACTTTACGTTGTGGAACATGCATAATTTTCAAATGCATATCTTGTTTCCAACCAGTGAATTAAGTCAACAATCTTCTAATGTGCTTTCATAAATGAAGTAAATCTTCTGCGTACTTGATAATTATGATTATCACATTTATTCCTCAAACAATAATAATTTCATGTCTTACCAAACACTACTATAAAGTTTGTGTCCACGCTATGAAGTAAATGAAAATTTTCATCCAAAATATAGAAAGCATTTTAACTAGTTATTACTAAGAATTATATAGCTTCTTCAATTGAATTGAAGTTATCTCAAATAATATATTTATTCTTGTATAATATAAACAAAAGCATTTAATCAATGAGAAATAACATTGAAATAATATATAAACTGTAGACACCTAATTTTGTTTGGGTTTTAATAATATTATTGGATCTTGAATTGCATTTTAATATTGTGTTTTAAAAGTCATTTTTAAGCTCAAATTTAAAGGTCAAAAAATGTTTTTTTATTTTAATTTATGGTAAAAAAACATAATTTTTGATTTTTTTTTAAGATTGTGATTTTATTTAGATTTGAAATTTAAAAATTGAGTTTGATTTTGCTAATTCTTAAGAATCAAGTTTCTTTAAAGAAGGAAAATAAATTTTTTATAAGATCTTGGTAGTTTTATTTGGTATTAAAATTTTCTAAATTGAAAATGGGTTTAATCCCTATATAAAAAGCAAACCAACTCAGAAAGAGGTAGAATCAAGAAACAATATAATTAGAATCATCAAGCAATAGAGCATTGTGCGAGAAGATTTCAAACAGAAAAAGAAAAGAGGTTGGTTTCTAGCTGGTGGTTTAGAGAGCAAGTAAAAACACTGGGTTTTGACATCAAAACAAAAGGACGAAATAGGCCATCCAGCCTAATGCTTTTACTAGTTCGATTAGTAACTCGATTGAATTAAAAACTCTTAGGTAATTTATTACTTTGGGTCAGAGCCCCCATAACATTGGATAGGTAGTCTCTTTTTATTATTATGATGTTTATTTGCTGCCTCATTGATGAAATGATCATTTTGTTTTCATATTTTTAATTAATTGTTTTATTTATTCCATGCATATTTATTTATTTTTTGCATTCTATTTATTTTTTATATTTGTTTATTTTAGACTAATTACATGTTTTTTATTTTTATTTTGTTATTTTTAATTTTGTTGATTAGTATATAATTCCTTATTAGAAAATAATAATAAAAAAAATTTGATGTAAGTTTCAATAGTGTGAATTTAAAAATGGTAAATATTTGCAAATACTTTTGTTTGATTATCTTGAAATTAATATTTGTAAATAAATTATATTTTCATAAAATATTGAATACATCCAATGATGATGTCTTTTTAAGTGAACAGTAAATATATCTTGAATACTCTGGAAGTGATGAAAATTTTTTTGATGAAAACCTAAAGAGTTTTTTCAATAATTAAATATGAAATTAACAAAATATAAGAATAAAAACCATTTGAAGTAAAACTTAGAAAAGATAACATAAGACTAATTTGGTACCAATTTTAGGCATCATGGGGGTGTTAAAACTTTCTCTGCACATAATAGACTTCCAAACCGAATTCTATTGATGTGGACCAAAAAAAATTTTTTTTTTTTATCCTTAGTCAAGCTTGGATAACCTTAAAAAGGATAGAGTCGCATAGGTGCCAATCACACCTAGATAAAAAAATATTGGTGGTGACTCCATATTTTTTGTTTAATACTCAAGTTTTTAAACTTGAATGTTATGACAGTTTGGCAACTTCAATGGAAAAATTAGAGAGTCAAGCCATTAATTAGTTATATGTTATCTTAAGTCTTATTTTGATATTTTTTATTATGTGATTATTTATGATTATTTATGTATATTAACCTATTTGTTTATTTTGTACAAAATTTTGAATTTTCATATGTACTAATCTATTTGTTTTTTTTTTTTTTTGTATAGCACTTGATTAGGGATATTGGATTTGTGGATAAAAAGGGTTGGTATGTGTTTTCACACAAACTACAATTGCACATTCATGCAAAACTCTAGACCCAAGCTTTATCCATTCTAAAGAGAGAGCAAGTACCTACACTATTATGACGTAATAACCTTCATGTGAGCTAGTGAAAACTCCAACTCAAATTGAATTCTTTCCATTTGTGCCTCTAATAGGAGGCAAGGATTAGGGTGTCTTACTAATTTATAAATGGATAATGATGTAAGGAACAATTTGAGACCCTTTAGATTGTCAAGGTCTTTAAAACCTGTAACCAAACCCTCAAAATCCAACTCTAAGCTAGAGCCCTTACCATTCCTCTTTCTATAGAAAACAATAAAATAAGGCACGTGAATGGACGTATTCTGTGATTCACCTTATATTTGTTTATATTTTGTAAAGATAATTTTGAACTTGTACAAAAATAAAAATGTTTTTAATTTTTCTTTATTTAAAAAACAAAAAAAGGAAAATAAAATAAAAATAGGTGAGATTTTGAATTGGAATATATTATCTTCTTGTTACACGATTTACGATTGTATATATTACATACATGTATTTGTATATATATTTTTGTTGCCCATTCATTCATATAATATTCCATTTCACCTTTTTCATATATTAAAAGATATGAATCCTTAATAATTAAAGAGTAATTTTTTTGCCCTTTTTAATTTTGTACATAATTTTGAATATGAACTTTTACTTTTACTATGTATTGCGTAAATGTATTTGTATATACATTTTTTATCACTATATACATTTTTATATGTATGTTATTGCATTTTTTTGAGGTAATCTTTTTTTTTCTTTTTTTTAGTTTTGATACATAAATTTTGAATAGTTAAAAAACAATCTTGTAGTAAATAGATTTCCAAAATTTTGAACTCAATTTGTCAAAAATGAAAGCATACAAGAAAAAATGAAAAAGGAATGAAAATAAAAAAAGAAAAAAATGAAAATGCATGTTCTAGGAAGTGGAAAATGTTTTTGGGAAAAGAAATGATCCTTGGTTTAATTACCTTTAAACATATTTTTAGGCCTATTTATCTTTTCTTTTCGAACCCCAAACCTTGGCCTACACTACGTCCATTGAAAAGCCCATTTGATTAAGTGTGGATATCTAAATTTGTAAATTTTTCTTTAGGAAATCACCCTCACTTTTTGATTTGGATGAATTTTGAGTTTTTAAATACATGATAAAAAGTCAAAAGTAAAAAGAAAAGAATGAAGCTTTAGGGTGAAAACCTGAAAAGGTAATCTAGAGCAAGATTGGAAATTTGAAAAAACTCATACAATTACAAGCGAGAAGTAGTAAATGAAGGCATTTTGAATGAACCAATGAGCATTAGAAACATTTGAGAAACCTAAGAAGATCAACCCAGTTTGAAGATTGATTCTAAAATTTGAGCCTTTTTTCTTGCCTAGAAATTTTGAGCCTATCATAGTTAGACTTGACATTTGTTAAAATGCAACATATTACGAACTTAAAGGAGTGCCAAAATGGATTGTGCTTTAAAACAAATCATTTTTGAATAAATTTGAATGTTCATTTATGAGCCTAGATGAAGAAACATTAGTCTTTTTTTTCTCATTCATTGATAAAGTCTTTCTTAGTAATTGAAATCCTGATGTGTACCATTTCATCCTTTTGAAAAGACTGAGATGTGATTCACCTAATTCATTCTAGTTAATAATCACTAGTTTTCAAGAGATCTAAATGTCACTTGTTTTTAAAGAATTGATACACTTTTGTTTTGGTCATGGAAAATTGTTATGTAGGGTAATTTTCATTTTATTATTTTGGGGAAATTGGTCATGCTATTCTTTTGGGAGTTTTCAAAAATTATTCAAATTTGGATTGTTGCATATATGAATTTTGGTGGACAGGAGAAAGATAATTTCCAAATTAATATGACAGTAGTGACCTTTCTAGGGCAACAAAAGTGCTTTATTTTGATAATTGCATTTGGATCATGTGGTGAATGTACATATCTTTTTTTTTTGTAATTGCATTTGCATAAATGTTTGGATCATATATTTGTATCATTTTGGGAATTTATAAACTACATAATTGTTTGTACCATACATTTGCATCATTTGATGAGAATTTAATCATTGTTTTGAATATTGCATTTGCATCATTGTTTGTACCATGCATTTGCATCATTTGGTGAGTATTTAAATCATTGTTTGCATATTGCATTTGCATTAAAGTTAGAACCATGCATTTAGATCATTTGGTGAGCATTTATATCTTTGACATTTACAAACATTTGCATCATTTAATGTTTTTTGTTTTAACTTGAACAAAATAGATGTCTTTTATTTTTGTACAATTCTTGTTTCATAAAAAATGTGTAAAGAAGGGCAGTTGTAGACACTAAATTTTGTGCCTGATCTTTTTTATATTAGTGGGTCTTAAATTGCATTTTAATAATGAGTTTTAAAAGTCATTTTTTAAGTCAAATTTAAAAGCCCAAAACTGTTTTTTATTTTTATTTATGGTTTTGGACTTTTTAAAAAAGATTGTGATTTATTTAGATTTGAAATTTAAAGGTTAGGCTTAATTTTGGTAATTCTTGGAAATTAAGTTTCTACAAAGAAAGAAAATACATTTTGATAGAATCTTTGATAGATTTAGTTGGCATTAAAAATTTTCATTAAAAAAGGATTTGATCTTTATATAAAAAGCAAACCAACTCAAAAAGAGGCAAAATAAAAAAAAAACAACATAATCAGAATCATCAAGCAATACAAAGCTTGGAAGAGAAGATTTCAAATAGAAAAAGAAAAGAGGTTGGTTTTCTAGCTAGTGGTTTAGAAAAGGAGTAAAAACAATGGGTTTTAACATCAAAATAAAAGGAAAAAATAGACCATGAAGCCTGCCGCTTTTGTTAGCTTGATTAGTAAGCCAATTAAATTAGAGACTTCTAGGTAATTTATTGCTTTTAGTCTTCCTATTATTTTTATGATGTTTATTTGTTACCTACTTTATGAAATGATCATTTTATTTTTGTACTTTTAATTAATCAATTTATTTATTCCATTTATGTTTATTTATTTTTTTACATTCTATTTATTTGTTATATTTATTAATTTTTAAGTAATTGCATGGTCTCATTTTAGTTTTGTTATTTTTAATTTTTTTGATCAGTTTATAATTCCTCATTGAAAAATAATAAAAAGGAGTTTTGATGTAAGTTTTAATAGCGTGAATTTAAAAATTGCAATTTTTTTTGTAAATATTTTTGTTTGATTATCTGGAAATTAACAATTGTAAATAAATTGTATTTTCATAAAATATTGAATAAATTTGACAACGAAGCCTTTACAAATGAACAATGAGTTTATCTTGAATACTCTTGAGGTGAGAAAATTTTCTTTTTCAATAAAAACCTAAAAGTTTTTTTTTAATAATTAAATATTGAAATAACATAATGTAAGAATAAAAACCTTCTAAATTAAGGCTTAGATAAGATAACATAAAACTAATTTGAAACCAATTTTAGGCATTGTGAGGATGTTAAAACCTTCTCCACACATATTCAATTCCCGAACCTAGTTTTATTGATGCAGATCATAACTTATTCTTTTTAAGGATCTTTGGTCAAACTTATAATAACCTTAAAAGGGTGGATTTACACATGTAGTCAATCACATTTACATAAAAAAGATTGGTGGTGAGTTCATATGTTTTATTTAATTCTCAGATTCTCAAATTTGAATGTTATGACATAAACCATCCATCTTTCTCTTGTCAAAAAAATGTAAACACAGAATATGGACATAAAGTATGATTTTATGACAATAACACATGTACTTGCATTGAAAAAAAATTATAAACTCACAAATTCTTCATGCCTTATGGCAATTATTATAATTTTCCTTTTTTCTACCTTAATTCTTGCCAAGATATTGTGAGATTATACAAAATCCATGATCAAAGGTAGTAATTACTCAATTTCCAGTTCTAGGCTCATTATTTTTTAATTCATTGCAATATAATTTATAGAAATTCACAAAACATGTACTTAAGCTACAAAATGTGATAACTTGGGGAATCATAAAATGAATGTCCCACCGCTAAGTGATGTTTGTTCGTTCATTAAATTGTCTTAAAAGACTTGAAAAACTAATATCTACTTTTAGCTAGTATATATAGTTTTTATAACAATGGATATATTCTCTATATCCTTGATGTTATGAAATTTTCATGATATCTCAATTGAACATGGTCCTTTTATATACATATGCATTTATATAACACAAAGTAGTAAAGCATAAATTCACATAAATTCTTTTGCATACAAGCATATCAAGCAAAAACAAAATTTCTTTATTCATGTACCAATTTTTCATGGTAACAATTTTAAAAATCATAGGCAAATCTATTATATAGATTAAAATTAGATGTTTCTAAATTCATGATTCTTGGTATTTGGACAATGCATATATAGAAGTTAAATCGATTCAATTTTTTAAAATCATGCGACTTTCTTAGATTAAAAGAAAATCCAACTTAAAGAGTCAATATATTCATAGTATAAGTCATAAAAATAAGTCAACATTATTCACGAGCATAATCTTATTTAAGTATCACTATGGGTTTATAACTTTTATGTTATAGACAATTATTTTTTAAAATTAATGAATGTAATCAAGTAATTATAGAAAACTGGTGGTCAATTAACATAAAAGGCCATATTAATTAATAAGGTGATATTCACCAAAAACTAATCAATTATATCTCTATTCAAACAAGTAAAATTGCATGATAATTTTTAATAGAAAACAAAAAGAAAAGCTCATTTGGCATTGGGATAGAGAATCATTTTTCTTTTCCTATAACTACTTCAAAATTTTGGATTTCACCAATGCATTTTTATAACATTTCTTTCTCTTGTATCTCTGTAACTAAAAAATTTAAAAGTTTCTTCATAATAAACTTTAAATGTTTAGAAAACTTTAAGAATAAAAAATAAAAGAAGAAGAAGAAATTCATCTTTCAGATGTGAAGAAACTTTTTAAAGCCTGTTAAGTTGTTACAACAAAGTATTAAGACTTTCCAAACAAAAGTAGTGAAAATGATTCTATAGGAAGTTCTTTACATATTTGATCAAATCACATATATTTTCACAAGATAACTCATGATGAATGAATGAATTTTATCAACAATGATTAAGCATAATTGTCTATTCACTTGATAAATAAACATAACTTTTTGCAATTTATGTATAATTTATGAAAGCTAGCTAAAATAGTTTATCCCTAATATCAAGTACTTGGTTCACCAAAATTATTTCAAACAATTTTTTTTTAATGTGGATAAAGTGTTGTATATAAGGTTGGCAACTTATTCAAACTTTGTAAACTTATTAAATTTTGTGTGTGCATCAATAACAAATATACAACATTGTTAAAATGAGTTTGAAGAAGTTTGGATAAAACATTTTTAGCAAACATTTTTAAGGACAATAGTGCCCTACTAAGAGCAAATGGTTGCTAGAAATGTTGTTCCCAGAATACAATGTCTGACGAAAAAGAATTGATTGCATTTCAACTTTTCCTTCATCTCTTTTGAACTATGAACCATAAAAAAGAGTGCAAAGAGAAGAAATATTTATTTAATCTTGAAAAGATTTAAAAATCAAGAAGATAATATGTAAAACAATATTTAAGGAAGTAGTTATAGACTCCAAAAGTCACTTCTAATGTCTTTCTATGAAAAAATATGTTTTAAATGAAGTAATGCTCTTTTCAAGTGAAAGAACAAGTCCAACAACCTTATTTTCTAGATTTGTAACACAAGCAGTTGACTATATTACAAGAATAGTTGATTGTTTTAAGCTTTTTCTTCATCCAAAATGTAGGTATTCAAATACTTGCTCTCAGACTTTCAATTTTGTTCATCTAAAGTATAGTTATTTGGATGTTCATCTTTAAATATTCATATGCTCACTTTTTTACTTCAATTTTTGTCATATAAGATAGGAAAGTCGAGTGCTCCTCAAGGGTAGTTGATTGGCCATACCTATTTTGTTGTCAGCCATTCCATTCTTACTTTATTTTAATGTTTGTCTATACTTCCAAAATAGTATTTTTTTTAATACACATGCATATTAAATGATTGTTAAACTATGTTCTAATTTTAATAAGGTTTAAAAAACATATCTTTGGTAATATATATATACAACAATCTTCCACTTATCACCAAAGAATATGTTTGTATGTAAACCTAAAGAAATATGCAATTAGGTTCTTATGCAAGCTGTATGTGTAAAGATGGCCAAAGGTTGAACTTTTATATTAATTATGAGACATAAGGAAACACATTCACACCTTACACTAGTTCGAGAGATTCTCCAAGGGTAACATGATTCATTACATTGGCCTTCACTAGAACATGGCTAGCAAGTATTCTAGGATAAACCAAAAATCCATAAAAGCAACCTTTCACTATCTATTTGCATAGGAAGACTTAACCTCTTTTTTTACTTTACATTCTACTCATTTTAGCTATAAGTCTATTATGAACTTATGTCCAACCATATTGTTGTGGAACAATAATGTGTTTAGGTATGAGGTTTTGTAATGGAATATTATCTCACTATTTTCAAGAATGATGCATTGAGAATTTCATATATCTCATATATGAATTTCTTAGATAATTCAAGATTGAAAGGCCCTAACTCTCATATATAATATTTTCCCTATGAAAAGATTATTCTTTTCTTTGAAAGAATCAATCTCTTAAATGGCAAAACTAAGATATACTAAAAATCAATCAAGATAACCTATTAGTAATCGGTAGTAATCCTATACCTTTCATAGTATTTTATCACCAATCAATGATTTAGTTTATGAATTCATTAATAGGAAGTTTTTCAACACATGATTGGTTCTCTCATAGCAATGTGTCTACTATTGTTAAAGAAGTTATTATACATTTGGTTATATTTAAAAAAAAAAAAAACATTTTAAACCAAAATACATTCTTAGTGGCATGAGATATATCACTGAGCTTAAATTTCATGTATGATAATATCTCACAAGATTGTTTATCAAAACAATCTTTTGTTCTTTATGAACCACAATTTGATTTCCACCTTTTAAAGTGATTATACTATTTAAGATAAACAATAAATCACTTGTGAATTTGGAACTTCATCAAATTTCAAATTTCACAATGATAGATTCGAAATCGATCTTCTTTAAAATTAACATACCTTGTAATTTACAGATTTTGATTTTTATCCCTTTCTAAGTCTTACCATGTCATATATAAAGAACATTTTTTCCTCTTAATAAATTAAAGTCATCATCCACAATATCTTTATGCTACCACTTAAGTTTGTAGTTTAGAACATCATTCCTATGTAAAAGATCTTAAAACAAAAAATTGATTTCAAGTAGTCCATATCTTTGTTTATTTTCTAACCTTTGATTATAAATGATCTTCCTTTAAGTTTACCAACTCACATTCAATTTGAATTATATTTCAAACTCATATTTGTTTGTTGAACAAGTTTAATGTTAGAAGAAAGATCCCATTGAATCTCTTTAAAGACACTTGATCAAATGATTCAGGATATGTTACTATTTGAATTCACTAATGTTCATCACTCATTTTCACAAAGTGAAAATCATGTCATCTTCATTTATCACCATATTGATTTTTTTCCAAATTAGTTGTCTTTTGAAATGATACATTTTATTAAATGTTCATTTTCATCATATAATATAGACTCTTTGAAACTCTTACCAATCTTTAACTTGAAATCGCTAAAGGAATGTTAGTATGACAAAATAATCTCGCATACTTTATCCATGTAATCAAACTCATGAATTAATAAACAACATAATGCATAACAAAAGTTTAGTCATGTATTAATAATTATGGTTTTTAAGATTGTTCTTCAAGAAATAGCTTTTTTATTTTCAATTCATCACTAAAAGCATCAGTTGTACCTTCAGTAGAGCATTATTTACTTCATGAATGTGAGGCTTGAATGTAAAAGTTACCATGGACAAAATGTTGTCCTTAAATTGTTATATTTGGGGTTGGCAACTTATGCAAGCATTGTAAACTTATTAAATTGTTGTGAGTGTACCAATACCAAATATGCAACTTTGTTGAAGAAAATGAATTTAAAAGAACAACTTTGGGTAAGACATTTCCAAGAAGTTTTCTTAAGAACAATAGTTCCCCCACTAGGTGCAAATGGTTACTAGAAATGTTGTTTCCAAGATACAATCTTGACTAAGAGTTGATTACACTTCAACTCTTCTTTGATCTCACTTGAACTATGAACTAGAAAAAAGAGTTCAAGGAGAAGAAATCTTAATTTGATCTTGAAAAGATGTGAAAGTCCATAAAATTATATGTAAAAAATGTTTAATGAAGTTTTTATAAACTAAAAAATTTAGCTCTAACATTTGTTTATGAAAAAGTATGTTTTAAATGAAGTAATACTTCTTTTCAAGTGAAAAAGTAAGTCCTACGAAATTATTTTTGAATACGTAACATAAGCAGTTGACCATGTTACAAGGACAGTCGATTCTCTTATGCTTTTGTCTTTATCTAGAATGTGGGTGATCGATGCCCAACATATGGAATTCGAACGATCAGCATCAATCTTTCGATTTTTTTCATCCAAAATGTGTGTATTCGAATACCCAACATTAAGCACTCAAATACTTGTTTTTTTACTTTAATTTTTGTCATTCTAAGATAGGATAGTCAATTGCCCATCAAAAGTAGTCAATTGCCCATGCCTATTTTCTTGTCAAAATGTCAACTGCTCAGAGGCAGCTAGCTTAATCAGCTACTTGGTTAGCTACTCCTTCCTTACTTCATTTCAATATTTTTTTGATACTTCCAAAACATTATTTTTCTAAACACATGCATATTGAATGATTCTAAAACTATGTTTTAACTTTAATAAGCTTTTAAAGAACATATCTTTGGTAATATATATCTAAGATAAAGAGCTCGTACAAAATTCTAAACTACCAACAAACATAAATTCAAATAAAACAGGGGTAGAGAAAAATAGTTTGTAATGAGTACGCAAAGGAAGTTTTGCAAAAGAATCTTTTTTACCATTTGATGTAAATTAGAATTAAGTAAAAACATTATTTTAAAGGAAAGATTATATACATAAGTAGCATTCAATACTAGAAAAAGGTCATTTCAATGGTCAAAAGTTATCTGGATTAGTTAAATTGTATTACTTAAAGGCAAGACATAAGAAAAACTATCAAAGTTTTTTGAATTTACTTTTTCTGTTATAGGATATGCTTCTAGAAGATAATTAGTTGCCTTTATCAATGTATGAGCCTAAAAAGACATTATATCATTAGGCATGAAATATGAGGTGATTCATGCATGTAGTAATGATTGTATACTATATAGGAATGACTACAAAGATATGAAAATATACCTTACATGTAATAAATCAAGATGGAAGGTGGAAGAAAATGCAAGTGGAAAGAAACATGCCAACAAAAGTTTTGTGGTATTTTCCTCTCATACCATGATTTCGAAAATGTTTTATATGCAAGGATTTGACATGACATACATATGAAAAATGATGGACATTTACATCATTCAATGAATAGTCCATCATGAAAATTAGTGGATTATTGGTGGCTTAATTTTGCAGTTGATATAAGGAATTTTTGACTAGGCATTTCATTAAACAGCATAACCCATAAAACTTTTAGTAGTACTTATAGTTGTTGGCCAAGTCGTAGTGGTAATCTACAATCTCCCACCATAGTTATGTATGAAAAGGAAATTTATGCTATTAACTTTATTGATATCAGGTCCTAAACAACCTAGCAGTCATGTTGATGTCCACTTGGCATCATTGGTGGAAGATTTGAAGATATGATGGTTTGTTGGTGTTGAAATTTGTGATGCATACCATTGGAAGGCATTTACATTAAAAGCTATGTTGCTTTGGACAATTAACAATTTTCTTACTTATTGTGTGGTTTTGCTATCAAAGATTATTATGCTTGTCTGATATATAGGGAAGAAACATTTTTCTAAATGCTGAGACATAGAAAAAATGTCATTTACAAGTCATAGAAGATTTCTAGCAAGGAATCATTTTCATAAAAACAAAGATGGCAATGATAAGGAGTTCGAGATGGCATTTGAACCTTTAAGTGAAACTTAAAAGGGGAACAAATTTATTATGGAGAAAACAAAAATTAAATTAAATGTTGCTTAGAATGCTCATATTAATACATCTAAAAGTATTTAGAAAAAAAAGGTCAATATTCTTCAATCTTAAGTAGTGGAAAAGTTGTATATATGAATTGCTTCGATGTTATGCATATTGAGAAGAATTATTGTGAAAATATCATCTTCAGCACACTCATTGACAACTTTAGGTATACAAGAGATGAATTTTTGGGATATAGACATTAAAAAAAAGTTAACTCTAGAACTTGGTGAAAAGAAGACATTTGCCTCCAGCAAGTTATAATATGAGATAAGAAAAAAATAGTCTACAACACTATATGGCGCCTAAAGGATATTCTTCTAATTTCAAACACCTTGTGTCAGTACAAGATTTGAAAGTTTCAAATTTAAAATCTAATGATTCTCATACTTTAATGCAATAATTGTTTCCTATTATAATACATGGAGTTTTACCCAAGCATGTTAGATATGCTATTATTAGATTTTTTTTCTTCTTTAATGCTATATATAACAAAATTGTTAATATCTCCAAGTTAGAGAAGATACAAAGCAATGTTGTTACAACCTTGTGTTTCTTAGAAAAATACTTCTCTTTCATTCTTGGGCGTCATGATTCATTTGATGGTGCACTTTGTTTAAAAGGTCAAACTTTATGGACCAATTTTCTTTTAATTGATTGATGTATCTATGTGAAAGATAAATAATGAGGTTAAAAAGGAATGTTCGAAATTTGTAATCAACCAAAAAGATGCATTGCAAGGTGATAGTAGAAGAAGTTTTAGAATTTTACATATAATATTTATTAAATGTGAAAGCAAAAGTAATTCCAACACGAGAATAATCCTCCTAAACCTTCCAATATAAGTTGGCTATTATCAAGTAGTAAAGTTGCAAAAGTCAATCTTAGTTTTTTGGAGCAAGCATATCTTTATGTCTTGAGAAATATTATTAAAGTAAAGCATCATATAGAGTAATTTCTTAACTCCTCTAATTTTCTATTTATAAATGTTGATCAATTTTATGAATCAAACTGATTTCACATATATATAGAACATTAAGAGATTTTAAAAAGCACAAATCCTAGAGAAGTAAGAAGAAAAAAATGGCTACAAGATTAACATAATCACACCTTTATTAGTTGGTTTTAACAAAGAGTAAGAAAACATGTTTATTTTAATATTTTGTATGCATTTACAAATGGTTGGTTACATGCAATTATGGCTTTTTTTTTGTACAAATTGCAAATGAGCTATTGAGTATTAAAATTGGAGTCTTAGAGCAATTAAGATGGCTATCTCATGACCTCATTTAAAGTTATAAAAGTATTATCAATATGCTAGTAATTGGTTCCACTATTACTCCAAGGAACATGATAGTAATTATAATGTGCAAAATAATGGAATGAGCTTAGTTGTAAATATAATGCAAATTTTAAGAGCTAAAGTGTGGCATTTTCACAAACCTATCATTTTATAGAGTGATTCAAGAGATCTGAGAGAGATTATAATATGCTTAAAGTTATAGTCTTCAAGTATGATTGGTGCAAAGCATTGATGGAGTAAAAAAAGATGACTTGGGTTTCACCTTAGTTGATCTCACAAGAATTACATAAAAATGTAACTCATTTATGTTGGCTTATGAAGCAAAACAAATGTTTTATGTTGAAGATCCAAGTGATGCTAAATGGTAGTTATCCTATTTTATGTAATTATTTTTAATAAATATATCTCTCATGCCCCAAACTAGAGGATTTAGGATATAACAATGCCACATACTCATAGGACAAATCCCAAAAGTATGCAAGACAACAAATATCGAACAAAGTTAAAAAATTAAGGTCTCTAAAAGTCTAAAAAAAAAAACTTTATAAAACTTCAAGTGTCCAAAATTCAATGGTATAACTTGATTGAATGTTGCCAAAGTTCTATCCAATTAACCATTCTTCTAAAATCAAATTCAAAATACTCACAGTCAAAACTATATGAAAACAAAGGACTTATAATAATCCTACTAGCACAAGCTTTCATCAAATCTAAACCCAAAGATGCAAAACCAAAATATGAAAAAAAAAATAAAGTAGAACTAAAAGAATGAGCTTAACAACTTGATAGTTAACTGATATCTCCTCATTTGGATTAAGCATGCCATAAAACGTTTAGGTTAGAACATTAATTATATGATTCGAAAATATTATTTGATAATCCTGTATTCATAAACATATTTTTTTTACAAACCATAATTTCAAAATCAAATACTCCATAACAAAGCAAAACAAAATATCACAAAATTATAAGTTTTACTAGTCTTCCATAACAAACTATGACTACACTTAGCTCTTATGGCATAAGATCAGGATCAAGACAAAAATCACAATTGCCTCTTTAGTGCAATGACGTAAAAGTATATTAGAAGCAATCAGATAGTTACACTGAACAAAACAAAAACCACAATGTCCCTTTTAGTGTAATGAAACAAAAACATATAAAAAAACAACCGGGTGATTGCACTAAACATAGTTAACCCTTTAAATTAATGCAATAGGATAGAATTAGAAACCATTATTCTCAATCGGTGGCAGTTCAAAATCAGTTTCTAATCATAGAATACATATTGATATGACCAACAATTAACCCTCATTGTAAGATTAGAGAATAGTGTATCGCAAGATAATACCAAATCATATTTTCAAATTACTTAACATATACAAAATCAATATTCATGTACTTTCTTAAAATATAATTTGTATATAGTAAATTTCAAATATCATTCCAATGCAAAATTTTGTAATTTAAAAATTGACAAATATAAAAATATATTATTACAAAATCATATTTGAAAAGCAAAGTAATAACAAACTATATTCAAAATTCATAACAAAGAAATTATATAAACATTTTACATGTTTAGCTCAATTTACAAACCAATGAGTCAAAACATCATAAGTTATGTATATAACATCCAAATATACTAAGGTTGATTTTCAAGAAATGAAAAATCAAAGGGATATGAAGTTACTTATTTGAACTTGCTAAGACTAAAACCAAGAAATAAAGCATTGAAAACTTTTGGAAACCTATCATTCAACAATATTCGAAATCAAAACTAAAATTTATAAATTATCAATCAATGACTTGCGATGGACATTCTAGTGTACTTAAGGTGTGCCTTCCTTTTTGTTAATCGAAACCAAGGCTATTAATATCATAACGGGTAATATTTTGGTTTTCTTTAAAAAAATGGTATATGCCAATACTAATTGTTTTGACATATTATTTCAAAATTTTCAATTTAGTACGAATATATTTATAAATATATATGAACTTTTACATAATAATACTACTAATAATCTACAAAATAAATATGTAATATCTTCAAAAACCAAATAAATAAGTTTAAAAATATAGGAAATAATATCATCAATTTATCACGATATTTTTAAACCCTTAACCTGACTATATTATATTTTAATGAGTTTTTTAATATAAATATTAAAATTAAAACAAAGAGATGAAAAAAATAACCTTGACTTTATGATTATTAAACTTTCAAAGGGAGTGCAATTATTTTCTTAAAAAAAAGATTGAAATACTTATGAACTTTGGTTTAAAAAAATAAAGTTTATAAAAAACAAAAGTTATAGTAAAAGATAGCAAAACCTAATTTTTAAGGGTTATTTTGTCAATTAATTTTATTTTTATTAGGTTAAAAATAGTCAAACAACAAAAGACAAGTTAAAATAATAAAACATTTGTCATAATCACCTATCAAGTGAAAAAGGCTAATCCACCAAAATTCAACGACACTAGTTGAAACAAAAAAAGATATTGCCTGGAACGAAGTTCGGTACCAAAAATACCCTTTGATATATCATGTTTTGGTATAATTGGAGCATACTGACTGATATGACTGCTACAGAAACAAAATTAACAACATTAATCGAAACTAATTTTTAAAACATTTTTGTTCAAAATCAAAATTATTTTCTTATTTAGTTTACAAAATACTAAAATATTCAAAAATGGAAAGATAATAGCTTAAAACTCAAAAATAATAATAACATAATATTTTGGCAAGGTGAATTATAACATTCTTTGAAACTCAACTTTCTAGGATTTTCTCAAAGAATATGAATCTTTCCGTAAATTTTCAAACTCAAAAATAAATTCACAATACATACTCATTTATGTGAAAATTCAATAAAATCCCATAATCAAAATTTCTAAAATTTCTAAAATGATATAAAATGTTGATCAAAATTAATTCTTCAAATAATTAAAATTTGTTTTTTCTTCATTTTAAGAAAAAACCTAAAATAGGTAAAATGTAGAAATTATGAACTAAAATGTAAAAAGTAGTAAACATAATTCTTAATGAAAAAAGACTAAATATTGCTTGAATTTAATAATTTCAAAATGTTTCTCTACTAAAATGAATTTTCTCAAAATTTTGCAATTTATAAAGAATTTCACAAAATATATTTATTCATGAAAAAATTCAATAAAATTTATATAAATCAAAATTTAAGATGCTTCTAGCAAAATGCATGAAAAATTGATTATAAATGTTTTTTTTTAATAATTGAAACATAATTTTTTAAATTCATGAAATTTTAGATTTTTATATCATTTAGTTTACTTTGAACACATTTATTTAACAATATAAGTCGAATCAAGAGGTTCAATTAGCAATAAAATGAAGCCTACTTATCATACTTTAAAACATAAGTTTGGTTTAGGAGCAAATATGGTTGAAATATCATTTTTTGAAGCCAAAAGTCATGAAATCATCAGTATTATCTAGAATTTATGGATTCTCATAACTATTTGGCTCACTTTGAAGCCTTGGTTCTTATAGAACATAATGATTTGTCCAAACCACTTAAACCATTGCAAAAAATACATTTTATATATTCTACAAAAATCACCCAAATATCAAACAAAAACATTACTAAAAGATAGAGTTTCGATGATTTAAAGTTGAACCATTAAAATTATCAAAAATCCATTTAAAATCAACTATAAAAAATCTATATCTCCTTAAATACTCAACCAATTAAGACACAAAAATCATTAGAAAGATCTCGATGTGAGCTTTCGAACAATACCCAACATGTCACCGAAAAGTCAGCGGAAGGATCGAGTGAAATTTTTAAATGTTCAAAGAAGCCAAAAAAAATTCATAGTTTCTACACTAGAAAATATAAAATAACAAAATCTAAACTTAATTCATTATTTTGAAGACTAAGTATCAATTTTGAACCTTCATCTTCGTTTTTAGGGTTTCTTAAATTTTCCCCAATTTTTTTCCTTTATTTGTCAGAATAAAACTATTGACAAATGGTTTAGTTTCCCCATTTTATTTTTTTAAAAATTCCAATTATATTGTATTTTATGCACTTAAAATGCTTTCCTTCTTTCTAATACTTTTGGGCCACTTAGGCTGTATTTTACGATATCTATAATGACTTGAAAGAAAAAAGAAAGTTGATGAAAAAAGAAAAAATGTGTCTTCTGATAAGCTAAAAGAGATTGAATTTCTGTTTATTACTTTTCACTTTTTACTTTGTGTTCAACAATTATTTTTCTTGTATCAATTTTCTTTTCATTTTCTATCAATTAAACACTTAATAATGTATTTATTGATGGTGATTGTTATTAATATTTCTTATGAGATAATTGGAATAAGTTTCAATAACGTTGGTTACATGATTTTTTATATTGTAACAAAAACCAATTTATAAAAAAGAGTTAATAGTATGCATGGTTCCTAAACTTTGGGTTAAATTTTATATTGATTTTTAAATTTTAAAAATTCTAATTGAGTCCTTAATTGCTCAAACATGTGTCAATGTGATCCTTCCATCTGTTGGATTATTTAAATTGATAGTAAATCTTACGTGGTAACAGATTACATGGAATTTTTTTATGGTTTTTAAACAAATCATAAAATAAAAAAATGACCAAAAAAACAAACTTTGATTAGCAAAAACAAAAGACTAAAAAAGGTAAATTTTACTATGAAAGGGAGAAAAGTCTTCATTTTTTTTTTTTGTTTTCTTTGCTCCAAATTGAAGGCCTTAGATTCTGGGGGAAAGTTTGGACAAAAAGAAGAAGAAAAGGGTTAATAGTATTGTAAGGGAACAAAATGAAAGCATGTTTGGTCATTGATGGTGATTATATTTATGAAAAAGATAAGCATATCACTATTCTCAAAACTTCTCTTTTATTCTCCAATAATGACTTATTGTTTATGATCGTAAAGGCCTCTTAGTCTTTCAAGTCAACTCATTGGCCTTAACCTTCGTGATAAAGGTAAAGTTATTCTTCTGGATGTTCATGGAAGATACCTACTCATTATGAAATAAAAAAATTATTTTTTTTCCATCTGAATGATTTGGCTATAAATTCTATTTAGTGAAATGCAAAAAGAATTGAATTTTCTTTCAATGGGTTATTTTATGATTTGATTTGGATAAATGGTTATAAATTTAATTTCTACATACTTTGATAACTCTTCAATTGAGGGTTTTGAATTCTAAGTCAACTCAACCATATACATTTTCTTATTTATTTGGCATTCATTTTTTGCAATAACAAATGTGCTAAATTACCAATTTTAGTTAAACCTGAAAAATTACAAAAGTTTCTTTTTTTTTAGCTGGTTTAGTTTTTTTTAATGGACATTGCAAATTAGTTGGATCAAAGCTACCAAAATTTCATGTAATAAAAGTTTGAATCCATGGGAAATTAAGAAAATTAAACTAGATGAATCCAAGGTTAATAGTATTGGACAAGAAGAAAAGAAAGGTTAAAAAATTCCATGTAATAAAAGTTTAGAGAAATATGTGTCTCCCTACATAGGATTTGCCATCAATTTAGATTGTTCAACAAATGGAGGGATCACATTGACACATGTTTGGGTAATTGAGGACTTAATTAGAACTTTTCAAAGTTTGGGAACCAATATAAAATATGGCCCATAATTTAAGGACCACGTGTGCTATTAATTTTATAAAAAATGATTACGATCTATAACTAATATAAAAATAGCCTCTATCTAATAAGAGATTCATAGCTCATTAATGTTTTTTTTTTTTTAATTTATGGGTAATTTAGGAATAAAATATTTTTTAGAAGCTTCTTGAACACAAATCAGATCTTAAAGCTTCTTGAGCACAAATCAGAAAACCAAAGTCCATAGGAAACCCTCTGTAAAAGAATCCATCAATTTGTTATCAACTAAATAGAAAAGTTGATCCCCTTAAAACCTTTATTTTTTTTTCTAAATTAGAGAGACATGAAGAGAGAGAAAGAGGGCATAAAGATGGACAGAGTTAGATAGAGAGTTTTTCTTTGATTTAGCAAAAGATGTCTGTATGTAGGAGTAAAAGATCATTCTTTAAGGATATCCCATCATCACCATCGACTTCTGTCTTTAAGAAGCTTAGGTGCTACTTGCCTTTATCTCTTTCGTCTATTCGTTTCGCTCTGCTACCTTTTCCCCTCGATCATTTCCAGACCCTCTTCCCTCACATAGACCTTGAGGTATATCACCCTTTTATTTATTTATTTATTTTATATTCTCTAGTACGTATGTTAAGTAGTTGTGCCAATGTAAATTTTATTTGTTATCAGTATATTATTATGGTATTAGAAAAATTAAACTTTAGAAGATTTATGATTCAGGTGTAATTTTCTTAATTCCTTGCTTTAGTAATTTCGTTTGGATATGGAGATTGGAAAATGGGGATAAAAGGATAAAATTCTACATCTATAACAAAATATAAAAAAAATCCCCCAATTCCAATTTCCTATACACGTATGGAAAGTTTTAAAAAATTAGAGGATAGATTTGGTCCATAAAAATTCTTTATAGCTATTTTTTATCCAGCGATCCATGTTTTTGTTTGTAATTGGGATGGTTGGTGAATATCGAAAAAGTGGAAAATTCTAGGGGTTTGAAGGGTTTGAACTATTTGAAATTTGGAAGATACCAGATTGTTTAGGAGAAACAAAGAGGGAAATCGCTACATAAAGGAGGTTGAATTGTACACAAAGGGGGTTGAACTATACATAAAAAGGGTTGAGCTAAAGGGTTTTGATTAGACTAAAAGTGTCATCTTGTGGGTTTGTTTGAAGATAGTGCACCTGTATATTATTCCCTTTCATTGTAATTGCAACTTTGTCGTTAAAAGATTGTTTATAACAATATATTCCATGTGATGATTTTACTACCAGAAATGTCTTTATAGATTTATTCTTTATTCTAATTTTATGTAGTTTTACTATACACACTGATGCTAGTTTAATTATTCTAGAAATTTAAGATGATGGGAAGGTATGTATCTAGAAACATGTAAAGTATAGTTTATCTATGGTGCCTAAAGCATCTAACATTGAATGGCACCATTTCAGGTTAAAGTTGATATGGGAGAACCAATTCTTAAAGCATCAGATGTTCCTACAAAATTATCTAGCTATAAAGCCATATAGCACAAGTTTTCTCAAGGTTTCTAATGTTCACACAATCTACTGGGAGCAATAAAGAAACCTAAATAGCCATGTGAATATCCATTGCCTTTATCCATCAAATAGGAATGATTTGGGACTTTTTTTCCTTGGTTTCTTTATTTTTTTGTTCATATTTTATAGCCAGTTGTGTTTCTTTATGGAAGAGCTTGGGAAGGAACATCACTAAGTAATCAAAGATTCTTTGATCCTCAATTTTATTAGATCATGTGAGTTTTTGTGTCTTTTTATTAAATTCTTAACAATGGGTTTTTTTTTTTAACCTCTAATAAGTATATGTCCTATTGCAATATGGTACAAAAAAAGGTTTTCCCCGCATTTGCTTAGAAGAGAACACTATATGGGATATAGTTGATGACAACAAAAAGCTAAAAAACACTTGAAATTTCCAAAATGATAGGTATTAATACGTGGTTTTGATTGCTTTACCTATGTGACTTTTAGGTTAGCAATTCTTGGTGAGTTATGTTTTATCTATTTTCTGATTATTTAGGTCTTTGGTTTTTCACTATTTGTTGTTTGGGTTTTTATGCATTAGCCTGTTTACAAGTGTTAATGAACTTTTTTTCTTTGCATATGTTGATAGAGATCTTTATAAGAAAATACATTCTTACATATTGAACATCTGCCAATGTTTCAAGTTGCAAACTTGCAAGGTGCTATCTTACTAAGTGCTTCAACCATTTGAAAGAGTGTGAAAAAAATCATAAAAGTCCCCCTAGATTTAGGTGAACAAGTAGCCATTGATTCCATCCCTTTATGTAACAAATTAAACTTCTATCCCATCGTGTACATTCTTTTGTCTCCATGTGTCTTTGGTGCTATTTTCCAATTTATGGTTTCCAAGAAATAGGAATACAAGTCTACAACCTAGTTACATCTCTCATAACACATGGTTGTAGTTCAATTCAAAAGTAGATGGCATAATCTATGAATAGGCATAACTTATCACCTATTTAGGAGCATATTTAGAGATGAGATCATTCAATCTTAATGGCTTGGGAAAGAGATCAATATACCTCATATATAACACTATATTTCAACCAATGAAAATTATACCCTTACTATAAACATTAGTAATCTTCTTATAGGTATAGGCAATTAAGATAATTTGCTCTTTTGGGAGAGGAAGAAATAGCTGCACAACTTTTTTGTGATTAGGTTTCTATTGGACACAGCTTGTAGTGGTTTTGGTATTCTGTCTATGTAAGGTATTAATTGGTTTCTATTTTGAACTTTTTGTTTCTATAAACTTAAATAATTCTTTTTTTAAAAATTGAATTCGTGAGTCTGTGCATATCATAAAAACTTTGTGAAACGTTTAGGACACCAATCTAAAATTATTCCTATTCTTTAAACTCAACAAGCAAGTAAGCTAATGTACAAAGGCATTGGTGGTTTAAAACTGGATAAAGCATTTTATTTTTGGAAAGGTACTAGTGGCATTTAAGGCAACTAATAGGTCTATAGGTATTGGAGTTACCATTTATTGGTGTCGTAATGGTTTTGGGGTTCGCTAGAAAAATTCGAAAACAAAAAGGAGTCACTACTAATCTTTTTTGGTTAGGTGAATTGGCTACCTATTAAACTTACATTTTTAATAAAAATTTTAAAATGAATTAAAACTTTATCAAAAAGATAATTTTTTAGGCTTGCAAAAGTAGTTTGGATTTGTGAGTCAATTACATATGGGGAAAGATTGCACCTCCACGACAATTGTTTAAAATGGTATTAATTATATGTTATGCTTTAATTATGACTAAAATAGTCTTAATTTAGGTATTTAGAATTAATTTTTTTAACTTTTTTTATTTTAAAAAAATATTCCAATACTTTGGCAATATTAAAAGAAACTTTCTCACCTAAAGATCTTTTAAGAACCTCTACTCAAAATTCTCAAAAATTCCTATATCGACGGTTCATATTTATCTTCAAAATAAAATATTTATGAAGCATGTAATAAAATATGAAAACTATGATTTAACCCAATAATGTTTAAAAAAATTCAATTCTTATTTTATTAAAAAAGAAAGAAAAGCCTTTATTGGAAATTATTCTAAATGCTCCAATACATTTGAGGCATTTATATAAATTTTCTTACCTAGAGATTCCTAAAGAATCATTATTCAAATTTCTTTAAGATCTCATTCTCGAAAGCTTGTGTTTATTTTTTTATAATTATTAATATTTAAAAGTTAAGTAATAATATAATTATCTATAAATAAATTTATTTTTTAAAAAATGCATGCTCTTATAAACATTTTATATTTTTATTTCTTTAAAAAGGTCAACAGAAAAATAAAGATCTTTGTGTTGAAAAGAGTTTCTAAATATTCTAATATTTTGGTAATTTTTAAAAGCTTTTTCTCACCTAGAGAATTCTTGTGAATCACTACTTGGATTTCCCAAAGTTTTATCATCAAAATTTTTAATATTTATCATTATTTTGTAACAACAAATTTAGTCACAAATATTTATTCTTGTAATATTCATTTATTAGAAAAATGTGACTTTTTTTTTACACAAAAGAAATATATATATATATATATATGACATAGGTAAATAATATTAGGCATATATACAAATAAAAAACAAGGAAATATACTAGATCTTGGATAAAAATGACCCAAAGTGGATAGGTTAAACATTAGGATAAAGCTTGGGCTAAACATTAGATCGAGCTGCAGACATGGGTTGGTTTGAAGCTGAACAAGCTGTGTCAACTACTTCTAGACAGGTGAGTTAGAGTATGGGTCCGGTCAGGTCAGATAGATCCAATCCATGGGTCGGGTTGACCTACTAGTTTTTTTTTTACTTCATTTCATCTTTTCTTCATACAAGAAAACAAACTCTCTCAATCTTCCAAAAACACCAACCACCTTAAAAAACAATCCTAGGTTTCAGTCATCAAATACTACGCTAGCTACCACTCGTCAATAGTGATCGATGCTAGAATTTACCCAAAATTTAACCATAAACTCATTTTTTTTTGTCTTATTTCCCATTCTTAACTGATTTTGCTACTTAACACCATCGTTGTTCTTTTCCTTCCTCCCTTTTTTATTTTTATCCCTTATTTTTCCTTTCTTTAGTCAAAATCCCTTTTAGCAAATTGTCTTTATCTCTTTTTTTAATAAATTGAAATTAATTTTCTTTTTTTTTTTGAAGGATGCCTTTGACTATGGCACTAGATTCCCCACCAAGGGACTGTGTTTTTATAATTTTGTTTTTTTTGGTTTTGGTTGTGGCCAATTTGGGGCTGTGTTTGGTCTATGGCTTCTGAGCTAGAGGATGAAAAAAAATGGGTTTTCTAGGGTTGGTCCCTTTTAAAGCTTGGATAAATTATTTTTGGTGTTTTGCTAGGGCTTAGTTAAGTGGCAGAGGCTGTTTACAATGAGGGTTGGTGTGCACCAGGGTGTAGGCTAGCGTCGATACTAGGCAAGGCTAGTGAGAGGCTTTTATTGGTGTGAGAAAAGGTTCTGGTCATTGCATTGTGCTAGTGCTTAGAGTAGAATTATGGTTGGGCTAGGGTGCATTGTTAGGATTTTATAGGTGAAGGCTGGGATTGAGGGTAAGATGTTGAAGAGAGCCCATTTTGGGAACATTGGTTGTGCAGGTGTAAGGAATTGGTGCAAGGCTAGGAACGATGAAATGGTGCTGAACAAGCACTAGAAAGACTTTTTGTGCATGAGTGGTTTCAATTCACTAGGGTTTTTAGGCAATTTTTGTGAAGGAAGCTTTTTACTTTTTTTCCCCCCTGAAAAATGTATCCTCATTGTATTTGTCAATTGAAAATTAGAACCCCATTTTTCTGTGTATCTTCATCCTTGTTTTTATTTGGCAATTTTGTAACAACAGTCCAAAGTTTTACTAAGTAGGGTAATGGAGTTGAAGCTCCTAATTGTAAGGTAATGGAATTTGGTTTGTTGTCACAGCAAGCTGTAATGGTTGCTGGCCACTTCATTTTGTTTGTTTCCCCTATTTTTTTGTTTTTTGTTATATAAATTAATTTAATTATATCTAAAAAATAAGCAAAATAAAATAAAATAAGAATGAAATTAGGCTTAAAAACTTAATTGAGGCCTAAAATTAGAGCTTGAGGCCCAATAATTGATTTGGGCTTCTATTGGACCACAAGCCCGAGTGATTGAATTTTGATCCGAGAATGAGCCCAGTTGGACTTTGGGATTTGACCTTTAAATCAAACCAGATTTTGATTCATATAAATGATTCATATAAATTAAGTTAGCCAAAATTTAATGTTAAAATCAAATTTAAAAATCAAACAAATTTGAGTCAGGCCTGGTAGAATTAGGTGTCTATAGTTGCCATTCTTTGCACATTATTAAGAATGAAGAATAGGGTAAAGACATAGATAGCAATTTTATCCTGAGTAACGATTCAAATTTTTTCAAATTTTGTTTTTGTTTTGTTTTGGGTTGGGTTTTTTTTTGGGTTTTTGGTTTTTTTTTTGTCTTTATTAATTGTTTTTAAATTAACCATTTGGAAACAAATTTAAAAACTCTTTTAAATAAAAACTCAACAACTTTTGAAAATAAAATAAGAGATCATGCTCAAAGGTCTTACAAATCCTGAAATTAAAACAAATTCAGCTGGAAGACTTATGAACCTTATCTAGAAGACTTAGAGATTACGCCCAAAGGTCTTACAAATCTCAACATCTTTGAATGCTCCTCCAATAAGAGGCATTGAAACTTTAAAAATTTAAAATATTTTGCCTAGAGGTCTTTCCAATTATCCCTAAAGATCTTAGAGATTATACTTGGATGTCTTACAAATCTCGACATCTTTGAATGCTCTTCCCAATCAAAAGAATTAAAACTTTAAAAATTTAAAATGTTTTGCCTGAAGGTCTTGGAGATTATACTTGGAAGTCTTACAAATCTCAACATTTTTTAAATGCTTCTCCCAATCAGAGCATTGAAACCTTAAAAATTTAAAATGTTTTGCTTGGAGGTTTTAGAGAATATGCTTAGAGGTCTTACAAATCTCAACATTTTTTAATGCTTCCTTAATCAGAGGTAGAGGCATTGAAACGTTGAAAATTTAAAATGTTTTGCCTAGAGGTCATGGAGATTATGCTTGAAAGTCTTATAAATCTTAACATCTTTGAATGCTCCTCCCAATCAAAGGCATTGAAACTTTGAAAATTTAAAATGTTGTGCTTAAAGGTCTTGAAGATTATGCCTGAAGGTCTTATAAATCTCAATATCTTTGAATGCTCCACCCAATTAGAGGTAGAGGCTTTGAAATTTTGAAATTTTAAAATGTTTTGCCCGTAGGTCTTGGAGATTATACTTGAAGGTCTTACAAATCTTAACATCTTTGAATGTTCCTCCTACTCAAAAGCATTGAAACTTTGAAATTTTAAAATATTTTGCCCGAAAGCTTGGGAATTATGCTTGGAGGTCTTAGAGATTATGCTTGAAGGTCTTAGAGATTATCTTGGGTGCCAACTTGACTAAGCTTAATTTGATTTAGGTGCTAGCTAGACTGGGCTTGGGTGCCAGCTGATTTGAGCTTAAAGTGCTAGCTAATCGAGCTTAGGAACCATCTGATCTAAGCTTAAAATGCTAGTTAATTTGGGCTTGGGTTGATCTGGATGCTAGTTAGACTAGGCTTAAGTTTTATCTTGTATCAAATCTCATCTTTTTTCATTCATTCTTTTGTTAACCCTTCACTTTTCTTTTTTTTTTGCAAATAATTTTTTTTCAACTTTTCAAACCTTTTTGACAATTTGGTTTCTTGTCAAACTATTTTTTTCTCTTTTTTTTATATTTCTCTATCATTTTTTTCATAATAGACTTTCTTATCTTTTTTGCCCTTTTTTTTTTTTTTCACTCTTTTCTTCTATTCTTTCTTGGTAGACTCTTCTTTTCTTGTCTTTTGAACTAGGAGACTTTTCCTTCGCTTTTTTTTTCTTTTTAAACTTTTTTCTCAAAAACTTACTACTTTTTCTTCTCTTTTTTTTCTTTTCTTTTTTTTATTACTTAAAATGTTTTTATTTTCTTTCTTTTCCTTTTTTCTAATATTTACAACGTTGATAAACACAATCATGATACAAATGTCTATTTCTATTAAAAGATGCAAATGTGAATGTTTATGCGAATACAAGAATGCTAATGCTTGATGCAAATATAGGTCACTTTTTTCTGCAAATGCTAATGTTCCTTTCATGTAAATGCCCCTACAAATACTTTTTATATGATGCAAATGTAATGATGAAAATGAAAATGTCTTTTCTATGATGCAAGTGCGATTGCCTTGGTTATGATGCAGATGATGTAAAAACAAATGTCTTTTCATGATACAAATGTAAGTGATGCAAATGCGAATGTATTTTTCATAATGCAGATGCGAATGCAAATGCCTTTCTCATGAAGCACATGTCAGTACCAATACAAGTGATGCAAATATGAATATCTTTTTTTCTTAATTTTTGCAACACGTAGATCAAATGTCTTTTTGATGATGCACATGTAATTGATGCAAATGTGATTTTTTTTTGTAGCATACAGGTCAAATATTTTTCTCATTATGTTTATGTGAATATAAATGCAAATGATGCAAATGTGAACTCTTTTTGTTTCTTTTTTTTTTTGAATGATCTCTATTCAAATTTTTAATGTTTACTCTTCACCAAAAATCATCTTAGTTTTCTGTGCAAAATGCTCAAATAATCTCTGAACTTTTCAAAAACGATTACAAAATTGCCTCATATAAAGTATTGTCATAATCAATGAGAAAAGTTAAAAACTCATGACTTTCGAATCTTTTAAAAATTGATAATTACTATTTGGAATATTTGTGGATAGGGGTAATTGACAATTCAATTCTTTTCACTAGCATGAATATTTTAAAAAAGGCTCAATGAGAGTTGCAAAGATTACTCTTGGGCTCATAAAAGAGATAACTTTTCTAAAACACTTTTCTTTTATTGAAAACATGATACTTTAATGTGCATCAAAACTAATCAATATTTTGCAAAAAAGATTTGGGAAGAGAAAATTTTTGGTTGTTTTATTTTTATGCTTTGGTGAAATGCAAAGTCTTTAATGGGTACTAATCTTTTAAAAATTTTGAATCATGACTTTTTATTCCAGATAGAACTTTGAAACTCTAAAATTCTTTTAAGTTCTTAAAAGTTGTTCTAGCTTTAAACTGCCCTTTTTGAGTTTTCATTTTGGAGCTATATTTTCTAATCAATGAAGAACTTGATAACATATTTCCAATTAATAACAAGTATGTACAAATTTTCAAGGACATAGCTTTTCAACTCAAGTGTTCACATTTGACTAAACTAGATATTTCAAGGTATGTAATGTAGGTCAAAGTTAAAAGTTCTGAAAGAATGGATAAATAAGCTCAAAATATGTTGTTGGGATAATTAGGCCAAGGATCTTACAGAGCATTCTCTGGATGAAAAGCCATGTATCTTTCTTTTCTTGCTTTTTCTTTTTAAGAAACATTTGATTTCAACTTTAGCATTCTGCTTTCTTGGATTCTATCTCTTTTTTTTTTACTTGGGATTCTAACTAAAGCCTCATTCATTTTTTACCTCGAACTCTCATTTCCAAGGTGCATGCCTTTCTTTCTTTACTCTTTATCTTTTTTTTTGTTTTTTTTTTTGCAAATATTTGACTTCAACTTTAGCATTTTACTTTCTTGAATTTTATTTTCCTAAAGTTTCATTCACTTTTTACTTCGGACTCTCATCTTTGAAGTACATGTCTTTCTTGCTTTACTTTTCTTTTTCTTTTAGGAACATTTGACTTCATCTTTAGCAATCAACTTTCTTGAATTCTATCTTCTTAAAGCTTTATTCACTTTTTACCCCGGATTCTTATTTCCAAGGTCTATGTCTTTTTTATTTTTTTCTCTTTTTTTTTGAAACATTTGACTTCATTTTAAGCAATCTACTTTCTTGAATTCTTGTTATTCCAACTAAAGCCTCATTCACTTTTTGCCCTAGACTCTCATCTCTGAGGTGCATGTCTTTTTTTCTTTGCTTTTTTTTTTTGAAAACATCTAACTTCAACTTTAGCATTATACTTTCTTAAATTCTATCTTCTTTCTTACTTGGAATTCTAATTGAAACTTTATTCACTTTTTACCCTGAATGCTCATCTCCAAAGTGCATGTCTTTATTTATTTGCTTTTTTTTTTGTTTTTGTTTTTTTTAAACATTTGACTTCATCTTTAGCAATCTTCTTTCTCGAATCTTAGGGTTTTAATTGAAGCCTTATTCATTTTTTACCCTAAACTCTCATCTCCTAGGTACATGTTTGAACTCTCGATATCAGACATTTTCCTTGAAGTTGAGCTCTTAAAGATATCCTTATTTAGCCCCACAGTGTAAAAGATGATCCTTGGCTAGAGTTCATTTTGGAACAAGAAATTTAATAGGCTTAAATAGGTAGTAAGTGGATAGTTTTTCTATATGCAAAAGATAGAAAAAGATGGTCAGTCATCATTTCAAACATAATCACTTAGTTAGAAGAGCAAATTATTTGAGGAAAGAGATAAAAGGCTTTTTTCTTTGTTTTTGTGTTATAACCATCAATCATTTTTGCAAGACTTATGCTCTATCCTCTTTTCCACTCAAGATTCTTATGATGGTGAAAATCAAATTATATGGAATGTCCTAAATTTAATTGTACAGTTTATAAAATGGCTTATTTTGGTTCCAAATTGTCTGGCATTTTTGGTAAAATGAGGAAAAAATTTATTACTACAAGAAACAAATTATCTTAAAGGAGAAGGAATTTTGCTTCTTTTAGTTAATGTGCTTTAAGACATGAAATAAGAGCCACTTGAGAAAGAAAGTTAGAATATTTTTTATGCTATGGTTATTGAAGGAATTTGGATGGTTCAATCATTTCAGCAAAATTTGACACACATTGAATTATCAATTAAAATTTTGAAAAGGTATCTTTTTTGGTTTTTGAAATTCAAAATGAATTTTTAAAATTGGCCTCTTTTGTTCATTGTCCAAGAAAATATTATTATCTCAATATATCAAATAATAACAAAGTTCACAAGTTGAAGTTATGCAAAATGCAGACAGTTAAAGAAAAAGGTTGAGGATCTTATCAAGAATGGTATTTTGACTCCAGAATTGATGGAATAATGGAAGGTGACTCTGTCTAGTTGCAAAATGTGAAAAGTTGAAATATGGAAGAAGGTTTCGAGTGTTGAAAGATCAAGATAGGATGATTTTCTTTTAAACTTTTAACTTTTTGTGTATGACATGTACATGGTGGCCTTAGGAGTTATTTAAATTAATTTTGTTAAACTTTATTTTGGAAGAAATAAATTTTTTTTGTTTTTTATGAAATTTCACTTTTATGCATTTGCTTGAATGATAGCCCCCATAATTAATTTTCAAAATCATAAAATAGAAAGCATCTCTTAAAAAAATAAAAAATAAAAAAATGATTCATAATGAAACCCCATAAAAGCAATTTTCAAGATTAAATAAAAAAAATAGGCCTTTTCAAAGGGAAATTTACAATGGTAAGAATCTCGAATAATTGGTGATTACTATTAAAAAAAAACTTGTTCAATACCTTCACACCTTTCCCTTAACCGCTTTTGTGTTTCAACCCTTTTAAATAATTTCACTCACCAGTCATAATCCTTTAAAGGAGCATGAATTCCCACTTGCGAACTTGTTATCATTTGATATATTGAAACCATGATCTTTTCTTGAGTAATGAACAAAAAAGGCCAATTTTGAAAATTCATTTTGAATTTCAAAAAGTAAGCAAGATACTCTTTCAAATTTTTAATTGGTAATTCAATGTGTATCAAATTTTGTCAGTATGATTAGACCATCCAAATTCTTTTGATGATATAGACACGAAAAATGCCTGAACCTTTTTTCTCAAGTAATAGTTATCTCATGTCTTAAGGCACATAACCAAAAGAAGAAAATTCTTTCTCGCCTAAAAGAATTTGTTTCATGTATTTTTCTTTCATTTTACCAAATGCCAAACAATTAAGAACTGAAATGAGCCTTTTTTATGAACTATGCACTCATTTTTGGACATCCCATACAACTTGATTTTCACTATCATAAGAACTTAGAGTAGGAGAACAAGATGGGGCATCAGTCACACAAAAATGATTGATGGTTGTAATTAAAAAAATGATGAAAAAGAAAACAAAAACAAAGATGAGCTTTTTATCTATTTTTTCAAATACATTGCTCTTCTAATCAAGTGATCGTGTTTGAAATGATGAATGGCCATCTTTCTCTATCCTTCGCTTAAAGAAAAATTATCCATTTGCTACATCTTTGAGCCTATTAAATTTATTGTTCCTAAAATGAACCTCGACCTAGGATCATTTTTTACAATATGGGCAAAATAAGAATATCTTCAAAAGCCCAACTTTAAAGAAAGTGTCTGATATTGAGAATGTCTAGCATGCATTTCGAAAATAAGAGTCTAAAGCAAAAAATGAATAAAGCTTTAGAAAAATAGAATTCAAGAAGTTGATTGCTAAAAATGAAATAAAATGCCAAAAAAAAGAAGAGAGAAGTGAAAAAGAGAGAAATGAAAAATGGTTATGACATCATGTAGTTAGAAAATTTGAATAAATTACAATAAAGTCCTAACAAATTCAAAATCTTGGAAAGGGGATAAGAAAAAGCCCAAAATAAAAAAATTTGTTGAAATGAAGACCTTTCTTCAAGATCATTTTCCTAAAGAGAACACATTTTAAGTTTTTATACTTGAAATGACAAATGACCGTCTTTAATTATCCTTTCACAAATATAGGAATTTATCCCTTTCTATCCCTTTGAGGTTGATTAAATTCTTTCAAGATAAACCTTAACTAAGGATCATCTTCCACACAAAGGGCAAAAAAAGAACACATTTAAGAGTTAAAAATAAGGATGTCTGAATAAAATCTCGTATATTAGGGCAAAGGCTTAATATGAAAGTTCATAATAAGCTTTAAATCTACTCAGTGAAAAAAAAGAAAAAAAAAGAAAAAGGAAGAAAAATGAAATGAAAGGAAAAGAAGAATAAAAGAAGAGAAAAAAAGAAATGAATAGGTAGAAAGCAAAAAGGAATAGACCTCAAAGTGTATCCTTCGAACGAAAAAATGATCCTCGATTTTAAATACCTTTAAATACTTATTTTGAGCCTTTTTATCATTTTCTTTGATAACCCTGAACCTTAACCTATGTTACGATCTTTAGAAAATCCATGTTGGATCAAGTATGAAGACTTAAAATTGAAGTGTTTCTTTTAGAAAAATGATCATTAATCTTTTGAGTCCCCATTTATTATATAATTTCCTGTTTAGACTGTTAACCCCTTTCGAAAAATTCTTTTCCTCTTTCAGATTAGGTTTGATTTTTTAAGTGCACGGTGTGTTAATACCAAAAAAATAAAAAAAATTAATAAAAAAGCAAAGAAGAACCGACACATGGCTTTTCTTCTAGAGAATGCTTTGCAAGATCTTTGGCCTATTTACATTGAATAATATATTTTAAGCCTATTTTCCTTTCTTTCAGAACTTCAAACCTTGGCCTACATTATGTACCTTGGAAAGTCCATTCTAATCAAATGAGAAAACACTTGAATTGAAAAGTTATGTCCTTGAAGATTTTATCAAGTTCTTCATTGTCAAAAAATATGTAGCTCTAAGGTAAAAATCCAAAAGGCTAGTTTAGAGCTACAACCATCCTTAAGACCCCAAACAACTTTTAGAATTCCAAGGTTCTATCCATAATAAAATGTCACAATACAAAACCTTTTAAAGGATCAGTACCCATTAAAGACTTTGCATTTCACCAAAGCGTGAAAATAAAAAACCAACCCTTTTCTCTTCCCAAATCTTCCTTGAAAAATATTGATTAGTTTTGATGCACACTGAAGTATCATGTTTTTCAATAAAAGAAAAGTGTCTCTTTTGTGAGCCTAAGAGAAATCCTTACAACCTTCGTCAAGCCTTCCTTGAAATATGCCCATCATTAGAAATTTTGATTCACCCCATCCACAAGCATTCCAAATAGTAATCACCGAGCCTTCTTTAAAAGATGCCCACCAGTGAAAGAATTGAATAGCCAATCATGCCATACTTAAGCATTCCAAATAGTAATTATCAATCTACAAAAAATTTGAAAGTTATGTGTTTTTAGTTTTTCTCATTGATTATGAAAAACTTTATGTGGGACAATTTTGTGATTACTTTGGAAAAGTTCAAAGATTAGTTGAGCATTTTTTTACTAGATATCTTCATTCACAAAATTCAAATTTATCAGACATAGGATTTTTGAGGACTTCCTCACCATCTCCATTCATAAAATTCAAATTTATCAAACATAAGAGCGTTAAGGACTTTCTCACCATCTTGAAACCTAAATTGAGCCATAGGATCTTTACTCAAGGTGGTTAAACTTACAAAAAGAGACCAAAGCTATGATACCAATTGTTAGCTTTTTAGGTAAGATGGTAATCCAAGAGGAGGTGAATTGGATTTCTCCAAATTCTTCCCAAACAATGATTTCAAAATAATTGAATGGAAAATTAAAATCAATATCACAATGTAATGCAAATGACAATAAAATGATGAACTTGAAGCAAATATAAACTATAATCAAAGTAAAGAGATAGGGATAGAGAAATCAAACACAATGATTTATAGAGGTTCGATCCTTTTTCATAAGGCACCTATGTCCTCTCTCTTTGTTGTCCACACCAAGACTTCAATCCACTATTCTTGAATTGAAATTACAACCTTATCTTTTTCTCTTAAAAGCTTAAGATAGAAACCTTACACTCTCTACTTTTTAAACTAAGTAGTAACCTCTTAATCTCACTAATTCAAGAGGATGCCTCACATCTTGATTAGAAATACAAACATAAAACACATTACAAAGGTTAAGTGTTTTCCTAATGAAGTGCAAAGAAATATGATGAATGAACAACAACAATGATTTAGATACAACAAATGCAAAGATATAGACTTCAAAGCTCTAAAACTCTTGATTTCTTTGAGAGAATGAATATATGACTTGTTTGATCTTGCTCTCTTGATTCATCAACCTTCTTGGTGTGTTGAAGTGGCCAATATATAGAAAAATTGAAGAGCTAACTATTAGGGATGCTTGGGAGAAAAAAAGAGCCGTTGAAAGCATAAAAAACTAGCTATTAGAGTTGTTTCAAGGCATACCCAATCAATCTTTTCCATGAGGGGATTGATTGGTTCACTTTTACTACCTATTTCATGCTTGAAAAATAAGACCCGATCGATCCCTTCCATGAAAGGATCGAATGGTTCATTTTTAGAAGCCAATTCATGCCTTGCAAGCATTACCTGATCGATCCCTTTATGTAGGGGATCGATTGGTTCAAAGGGGTGATCGATCCCCTATATAGGATGATTGATCCTTTCTTGCCTTTTTAACACAAAAGTTGCTTCAATGAGAAAAATTAATCGATCCATTCCTTGAGGGGATCGATCCTGTCCATCTAGGTAAATGTTTCTTATTTTACACTTTACTCACTAATTTGATTATATCTTGAGTTATACAAATTCAAATCATAAAGTGTTTAAAGCTTTAGAAACTAAACTTAAAGGGCTTTCTATCCATATAAAATTTATCACCTAATTCATTGTGTACGAATTATAGTGAATTTTCAAATCTATCCCTTATGCCGTTTTTAGACAACTACAAAGTGTCTAGTAAAAAATCAAAATCTTTTCTTAGAAAATTTGGATTTTGATTTTGTTTAATCCATTAGAAAGTAGACTCAAAGAGATTTCCAACCATATAAAATTCAAATATTAAAACTTTGCGAATTAATACAAAAAAATAAAACAAATTCAATGTTAGAAAACTTTGTTTTTATAAAACAACTTTTTTAGTTAATCTATTTCTCAAAATGAATATTATCAAAATTGTATTGAGTCCAAAATGAATAAGTTCACTTTAAAAACAACAATTGGACTTTCATTTAAGCTCAAATAAATAATGTTTAAAGATAGTTTTGATTTGAGAAATATGAAAACAAAGAAAGGTTTGTTTAAGCTTTGAAAATCATATTATTTATTTAGTGCCAAAATATAAAACTTAAGAACATGTGCAAAATAAATCTTTTTCAAAATCTTGATCAAGCTTATTTAGCTTAATGTTTTCTCATTTCAAAATAAGGATCAATTCAAGGCTAACAATTTATTTTTAGGATCAAGTGTTTATCACTGCACCAAAAGCTATAGCCGATAATGAAAGCACAACTCTATTTCCTTATTCTTTTTGGTAGCGTAGAGGCCCATACTAAGCGATAGGTGGACATAAAAGGCTTTGCAAAGCCTTCATAGGATACCTCACCCATTGGGCCTCGATAGGTTGGGTTATCATACACCAAAAACTGATCCACCATGGGATACTTCACCTAGATAAACTGACATACTGAGTCCCTAAAGGAGATTGCTGGACCCCATAGTCTAATAATCTACCCCCTAGTGGCATTGGGGGACTCGATCCTACAACCTTGCTTTGATACCAAATTTTAGGATCAAGTGTTTACCACTACACCAAAAGCTATAGTTGATAGTGAAGGCGTAACTCTATTTCTTTATTCTTTTTGGTAGCACAGAGCCCTGTACTAAGTGATAGGTAGACATAAGGGGTTTTGCAAAGCCTTCATAGGATACCTCACCCATTAAACCTTAGTAGGTTGGGTTGCCATACACTATAATCCAATCTACCATGGGATACCTCACCCAAATGAATCGATATACCGAGTTCTGAAAAAAGACTGTTGGACCCCATAATCTAACAACATTTAATCTACATGTTGCAAAAATAAAATGAGTCTTCATATTTGCATCATGAGAAAGACATTTGTATTCACATTTGCATCACTTGCATCACTTGCATCTACATCACAAAAAAAGACATTCATATTTACATCACTTGTATTTTACATTTAGGTATGCATCATGAGAAAGACATTTACATTTGCATCTCTTGCATCTACATCAAAAAAAGATATTTACATTTGCATCATTTGCATCTGCATCATAAGAAAAACATTCACATTTGCATTACTGGCATTTACACTTGTATAAGACATTTGTATTTCCACCATAACAAAGAAATTTGTATTTGCATCCTAAAAAAAGGTATTTGTAGTGGCTTTTCCATGAAAAAGAACATTGTTGTTTAAATTGTGAAAAAGTCAAATGTATTTGCATCAAGCATTCACATTCTTGCATTTGCATTGACATTTGCATTGACATTAACATTTCCATTAGCATCATTTGGTGAGAATAAATATTTGTATCATGATTGTATTTGTCAACTTTGTAAATATTAGAAAGAGGAAAGGAAAAATGGGCAAAAAGAGATAAAAAAGTTCATGAAAAGATGAGAAAAAAATAGTTTGACAGGATACCAAAATATCAAAAAAGTTTAAAAAGTTGACAAAAAAATTATCTGTAAAAAGCAAAAAGATTGTTGAAAAAATGAGAAGAGTTTCAATACAAGATAAGACTTAAATCCAGACATATTTCTAAGACCTTCAGGCACAATTCTTAAAACCTCCAAGCATAATTCTTAAGACCTCTGAGCACAATCTTTAAGACCTTTGGGCACAATCTTTAAGACCTTTAGGTACAATCTTTAAGACTTTCGGGTATAATCCTTAAGACCTTAGAGCACAATTCTTAAGACCTTAGGGCACAAGCTTTAAAAACCTCCAAAAACAACCTTTAAGACCTCTGAGCAAAATCTTTAAGATCTTTAAGCATAATCCTTAAGACCTCTGAGCACAATTCTTAAGACCTCAAGGCACAGTCTATAAAGACCTTCAGGCACAATCTTCAAGACCTTTGAACAAAATCTTTAATACCTTTAGGTAAAACATTTTAAATTTTTAAAGTTTCAGTATCTCAAATGTATAAGGAGTATTCAAAGATTTTTTAAATCTTTAAGACCTTCGGGCACAATCTTTAAGACCTTTAGACAAAACATTTTAAATTTTTAAAGTTTTAATGTCTCTAATGTATGAGGAGCATTCAAAGATTTTAAGATCTTTAAAATCATTGGGCATAATTTGTAAGTCTTCCAATCAGGATTTGTAAGTCTTTCGAGCTAAATTTATTTTAATTTCAAGATTGATAAGACTTCTAGGTATAATTTCTTATTTTATTTCTAAAAATTATTGAGTTTTTGTTTAAATTTGTTTTCAAATTGTCACATTTATTAGCAAAAAAAATCATAAAAAAAGAAAAAAAAAGTAAAGGGTTTTCTCATTCGAAAGCATTACCTAGACAAAATTGCCATCTATGTCGTTGCATTATTTCTAATTCTAAAAAATATACAAAAAGGGACAGTTGTAAACATAAAATTTTGTCAAAGATATTTTATAACATGATTGATCTGGGGCTCATTTATGAATATAGGCCAAGACAATTTAGGAGAACCATTTACGACTAGTAAAGGGCTCACAAATTTGCCTATTCGAAACTCAAAGTCAACTCGAGTCAAATTCTGTCAAATAAAATCAAAATTGCATAAAACTTGGTCAAAATAGATAAGAGCGCGGGTCAATTTTGAAAATTCACAACCTAATTGAAATCAATGTGGTTTAAAATTGAATTTGGAATTTTTCAAAATATTAAAATTTTCATTGTGCCCTCGAAAAAGGTAAAATTATCAAAATACCCTTATAGGGGTATTTTCATAATTTGACCTTCTTGAGCTCAAAGTTTTGTGAAATTTTTCATATTTAAATTTTATAACATTTCATGATTTTTAATGCATTTGAAATCATAGTAGTACCCATGAAATGTGAAATTACTAAAATACCCTTATAAGGGTATTTCGTAATTTGGCTTTTCCGAGTTTAGATTTTCACAAAACTTTTAAGATCTAAATTTTATAATATTTTGTGATTTTTGATGCTTTAAAATTTCAAAATGACCATGGGAACATTGATTTCAAAGAAAATAACCATAAATATCAAAACTTTATGCTAAGGGTAAAATGGTTTTTTTTATAAGTTAGAAGCTAAAAATTTAACCTTAGCAGTGAGTAATATGGGCCATTGGATCTTTCATTAATCTTGATCCAATGTTAAAAGGTGGCCCCTTGAAAAAATAGGAAAAGAGAAACTTTGACCCTTTGATGAGATTTCGTCAAGGGTTCTTATTAATCATGATTGGGATCTTGTTTCTTGGAGGCTCTACTGAATGGGTAGAAAAAGGCTAGAAGGTGTTGGAACATGGGGGGCCTAGCTAAAAAAAAAAGAGGAAGCTAAGAATAGAAAAAGAAGAGGTATGTGCTTGCCATTTATATCATTGTTTGCTACACCATTTTCACACCTACCATGATCTTTTTTGTAAAGTGTTCTTATTTGTTCCTTGCATGCTTTCGCTTAGGTGTGTTTGTTGATGAAGTTTAAGGCTTTATTTGTTCTATGTTTCTATTTCATTTTTTATAAAATGGTTGGAACTTCATATTCTTTTTTGGTATTGTCGAACAACTTCTGCCTCTTCTATTGGCAACAACAATCAACTTCATTCCACAAAGTCTTCAAAGTCCTTGCTCTTCAATCTTTTATGACCAACTTCTAGTTAGTATAAACTCAAAACAATGAAGACTTGGAAACTAGTTAGAACTGTCAAAAAGCTTTTGTTTATTCTTCTTACAGTAGTAGTTCGAGCAATGCCACAAGCTCTTCCATTTTTGCTTTTCAATCTTGCATGAATAAATTTTTAGGTAGCCTAAGCCAAAACAAATGAAGACATGAAGACCAGCTTGGAGTAACCAAATCGTGTTGCTTGGCTTTCCATGAATAGTCATGGTTTGGATTTTTTCCATATAGTCTTTCCCTTTTAACAAGGAAAGAAAACTTTAATAGAAAATGGCTTCCAAAGAATGGAGTGATAAGTTGTTGATGTAAGGAAAAAGCTTTAAAGTTTAAGTCTCTACTTTCTTGCTTGATTATTTTACTTGAAAACTGCTTGTAGAAGTCCTAAAGCTTCAAACCTTTTAGGTTTCTTGGTTTTCTTTTTCATATGTCATCTGTTTACAGAAGCTTAAGGCTCCATCATTTGCATGTCTACTGCTTTGTGTGTTTAGAAAGGTTTAAAGCTTCAACATGTCCCTTGCTTTTGGTCTATTTTTCTTGCAGCTACTTGTAAAAAAGTGTAGGCCATTTTGATTTGTTTAGTTTGTGCTATCATGATACAATCTTTGTAGTTCTTGTTGTCAAGTTCATGAAAGCCGAATGTGTCCCTCATTTGTGTTGTTAGGTTTAAAAATAAAATAGAAAAGATGTTATATGTAGGTGAAAGCTAGTGTCTCAAAGAATGTAAGGTGGTAATGGTTTTCTTTTGGGTACTTTGATAAGGTCATAGTTTTCTCTTCTTAGCTTGTAGTTACTGTATGAGTTTGATTAGAGGCCGTAAAAATAATATTATTAACAATAATAAATATAAGCAAGTAGATAAACAAAAAAGATTAATAATAAATAAAATAGTAAAATTGGCTAGTCATTTCAACTACATAATTTATAATATATTGTATTCATTTCATAAGCTTTAAATAGCAATAATAACAATAATAATATTTTTAAAGTAAGCTAGAATATATATAAAATATATACGTACATAAAAATTCATTTTTTAGAACAACTATAAAATGAGCTTGCTCCGAAAATCTGCCTAGATGTTGGAGACTTTTAAAAAGGCTTGTAAATTCTTGAAATTTAAACCCAAACTTACCTAACACCTCAAACTTGTTTTAAATTTATAAGGATTTGAAAACCTTTTGTGAAGTAATCTATTCTCGAATGTCACCTGGACATTGTGGTATTTAAAAAATTTTATTTCATTAAGGATTTTCATAAATTTCCATGGCTAAAAAAATAAATTCATTTTGTTAAAATTTTAATTAAAAATAATTGAATGAGATTTTTAGGTATAAAATTTTGCACCCAAACTCTGTGTAGATGTTGGAGAGTCCAGGTGATTTCTTTATATTTGAAAACCCGATTTTTAAATTCACACTTGATCATCATTTTGTATATGTTTCGTTTTTAAATTCATGTCTTTGTTTATAATGCATATATATATATATGTTTGCTTTAGTTATTGTTATTTAATATTAAATATATTAGTTCATTCCGTTTTTTTTACCATAAAAAAAGTTTTTTTAAAATTTTTAAGGATTTATATGAAAACCTTTTATGACATAATCTATTCTTGAATGCCACCTAGATTTTTAGGTATTTAGAAAATTTTATTTTGTTAAGAATTTTCATACATTTCCACTACTCAAAATAAATTTGTTAAATTAACAAGTATAAAAACATAAATTAATAAAATATAATAGGACGAGATTTTAAATATAAGAATCCACACCCAAACTCTGCTTAGATGAAGGAGAGTCCAGGTCATTTCTTTATATTTGAAAAACCAATTCTTACACTTACTTTGAATCATCATTTGCATAGTTTCATTTTTTAGAATTAATGTCTTCATTTATAATGCATATATATATGTCTACTTTAGTTATGGTTGATTAATATTAATTATATTATTATGTTTCATTTTTTACCACATAAAAGTTTTCTTAAAATTTTGGTTTTAAACAAATAAAATTAAAATGGCATTCTATGAAATATAATTGATTGGTACTCTGCCTAGATGTTGGATAGTTATCAATAATTATCATTTACAAAGAATGTTATGATAAATCTTAAATGGAAAAACTATTTTCGAATTCTACCTTTATGTTGGGGACTTCAAGGATATGTCATTAATTTAATTAAGGATTTTCTTAATATTTCTCAAAAAAAGATTTTTTAACTAATTTTATTTCCTATAAACAAAGGAAATTATAATTAAATTTCATATAGAGAATCATTTTTATTCAAAATTACAAATAGCACATAATTAATTGGTACCAATTTTGTGGGCATTGTGGGGTGCTAATCTTTCATCACATGTAACCGATTCCTAACCTAATCTGTTTTGTAGACCAAAATTGTCTTTTTGATAAAGTTTTAAACTCAATTTATTATTTTATTTAAAAGATAACATTTTTGGGTGGCCAATCACACCCTAAAAAGATTAATGGTCACTCCCTATGTTTTTCACAATTTTAAAATACTTTACACCTAGTGATCGAGTATCCAGACCTATATGTTATGACAGCAACCATGAGTTTTCAGTTCCTATTTGAGCTGTCACCAACTAGGCAAAATCAAGTCATCAAAATCAACATTACACATATATGAGATTCTGTGAATCCAAGATCAATCAAATTAATCAGCTTTAATTTTGTTGTTTTTGATGTTAAGGTAAACTCATTTATTCCAATTCATATTTTGTTGTTTTTAAACTAATAATTATTAATTTGATTAAAATATGTTTTTTTTTATCTTTAAATGTGTCCAACATTGAAAATCATGATTAGAGAAAGCTTCTTAGCAATACTAGGAACAACTTAAATACCACATTTTCTTATTAATCAAAAACCATGATCAGTGTTGTTTATCTCAATGGTCTTAAACAAATACAAACATTAATAAATGATAATTTCTTTTTGAATACACATGTAGAAGTGCATAAAACCTTTTTATAGCATGTTTAAATTTTTTGTTTACTATTTAAAGGCTGTAGCCTTTCTAAATGTTGGCTACAACTTGAATGATTTATGAGGCTTTGACTAACTCTTAGAAAGTAGGATGGTAATATTTTTAAATGGAAGCTATTAGATATTTATGAGGTTTATTGTTAGGTTTTATAGGTAAACTTACTCTTGTCAAGTGCAAAACTGTGGTTATACAACTTTAGTGCTTTTCAATGTATTGAACACTATTTGTTTTGTTGTGATAATGTTATTAATATCTTGATCTATTATATGATGTTAAGGGTATAATGTCTAATTCAGTTGAAGCTATGGAGGCCCAAGATTCTTTAAGTGATGATAAAGAAATTGTCAATACTTATGAGGTAAAGCTTTTTTTTTTAATAATCACAGTCTATTGTAAGTTCAATGAAATGTTTGAGAAATTGTGTATTTATGCTCTATATTTCTCTTTTCATCATCTATTTCTCAAAGATTAACTACACTTTATGGAAAGCTATGGTTTGCCTTAACAGCCATGGCATCTCACAAAGAAGAGGTTGGTAGGTTAAGGTATGCACCCCTTCAATTTTGTTGTGTAAATATATGTTTATTGTAACAATTTATTATGATTGTTAGAAAATTGAAGTGGAAATATTTATCTTTATATTAGACATTATTTTTTGCCTATTATATACTTTTTTCCTATTATATACTTTTTTTTAAATGTTATGCTAATTATAGTTTCACAAAATTGTAATGGGTGAAGACATGGTAAAATTTGTTTTAAGAAACAAGTATACCTTTGTATTTAGTAGTATTGCCATGAGGACATGAGTGTGGTCAATTCTTAATTCTATAATGTGCAATATAGTTTTTTTTTTTTTTGTAATTTCTTTATATAGACTTCATTGAAATTAAATAAAAACTTAAATAAGGCTGGTCAAATAAGTAATTTTTCATCTATTTTTTTATAATGATAACAAGTAGTGTGTTGTTTTAGAAAAAAATTCTTAATGTCTTCATATTTATATTATGAATATGGCTATATGTTTTCTCTTTGGTATAATATGCTTATTATCTAATAATTAGTGCATTTGATTGAAATGTAAAATGTGATATAAATTCAAATATATTCTTAAAGAGTTTTAAACTATTTAAGTTTGAGTTAAATTAAGGCATAACAATTTTAGACAAAATAGATTTATAAGATTAGCAAGATCCCAATTCACTGGTTTAAAGTTTTATGAAGTCTCTGCTTTTGTCTATCATAGAGTCTTTTTGCAACAATTGGTGTTTTGAATTAATATATCTTTCTCTTTTTTAAGTTATTAGGTATATTTTTCTATGTTAAGTGCTAAGTTGCAAATAGAGTTACTTATTTTTTTGTGATTCAATGATTATGACAAACAAACAAATCTTCAATGAATAAGTTTAATATCTCATCATCATTGACTTCAACTAATGAAAATATTCAAAATATAAATAGTTACACAACTTTTTTTTCTTTTATATATTGTTCAATATTTAAATTATTAATACACAATTCATTTTACTACTACAATTAAATTACAAGTATATAACTTTATTCACACTCATAGCAAAGCATGGGCTTGAAACCTAGTTTTTCATAAAACTAGTAGCTATATAAAGAAAGACTAATTTTTCTAAAAATCTGTAGCCTTATATACTAAACAAAAGACCATTTTTTCATCAAAGTGTAATATACAAAAAGATTGATTTTTCATGAAAACTAGTAGTCTATATAAGAAAAGACCATAATTATGAAAGTTCTGGTCTAATGTACTAGAAAAACTAGTTTTCCATTAAGGGTAATATGAAAAAGGCTGATTTTTCAAACAATTATGGTCTATATATGAAAAGACTACTGTTTTTCAACTATAGTCTAATATACTAAACAAAAGTTCAATTTTAATCAAAGAGTAATATAAAAAAAAAGATTACGTTTCTCTCATAAATAATGTAGTCTTTCTATTCTTCTTATTTATGTTTTAACAATGATTTTTTAAAAAGGTGGTCTTTAGGTTTTAACTATGGTTATTTAGAAAGAATAGTCAAATATATTAGAGCATAATATTAAAAATATAAAACCATAATCTAATATACTATACATAAGGCTATAGCTTTTCAGAAAAGCATAGTCTAAAATGTGTATAGACTATAGTTATGTTCTTTATTTAAGTTTTAATTTTGTTTCTCTCAGTTATTTTAAGTTATGTTCTTTCACAAACTCACTTTTTTTCTATATCCACCTCTCAACTCTCATTTCTTCTTGAACTTTGCATCTTTGATTTAATTCTACCACCCTTCGCTTTTACAATTGCACTCACCTCTCTATTCTCTTTGTATTTTCCTCTGCCATGACCTCCTTAGCTAAAGGTTCTTTTAAACATTATTTTCTAATTATCTAATTTTATTTTTCTAAAAGATTGGTTATGCTTGAAGTTAACTTTTATGCTATACAATATTTTAGTATTTGTAGCTAAAATTTAGGTCTTTGAAAATGTTCAAATTGCTTGAACTTAACCCTAAACTCTACGTTAACACTTATATGTATGCATTTTTGACAAATATATCTAAAATGTTTGGATATATAGGTAAAGAAAGTTAAAGAAGAAAGTAAACATGTCTTTCTTATTAAAGTGGAAAAACAAATTATTTAGCATCAATTTCAAATGGCAAAATGAAAAGGAAAACAATAAGACACACAACATTGATTCAATTTGTTACACTTTGAAGCAAGTGAACCAAATTAAAAGTGGAATTCAATAGCAAAAAGTAGCCTATGAGTGCTACTGCAAAAATGATGGCCAACAATATATGAAGTCTAGTACAAATTATAGTCCCTATTACAGTGTAGACACCTAATTTTATTTGAGCATGTTCTAATCAATCATGATGCTTTGAAATTTGAAAACTAGATCCTTTCCATGATTTTTCAAGCTTTGCAAAAATTCCATGGTTTTTGAATGAATTGGGTCTTAGGTTGATACAATAAAAGTTTATAAATCAAGGGAAAAGTCCAATGTCGATCTAAAAGTCAACTTAGTCAAACTTGTTGAACTTAGTTGAATTTGGTCAAAATCAGGTCATTTTTGGAATAATAGAACCATGTCATTAGATTCACAAAGATTTTAAAGTAAATCTTTAGTTTTGAGCAAAATAGGTATTTCGACCAAAATACCTCTGTGTGGCCCGAGTTAAAGTTTATCAAAATTAGTTAAAATCACTTATCTGGTCAAGTTTTGTTAAAACCTAATGTTAGATGGACAATCCTTAGAAAAATAGAATTTTGAGTTGAAATAACCAAAATGCCCCTCGATCAAACTTGGTCAAACCAGGGTCAAACATTTGGAATTTGTGATCAACTAGGACTATTAAGGCTCATTAGCAATAAAATTATGATTTGGACTTTTAAAAATCTTGTTGGACTTCAAAAAGGGTGAAATTACGAAAAGCCTTTTAAAGGCATTTTTGTATTTTTGCAATTTTTCCTTGATTTTTCGTGAAAAGCTCAAAATGACTAAAATTACTAAAATCTTGTTTAAATATTAGTTTATGAAATTTGATGCATTAAAAAACTTTAATAAACCTTAAAATGTGTGAAATTACTAAAATGCGCTATAATTATGTGCTATAATTTTTTAAAGCCATTAAATTTAAAGGTACAATAATCCTATGGCCTATATTGCAAGCCTTGAGCACCAAGTTTGAAGAAAAAGACAAAAGAATTACTACCCTTGGATGCATTTTGATCCAATGATTGAGAAGGGTGCTTGGCTCTATAAATTAACATGCATGGGGCCATAAAAACTTTTTCTTTTTAGCAACCACAAGTTCACCATAAAAAAAACTCTTGAAAAAAAATCTCTCTTGTGAAATAAAGCTTTTTAGGTAGTTTTCTTACTTTTCATGCATTTTTCATCTTTATCCATGTAGATTTTTTCATTCTTTTGATGGTTTGTTGGCTACCATTATATGTTTTAATGAGTGTTTGGTGATACAATCTTATGATTATGTGTTTCCCTACTTTGTGATTTATTTGCTACATGTTTTTTATTTTAAAGAATGGTTTTCTTCAACTAGATATTTGGGTAGTTTGTTATGTGTTTGATAAATGTTCTTGCTAACAAAAATGGTTTTTTTTAAATATCGCTTTCTATGTGTTTGATGAAAATTTTCAAAATAAAAAACAGTATTGTAAAAATTTTCTAAGTATTTGATGAAGTAAGAATGTGGTCATTTACCATGCTTTTCAAGTGTTTGTGAAAATGCCTTAGTGTTGTCATGATAGTTTAATTTCATTCATCACTTGTAATAGTTTAATTTCATGTTTAGCATTTAATTGTCATAAATTTTATCATGCATAGATATTGCGGATTTTTGGAGAAGTTCATAAAAATCATGGAATCCCTAAAATACCCTAAAGTCTAGATCAAATTGTAAATCCTAAGGTCAAACCCTAAATCCTAGCCTTGACTCTAAACACCAAGTTAAACCCTAAACCCCAACCTAAACCTTAACCCTAGATGAAACCCTAAACTTACTCTACCCTAAACCTCACCTAAACTATAAACCTTAAAATCAAATCTCTAAAACCAAAAAAAACTAAAACTTATCCCTAACCTTAACACTAACCCTAGTCGAAACCTTAAACTTACCTTAAATCCTAAACCTCACCTAGCCTAAACCTTAAACCTTACCCTCAGCCCTAAACCCTAAACCCTAAACCAAACCCTAAGCCCTAAACCTAATCTTTAACCCTAAATCTAGTCTTTAACCCTAAATCTAACCCAAGCCCTAAATCCAACCTAAAACCTTAAATTATCCCAACCTTGAAATAAATCAAATCCCAAAACCTTAAACATAGTTCAACACCCAAAATTTAAAAAATTTGTATGAAAATCTCATATGAAATAATTTATTCCTAAATGTCACCTAAAGGGTATGCTATTTAGGAAATTTTATTTCATTTTCATACGATTCCTTAACCAAATATGATAATAAGATTAAACAAAAGAAAGGAAATAAAAATGAGATTTTAAATATAAATAGTCATACCTAAACTATACCTAAAGGTTAGAGAATCTAGGTAGTCTCTTTATATTTAAGGATCTGATTTCAATTTTTCATTTAATCATTATGTATGACATTAATTTGAATATGTTTATTTTAGATTATTGTTTGCATTCCTTTCACATGCATATGTCTTTTAATTACTAATATTTATTTTATTAATTGTAGCATTATTAGCTTTTTTGCTAAAAATTCAAAAAATATGGAAATAATTCTTGATACTTAACCTAGAGGCTGGAGAGTCACCAGCAATTATTATTTACAAAAAATATTATTTTTATTTTGAAAGAATGTTGTGGTGGATATTAGGTGGAAAAAGTTATCCTTAAATTCTACCTAGATGTTGGAAAAATTTAAGGTAATTTTTTCACATAAAAATTTTCACAATATTGCTAAATAAGGTTTTCCTTTTATCAAATAAAATTGATTTTTTTTTTTGCAAAAAAGTGAAAGGAATTACCATCAAATTTCAAGTTGAAACCATTTTATCCAATACCAAAAATATAACATATGATTAATTGGTACTATTTTTAAATGGGCGTTATGAGGGTGCTTAATCTTTCCCTACATGTAATCGAACTCCCAAACCCAATTCTATTTTCACATATTAAAATATCTTTTCTCTAAACCTTAAACTCATTTTTTGCTTTATTAAAAAAAACATTTTAGGTGGCAAATCATACCTAACAAAAAAGATTAGTGGTGACTCCTTGTTTTTTGATTTATGAAATTTTATGTCTTGTGGTCGGATTCACAAGCCCATATGTTGCAATAGCTTGGTGACATTATTAAGGATTTTTTTTTGGCAACAACTTGACATCAGGTCAAAATTAATCGTGCGTTATCCTAAGTTCCTAATTTAATGGTTTTAGTTGATATTTAATTTTAATTCTTTTCATTTTAATTCTTTTAAAAATATTGCATGTTAGTTAGCATCCTACTTTGATTTTGTCAATTGTTCTTCACTTATATTATCTTAAATGATATATCTCTTTACACATAATTTGCATATTCACTTCCATACATGAGTTCTACACCTAGACTTTATTCATTTTGGGAGAAAGTAAAGTACTTACATTCTCGTTAGGTGATAACATATGCAAATGCTAGCGAAACACTCCATTCAAATTGAACCATTTCCATTTATAGCCTGTAATGAGTAAGGATTATGGTGTCTTACTAGTCTATAATAGGCGATTATATGAGGAATAATTCAAAAATCTTTAGACTGATAGTGAACCTTAAAGGACCAGTCATACTGCACCTTTTTTTGTAGAAGTTACCTAAAATTAGGACCATGAAAGAACATTTCCTACAAAGTTTTTCAGATTAATAATGAAATAAGAAAATTTTATTAAAAAATAAAAAAAATATGTTTTTACTCTCTTATTTCCAATAAAAAATTTTTTTATGCTTTTTGGAAAATTAAAAGAAAAGATTTTTACTCCATTTGTTTCAATAAATGTTTCTTCCATGTTTTGGATAAATTTGAAACCAAGTTGTTTTGTATTTATTTATTTTTTAGATATTGCATTTAAAAAAAAGAATTTTAGAACTGATTAAATTATTTAGTGACTCTTGTAAAAATGATTTAGTAGAGAGTTTAAGGGAAAAAATAAAAAATGAAAAAATGGAGAATGGAAAAAGCACAAAAAAGTGAAAAAGCAATGATTTAGGATTAGTAAGAAGATTATTAACTCTTTTTTGATCCATTCATCATATTTTGCATTCTTCATTATTGTTGTTTTTATATTTTAGGCCTTATGCTTAAGAAATTCCATTTGTAGACATATTTACATCTTTATTGCATTCATACATTCATAAACAAGCTCTATGTGTCATGCAAGTTAGGTATTGTTTTGTGTTTTTCTTTCAATAAGAGTAATAACATGGACTTTTTGCTTAAAACCCCTAAAATAAAACATTTTTCTTAGTTAATAATAGAAGGGGGATAATAGGGATCAATTGGAAGCTTTGATCATGATTTTAAATTTCTCTTACTCTTTCCAAATTATGCACATTTCATCAAAAAGCTTTATCATTTAATCATTCATTTGTTCATACATCCATCCATCCATTCATAATAATAGCCCTGACAATAGTCAATACGATTATTGACAATTGTTCTACTCATTAAAGGTAAAAAGAGTTTCTCTAGGATTAATCTTGGCAATTTTCTTTTAGGATTGGGAAGATATCGAAAGGATAAAATGGCAATTTCTTCAAGCATTTCGTCCTTTGAATGTCTCTTTTCCTTAGCTCATTCACCTTAGATGTTCATAGAATAAACGATCAATCTAATTCATCTTTAGAACTATAGAAAAAAGAGAGTTAAAGCACACCATTCACTGCAAGTGTCCTACTAAAGTTACTTCGTTTACTTATCAATAGTCATGTGATCTCTATCATCCCTATAAAGCCTAGAAAGCCTCTTTAATAAATGTGGTATACTCCTAATGTGAAATGTGAATACCATGGAGGCATTGAATGCATTCTACAGAAAGTTACCTCGCATTTAAGGATGAAGCTTAATATTTGAATAAAGCCAATCTTGCAAGATTTAGAGAGCTTGTCAATGGCTATGATAATTAATTATGGTGGGATTAAGGATCAAAGTTTTAAGGCTAGCATGCAAAGTAGGGGTAGTTTTAATCTTGGTTTGAGTTTATGAATTTTATCATTTTTTAGGATGTCGGATTGGGTGGGATATTTGCATTGAGTGAAAGAACTTTAAGTTTAAATCATTACACATTTCATTTGTAAATATTGTCATTTGAAACATTTTAATTTCTTGTTAGTTTTCATATTTTTATGAATAGAAAAATAAAGTTTTAAAAGGGAAAGAATAAAGCCCCACATATTTAGATTTCAAAAACCATAAAAAGGAAAAAAGAAAAAAAAGAAAGGAAAAAAAATCAAAAAATCAAAAAATTTGAAAAAAAATCTTTTATAATAAAAGTGAAATGAGTCTCAAAAGAATTGGTGACCATTATTAAGAGTGAACTGGTCCTAATAAATACCCCCGTAATTTTTCTCTTAAACAATCTCTTGCCATGAACCATTAAATCATTCAAGAGCCTTAATATTTCAAGGGGTAGACTTAAATTCTGAATCTTTGCTTAACCATAGCTAAAAAAAGGGTGATAATATTTTGCTTAGTAATGAACAAAGAAATTGTCAATTTAAAATTTTTAGGTTTCTTGAAAACTAAGTAAACATGATACTACTTTAAAGATTCTACATGCAAGCACTTTAATTTATGTCAAGGCAAAGCCGTAGCTTAAAAATTATCGAAATGAAAGCCACTTGACTTCAAATATATCAGCCTTTCAGTTGTCTATCGTGAATTGTCCTTGTCCAATGTCTTAGGGGACATTAACCAAAAAGAAAGACTTCACTATCCTTAGGACAACTTGAGTTATGACCAATCCTTTTCCTTTTTGGGAGTGAAATGAATCATTTGACAATTTCAATGAGTTTATTGCACATAAGCCTTTTATCACATTGACCTTTAATAAGGGCGGTTTATCAAAATGGCATCATCTTTCCCGAATTGTAATCCTAGCAAGGTCGAAAAGTGTAGGGATTGAAAAAAGACCAAAAAAAATAAGAATTGGAAAGAAATAAAAGAAAGCAAAAGAAAATTTGATTGACATCATGCACTTAAGGCATTCAAATGAGTTCAAAAAGAAAAGCTCCCAATAAGTTTATGAAAAAAACCCTTTAGAAAAAACCAGAAAATGAAACGAAAAATTAGAAATATCAAAAAATTCCAAGAAAAGAAAATTTTTGAAAAAACCTTTCTTCAAACTTTTTTATGAAAAAAAAAATTACTCTTCAAATTTAAGTAGTTGTGCTTAATATGATAAATGACTATCTTTCATTATACTTTCACAAATATGAAAATTTATCCTTTGCTATCCTTTTGAGCATGATGATTTTCTTTTAAATGAACCCTAACTAGGGATCACCTTCTATACTAAGGAGTAAAAGAGGGATGTATTTAAGGGCTAAGTATGGTAAAATCCAAAAAAGAACCCTACTTGTTGAGGGCAAATGTCTAATAAAAAGTTTCAAAATTTTAAATCCATTCAAAGAAAAGGAAAGTAAAAAAAAAATGTGAAAGTGAAAAAAAAAAACAAAGGAAAAAAAATGAAGAAGAAAAGAAGAAAAAAAAAACTAAATTGATTGAGTGGAAAGTATGGGAAAATGATAGGATAAATACCCTAAAATGAATCTTTCAAATGGGAAAGAGTAACCGTGGTTTAATCACCTTTAAACACTTATTTTGAGCCTATCCCCCTTTTTTTTTTGGAAAACCCTAACCTTGGCCTGCATCATATTGGATTAGGCATGAATGCTTAAATTAAGGAGTTTTTTCCCAAAAAAACCTATGAGACTTTTATCTACTTTCATTGCCCAACTACCTATTTGAATTATTATAGACACCTAATTATATCTGGGAAAAATTTGACCATTTGTGAAGCTTTCAAAATTCAATCCGATTCAAATACAACATTTTTTTAATTGTGACAAGTTTTTAAAATCAAAATTGGGACCAATTCGACTTAAATGCCTTAAGGTCAAACTTGGTCAGACCTAATTAAAACTTGGTTAAAAGTGATTAAAATCAGTCAAACCAAATAAAACTTGAGTCAAAATTTCAAAATTTACAACCAAATGGGTTTAATCAACCTTGGGAATGATATTTGTGATTTTAAAGTGCTAAAAACTTTGATTGCACTTCGATAAAGTAATATTATCGAAATGCTCTTTAGGAGTATTTTTGAAATTTAGCCTTTTCAATGTCAGATTTTCATGAAAACATCCAAGTCATAGTTTTACAATATTAGATGATTGCTGATCCATTAAAAACCTAGATCACACCTTAAAAAGTGTGAAATTACTAAAATATCCTTAGGTGTATTTTCATAATTGACCTTCTCGAGGTCGATCTTTCATGAAAGCTCTAGATAATGTTTTAATATTATTTGATGATTTTTGAAATATTGAAATCCTTGATTGTACCTTGAAAAATGTGAAATCACTAAAATACCTTTTAAGGGTATTTTTATAATTTGATTTTATCGAAGTTGGTTTTTCACAAAACATTTTAGAGCATGTTTTTTAAATTATTTGATAATTTTTGGTACATTAAAAACTTTAGCAGCACCTTGAGAAGTGTGAAATTACTAAAATAATCCTCAAAGGTAATTCATAATTTAACCTTCCCGAAGTCAAATTTTCACAGAAAACTTTCATATCATAATTTCATATTATTTCATGATTTTTGGTGCTTTAAAATCACAAAAATGAATAAGGGAGCATTGTTTTTCAGAAAAATAGCCTAGAAACCGAAAAACTTTCTAATAAGGAGTAAAATAATCTTTTCACTTGGTTCCAAAACCATTAAAAATTTAACCTTTAGCAATGAGCACCCTGGACCGTGTGATCATCTTAGGGAGCTAAATTCAATGGTGAAAGATGACTTCTTGCAAAAGAGAAAAGGATGAATATGGACCATTAGATCCAACTCTAATACAAGGGCCAAATTTAATTTTAAAAGATATTTTTCATGCTTATTTAAGAGAGAATGGGGATGTAGAAGAGAAGAAAGGGAGAATGGGCTAAAAAGGTAAAAAAAAAATAGAGAAGAAGAAAGAAAAACATGAAAAAAAAAGACCAAAAAAAAGGAAAAAAGAGAAGTTAAAGAAAGCTTAGAGAATGTATAATCTCCATTTTTTTTTTTTTGCATTCCATTACATCTTTATCTCATTTTCATAACATTTTTACATTGGTTCTTCATTTATTTTTCTATTTTTCTTTTAAGAAATTTGTAGTTCTTCATCTTTTGTTTTTTTTTTTTTTTCCTATCAAAGTTTAAATCAAATTTCATCAAACTAGTTCATAGTTTGGATTGAAGTTAGAGAATCAAGCAACAAAAAATTCAATACCATCATTAACACCATTTATAGGTATAGCTAACCTTCATTTCACTATGGCATAAACTCCTTTTGGTTCTTCTTGTTGATTCATTTGCTTTCAAATGTTATCTATGATAATTAAATGATGAGTTTACTTATGAATTTTGATTAGTTAGTGATGTATGTTGGTGTTTGATTCATGTTCTACTTATTCATGGATTCCTTGCTATTTTAGTTTACTATATGTTTGATGGAATTCTTCTTTTGATTAGCATGCCTTCAAGTGATGAATATTGTGATGTTCAATGCATGTTTGAGTGAAATGGAATGAAAATGTGATTGTGAAAGTGCCATAAGACATTTAGCCGAGGTAGTTCAATGTTTTGCTGAAACTTTTCTTCATTTTATGGCCAAATGTTGCTTGATTCCATGCCTTTGATTATGTTTTTGCTCTGTTTTTCAAGTTTTCAATGTGTTTGATCCAATTTTCAATAGATAAAATGTTAGTTTAATAAGTTATTTGGTGATTTTTTATGTTTGTTTGATTGATTTTTAAAACGAAAAATGGTGAAACATGTTTTCCAAAGTTTGACAAATTTTAGTGTTTGATTCATTTTCCTCATGTGTTCACATGCACATCTTATTTGTAATTTAGTTTTGTGAATGCCTAGATTTGTAATTAGTTTGTTGTCTTGTCTTGCACAAGTGACATGCATAAAATATTTACATTTTTACTAATGGTATTGTTGTAATTTATTTAAGTCACATGCATTTTCCCATGAAACCGCAAATTTGAAACCTAAACCTAAACTTTAAACCCTAAACTAGACCTCAAACTAACCTCAACCCTAAACCCTAAAAACCAGAACCAACCCTTATCCTTCATTCATGCATTTGCATTTCATTTTACTTTGTTACATGCATCCTTAAATTGTCCTGATTTTTTATAATGTCATTCGTATTATGCATTCATTATACATGATGTTCATGCATATCATGAACTTATTTTCAAAAATGAGTTTTCAAAGTAAAATGTTTTTAAATAAGATAATATTTCAAGTATATATAGTCATCGAGATCTGGCCTAAACATAGGGGGAATCTTGGTGATTATTATTTATGTGAGCTATTATCTCAGTTTTGTGGGATAATTTGAAAACCCTTATGTTAAGGATATTTTTAAAGTTTTACCTAAATATAAAAGAGTGAAAAAGGTATCTTGATACTTAAGTTGATTTCATTTTGATTCAAAAATAAAATGCTTTGTTTTCAAAAAGAAAAAAATTTAAGTTTTTTTTTAAATTAAAAAAAGAATTAATTTCTAAACACCAAAATAAGACCATTTTAACCAAAGTTTAAGGATAACATGCAATTAATTGGTATCATCTTTGACGGGTGCTATAGGGATGTTAATCCTTCCCTACTGTAACTAACTCCTAAACTTTAAATCTGATTTTGCATACTTCAATTTGTTCTTATTATAAAACTTTTAAAATCTTTTAAATGTTTCATTAAAAGGACAATATTTTTAGGTGGCCAATTACATCCTAAAAAGATTGGGGTTGACTCTTTATTTTGAGTTTTTTTAAATGCTTTCTAAAACCCTTATTTTTCATTCCCCATTCATTTGGTGCTTGAGCCACCACCCTTGGTCTTAAAACATTGTGACAACTTAGCAACTTCACTGGATACATACTTTTTAGAGAGTCAAGCTAATGATTGATTGAATACTATCCTAAATTTTGGTTTAAGGGTCTTAATTGGTGTTTAATCTTAATTTCTTGATTTTAATTTTTTTAAAAAAATAAAAATTGAAAAAAAATAAAAAATGTTTTGACTTCAATTTTCGTGTTTTCAAAAAGCAAATAAAAAAAAGTGTGTGTATTGCATTTCATATATATTTTAATTATGTCATTTATTTTAAATTTTATTATTTATCTTGCTTTTAAAATTGGGGGACATTTAGGATAGGGGTATTTTAGAAATGTGTGAAAGGTTTGTATATTTATTCACACACACTTATAGTTGCATTACATGTATAAGCTCTATACCCAAACTCTAACCTTTCTAGAAGGATTAAAGTAGCTATGTAAAGTGTAAACTCCACAATGGCTACTAAAGCACTCTTACTAAGATTAAACCCTTTTCGCTTGTAACCTATAACGAGTAAGGCCCAAGGTGCCTCATTAGTATATGATGGATGATAATGTGAGGAACAATTTGGGAACTTTTAAATGCTAATGAATCATCATTTTCACAACCCATACCATATGTTCATATATCTCCCTTTAATAAAAGATGAAATCATTGGTACCCAGATTAAAAGATATTGGAAAAATTGGATAATTTGGCTTTTTAGTAAATTTGCCCTGAGATCTAGGCAAAGAAAATTTTTAGGGTAATGAATGAAAGAGAAAAGGAATCAAGATGTCAAATAAGGATATTGAGGGGGTATGGCATTTTCAACAATTATGCCCCTAGGAAAAAATTGAAAAGTTTGAGCTTAGTGAATAAACTTGGGTGGTGATGTGTTTGAAATAGTCTCAACATCAAATTACCAAAGTCTAAAATCATTAAGAGAAAGCCCAATGTATTAGCTTATAAAGAATTTTCCAAAAAATATTTTGCAAATTTCATTACTTGTAGCCTTAATGAAGGTTATTAACTTGGAAATCCCTTTTTATCAAGGGAAAATCAGGATAATGGGACTTAAGAAGTCAAGCTTTGAATAGTGTGATGCTCAATTGAATTGAAATATGAAGTAGTAAGTGAAACAACTAGGTATGTTAATTATTGATAATAATCACCAATTCTCTTAAAATTGTTTGCATAATAATTTTTTCTTTACAAAAAACATTTTTTAATCTTGGAAAGAAATCATTTGGGCTTTTATTATCGAACAAACTTAAATTTAAAAGGATGAAAAATATATATACAAATACTTACATGTTGAATATAATGAAAAACAAGAATTTATATTCAAAACTATGTACAAAATTGAAAAAGGCAAAGATTCTTCCAATCAAATGAAATAATGTACATATAAAGATGTTTACATGAATAAAAATATGTATATGCAAATACATGTATGTAATACATGGTAAAAAAAATATATTTAAAACAACGTACAAAACAACAAATGCAAAGATTGCCTTCAAAAAAATGAAGGAATATACATACCAAGATGCTTACATGAATAAAAATGTATATGCAAATATATGTCTGCAACACATGATAATAACAAGAAAAATTCATATTCATAACTATGAACAAAACTGGAGAAAAGTAATAAAAAATTATTCTATAATTTAGAATTAGGCATTCACCTCTTTTTATATATGAAAAAGTAAAGTAAAATAATGCATGAATGAATGGACAACAAAAGTATATGTACAAATATGTACATTTCAAATTTTCCCTTATTTTTTGTTTTTGAAAAAGAAGAAAAATGTTAAAAAGACATTTTTATTTTTGTACAAGTTCAAAATTATCTTAACAAAGCATAAATATAAACAAATATAAGGTGAATGATAAAAGAAGTCCCTTCATATGTCCTATTTTAGGGTTTTTTATACAACAATGAGCGATAAGGCTCTAACCTAGATTTGGACCCTTATAGTTTATGTACAAGCTGGGTTTAAAGGCTTTGACAAACTTAAGGTTCCTAAATTGTTTCTTACATCATTGTTCATTATAGACTAGTAAGGTACCCCAATCCTCGCTCATCATTAGAAGCTCAAATAGAAATGGTACAATTTGAGTGGAAGTTTTCACTAGCTCACATGGAGGCTACAACCTCATGAGAGTGTAGTAATTGCTTCCTCCTAATAAAGGACAAAGCCCAGGTGTAGAGCTTATACATGAATGCAAGACTGGTGTGTAAAGAAACATGCTAAATAATCAAATAAATTGGTGCACATAAAGGAAAAATTAAAATTTGCAAAACAAATAAGAAATCATAAACAAATAGGTTAGTTCACATGAAAAAATTACAAATAATTACATAATAAACCCATCAAAGCAAGGCTTAAGATAACACACAACTAATAGTTTGACTCTTTAATGTCTCCAGTGGAGTTGCTAAACTATCATAACATTTAGGTTTGAAAACCTATCCATTACATAAAAACTATGGAGTCGCCATTAATCTTTTTTACCTAGGTGTGATTAGCCACCTATGTGAATCTACCATTTTTAAGGTTATCCTAAGCTTGACTAAGGGTCTTTAAAAAGAATTTATTTTAGTCTACATCGACAGAACTAAAGTTTGGGAGTTAGTTATGTGCAGGACAGGTTTTAGCACCCCATAACACTTAAAATTGGTACCAAATTAATTATATGTTATCTTATTTAAGCCTTACTCAAATATGGTTTTTTTTTTATGCAAATAAATCAATTCCAATCTTTTATTTATTTACACCACATTGTTATACAAAAATTCAATCAAAAATCAAATCATGAAATCATACAAATATAAAAAATATCATACTAATAAAACTTCTATCAAAAATCATGCCAAGACATCATGCAATAAATATCATAACAAATATCATGCCAATAAAATTCTATAAAAAATCATGCTAAGACATCGTGCAATAAATATAAAAAACATCACACAATAAATCATGCCAAAATCAACCAAAAAAATGCAAAATTATATAATAAATCATGCAATTAAATTAAACCCATGCGAATAACATATTAATAATCATGCAAATATATTAAATCAGGCATTGATAAATAATCATGCAATAATATTAAATCTAATCATGCAATAATATTAAATCATACAAGCAAACATCATGCCAAAATATATATTATTCATGCCAAAATACCATAAAAAAATCATGTAAAATAAATCAAAAGATACAAATAAGTATCATGCAAAAATAAAAGTTTCCTTTTTTTTATTTTCTTCTTCAAAATAATATAAGGAGAATAATAAAAAATAAAATCAAAACAACAAATAGAAAATAATAAAACAAAACAAACAAAAAAGACTAAATAAAAGAAAAAACTAGTCAAAGTAGGTTAAGTCAACTGTTGGTATCACGTGGGTTTTGGAACTTAGATTGGATTCTCTCTTTTCAAATAGCAACAATTTGCTTTTGTTATAAAACACCAAAATCATCCTTTCCTTTCCATGTTACTCTTTTGCTTCTTTTGTTTGAGTTTCAAATTCTATCTTTTTTTTTTAATTGAAAAGTACCAAACCAAAAAAATAGTTTCTAACGAAACCTATTGCAGCCTTTACCAATCAATTTTGCCACCCCTCTACCATTGCTGATGACCCTAATAGTAGCCTTTCTCGATTCCTCCTTACTTTTCTTTTTTTCCCTTTTTCTCTTTAAAACACTAAAGCTACAATCCATAACCCATAGAAAAACCTTTGCCTTCATTTTGTTTTGCACTCTGACTTTGTGAATTAGGTTGTTGGTGTTGTTGAATTGCTTAAAATTGTTTGTTTTGAAACCCTTTTGGTTACTATGACTTTGCTAAATGGTGGGTTGGCTCTGTTTGTTTTCTAATGGGTTGTTGAGTATGTGTTGCCAGTACTTAGGATGTTAAGCTAATTGTCTACTTGTCAATGTAGCTCTATTTTGCGATGGCTACCGAATGGGTCTTTTCTGGGTTTGGGTAGTTGTTGATTCTAGGTTTATTGATTGTTGATTTATGTTGAGGTTTTGTTAGTGAATTCTTTGTTACTTGTGTTGTGGAATTTGGCTTTGAATTACATGATGGTTTTGATAACTTGATTCTCTATTCTGGACTTCTTGCTTTTGATTTTTCCATGGCCAAAATCTATTAATTGCTTCTTTGTTGAATTGCTTATTGATTGATCCTTATTGCTGTTGAATTCCTCTACTCTTGATTTTTTCTCTGTTTACTTCTATCTATGTTAGCTAGTTTTTTATCTTGATGAATTTTGTTTTCTAATTGAGGTTGGTAGATCTGTGTTGGTTGCTAGAAGCTATGTGTGGTTTGGTTCTGACTAGGAATTTAGGCTTGACTGTAAATTTTATCTTTGTGTCCAATTGCTCTTGAATTTTGTTGCTTTCTATTTGCTTCTTTCTAGTTGTAGAGAATTATTTGATCAATTATTGCTTCTTTGTTTCTTGAAATACCAAAATCTTGTTGCCAATTGCCTTTGTATTGATTATGAAATGTTGCTACTAATTTCTTTTGTTTCACTACTAGATTCTTATGTCAATGGCCTCTAATTGTTCTTTATTTGTTGCTATTCGACCCCTTTTCAACTAAGATGCTAATGCTTTTCTTATAGCAAATTCCAGTCCATAAATTTACTAAAAAGATTTCATGGAATCAAATCTACCAAAATTCAATTTTAACTTTGCACAATTCTTTTTCATTTTTTAGAAGAATTGGAGCCTAAGTATTGCCAAATCCAAGTTAAATAATTAATTTTCAGATCTTGAAGATAAAATCACAATCTAAAAAAAATACAAAAAAAATCCACATTAATAAATAACGAAAATAAATATAACTATTTTGGGTCCTTTTTATTTACGCTTAAAATCCTATGGCATAATTAAAAGCCCAATATCAAATTAAAGCTCGAAGTCCAATAATACGGATAACTATGAACTTATTAGCATGTTTACAACAAATATGTACAAAATTGAAAAGGTAAAGATTGCCCTTAAACAAATAAAGTAATGTACATACAAAAATATTTGCATAGGTAAAAAATGTATGTGCAAATAAATGCATGTAATACATAGTAACAACAAGAATTAATATTCACAACTATGTACAAAATTGAAAAAAAAAATACCTTTTAATTTACAATTAGGCATTCACATCTTTTTATATATGAAAAATTGAAATGGAATATTGCATTAGTGAATGGATAACAAAAATATATGTGCAAATATATGTATGTAACGGATATGACCCTAGATCATATAACAAGAAAATAATGGATTCAATTCAAAATCTCATCTATTTTCCTTTCATTTTTCATTTTTTGTTTTTTGAATAAGGAAAAAGTTAAAAACATTTTTATTTTTATACAAGTTTAAAATTATCTTGAAAAAACAAATATAAGGTGAATGACAAAATAAGTCTTTTTATTTGTCTTATTTTAGGGATTTCTATATAAAAAGGAAGGCAGGGCTTTAACTTAGGTTTAGACTCTTAGGGTTTATTTACATGCTAGGTTCAAAGGTTTGACCATATAAAGACTTCCAAATTATTCTTTATATCATCGTCCATTATAGACTAGTAAGACACCATAATCCTTACCTACCATTATAAGCTCAAAAAAGGGGTTCCATTTGAGTGAGAGTTTTCGCTAGCTCACACAAAGGTTATTACTTATTACCTAACAAGAGTGTAGGTACTTACTTTCTCCTAAGAAAGGACAGAGCTTGGGTCTACAGCTTATGTATGAATACATGTGTGGTGCATAAAGTGACATGCCAATCCAAATAATCAAATAAATTGGTACACATGTAAAATCAAAATCTACAAAATAAACAAATAGATTAGGACACAGAAAAAATCATAAACTACAAAATAAACAAAAGGGTTAGTGCACATGAAAAATAATAAATAACTACAAAATAAAAACCATTAAAGCAAGGCTTAAAATAATAGATAACTAACTAATGGCTGAACTCTTTAAGGTCCCTACTAAAGTCACCAAACAATCATAACGTTCAAGTCTGAGAACTTGTCAATTAGACACAAAAAATATGGAAACATCAACAATCATTTTTATCAAGGTATGATTGACCACTTATGTGGATCAATCCCTTTTAAGGTTACCTTAAGTGTAAACTAAGGGTCCCTAAAATGGGTAGATTTAGGTTTACATCAACAAAACTAAATTCGAGAGTCGGTTACGTGCAAGGAAAGTTTTAGTACCCCATTATATGCAAAATTAGTATCAAATTAGTTTTATATTATCTTATTTAAGCTTTAATTCAAATGGTTTCTATTCTTTATTCTTTATTTTTATTAGTTTTGATATTTACATATTAGAAAAAAGTCCTCAGGCTTTCACCAAAAATGAAAATTTTCTTACCTCAAATGTATTTAAGATAAACTCGTTGTTCACTTAAAGAGGCTTTGTCATTGGATTTATTAAATATCTTATGAAAAATTAGATCCCAAGTCCTCTTATTTATTTACAAAATTTTGTCATAAAAAAATACAATCAAAATATCATAGAAAAATATCATGCAATAATATCATAATAAAAGTCATACAAAAATATTATAATAAAATCATGCAATAATATCATAAATCATGCAAAAGTATCAAAATAAAATCAAGTAAAAATATAATAATATCATGCAATAATATCATCAATCATGCAAAAACAAATAATTCATACAAATAAAATTCATATAAACATCATGCAAAAATATAGTAATAAATCATGCAAATAAAATCCATGAAAAATATAATGTAAAAATATATATTATAATTATTCATGCAAAAATATCATATAAATATCATGCAAATAAAATATCATAAAAATCATGCAAAAAGTAAAAATGCAAACAAAACTATAAAAATCTTACCAAAGTGTTTTTTCTTTTTTCTTTTCATCATCATTTTAACTCAATCACAATTAAAAAAAAATACTAAAACCAAAAATAATAAAAATAAAACCAAAAATAATAATCAACAATAAAAACCAAAAAAAAAAAAAACTTACGTTGAGCTAGGTTAAGAAACGGGTCAAGCAAATTTAGGCACAGATCAAACCTTCTCCAAATAGTGTTGTTTGCTCTCAGTATTTAAGCTAAAAACCCAAAGCCTTAAGAATTTTCTTCTCCTTTCTATCTCTAGCCCAAAAACTTCTCTCTCGAAACTTAAAGCTTTGTGTTACTTGATGATTTTTATTGTTTCAATTGCTTCTTGATTCATTGATTGTTGGTGATTTTTTACCGAGAATTGAGCTCTTTATATAGGGATTGAATCCCTTTTCAATTTCAAAAATTTTAATGCTAATTAAATTTTTCAAGATCTTGTCAAAATTTCTTTTCCTTCTGGTAGAAACTTGATTCCCAATAATTACCAAAATCAAACTCAATCTTTAAACTTAAAATTTAAATAAAGTCACAATCTTTAAAAAAATCAAAATTTATATTTTTTCATTTTACCAAATAGCAAAACAAAAATAAAAATGAAAACACTTTTGGGCCCCTAAATTTGGACTTAAAAAATACTTTTAAAATCCAATATCAAAGTGTAATTTGAGACCTAATAATATATATATATATATATAACTCGAATAAAATTGGATGTCTACAGGCTTAACCCTAAAAGATTTGTTAATTCTCCAATTTCATCCCAACTCTATCATGATTGAAGAGAAGAGCAATAATGGTGCATCACCACACCAAGCCTAATTTCAAATTTTGAAGAAAAAATTGGTAATGCTGATGCCAATACTTTTTACTTTGAATTAAAGTCCAAAACTTTGAATTAAGTCGTTATTTTGGCTTGATTGAGGCTTTAATTTGTTGAATTGGTTTAGATATATAAATTGCTTTTTGTTGTTCTAAAAATGTTTTGTTATGCAATTTCATTTGCAGCTTTGTTTCTCCAACAGTCTTCAATACACCAAGAAGGAATCACAAGCTGGAAGAAGCACAAATATTAGTGGAAGCACTTAAAAAATTATATGAGGAGCAACTAGCTGAACAACTTTAAATGTTTGAACAAGAACGCAATGAGTTGGTGGAGCGTCTTGCAGTAATGGAGGCAATAATATCGGGACCACCAACAACCTCAGGAAATTAATACAGAGATTTTCAAATTTTTTTATATGACAAAAAATTTTTAAAATATTCTCAAATCATTGGAGTATTTAAAGAATATTTTTAATACAAAATAATTTTATTTTGGACTAGGAAATCAATAAGAATTGTTTTTTAAAGGGAAAATGAGTATTTGAGATAATAAAATAAAAGAAAAAGATTTTGATTGTAATAAAATAAATTAAAGGAATTATTTTTAAATTAAAATTATAATCATTTTAATTAAGATTAAAAGGTAATATGTGATTAATTGTTATAATTTCTTTTTTTTGAAATGAGAGCTTTAAGGTTAAAGAATAATATGTTATTAACTGATACTGTTGTTTAAAATGAAAGATATAAATGTTATCTTTTTTCATAAGTATTCATACTTTTGAATCTAATTTTAATTTTTCATATTTAAATTTATCTTTTAAATAATCTTAATTAATTTTAATATTTTATTAAAAGAATAATTTTTTTAAGTGAATAATTACTCATAATAAAAAATTAATTATAACTCTATTATATTTTTAAAATTGTTGAGTTTTTGGACGAAAATTGTTATAACAAGTGGGTTATTTTGGATCAAAAATTATACTGGATTGAGTATGTATGGGTTGGCCGAATTTTTAGAGTTTGGATCAATTTTTGACAATTATTGCCAGCTATTATTTGTGTTTTACTATATATTTTTTTTCTTCCATCAACACTTCTAGAAAACTACTGCACCTTTTGCAACTAGTCAATTTTTATATGCACTGTTAGTCTGTTACTAGTTTAAAATATGTAAAAATCTTTTTCCATAGGTCCCTCCGGGAAGACTTTATGTTCTTATATAAGCAAAAACATCTGTGATTGAATGAGACATCAATCTACAAACTTTTGACACAGCAGAAATTCTAACTTGACGGGTGTTTTAGGTCCACTTGTGGGACAACATTAATAAATGTTGAATTAAATTTTCTGTGAACTCGAAATACTGGTATGCAGACTAGTTTTTTGTTTGTGATCGGCCAGAGTTAATCTAGTTATCAAGATAAATATTTAATTATTTTATAAACAAAAGTGGTAAGTTGATAATAAAAATATATTATAAGTTGAAATTTAAATTTAAGACTTATTAAATATTATATTTATAAGAATATTTGAGAAACTCCAAATTTACAAATTATTTAAATTCACAAAGGTTTTTCCATTAAAGAAGTGACAGATGAAATCTTAGACTGATATTTTGAAATTTTCTGATAAAATCCAGCATATGGTTGTGATGCTTTGCTTGTTATTAGAAATATTAGTATTAGTTTTTGCTTTCCACTAAAATAATTCTCAAATTGAAAGGCATAATCTACTACTAGTTAGAAAATATTTTAAAGTTTTCCCCTTAATTTGGAAAAAATATATACTTACTCCTAAAGTTTGATAAAAAAAAATCCTCTTTTTCCGCTTTTGTTTAAAAAATACCCACTCTTACCCCATGAATTTGATAAAAATGTACTAAATACCCTTTTTTTTAAGAAACAAAATGCTTTTGGGATTGCAAGAGCACTCCCCTATTTACATGAAGAATTCAGCACAAAGATATTCACTGTGATAGGAAGCCTCAGAACGTTCTGCTGGATGAGCATTATAATGCAAGAATTTCTGACCTTGGATAGGCAATGCTTTTGTTGTTGAATCAGAGCTAGAACAGATCAATAGTACTGCTATTCGAGGAACAAAAGGATATGTGGCACCAGAATGGTTTAGGAGCCTGCCAATAACTGTGAAGGTTGACTTATATATAGCTTTGGAGTGCTGCTGCTAGAACTCACACGTTGCGGAAGAAGTGTAGTTTTATCAATAAATATGAGCAGTTGCAATTGTGCATAAAGTTATCATATGACATGACCAAGTTTTGCATTTGCACAAAAAAAAAAAAAAAAAGACCTTCCATTCCAACAGCCGTGTTTTATTTCTGCTTGTACTTTTCAAAACTCTGAAAATCTTTTGGTGAATGAAACTGGTGAACTGGACCCAATCTTATTCGTTAGTGCTTGCTTTGCTCATTGTCATTTTCATCAAAAGCTTATCGGCTAACACTGTTGCTTGCTTGTGCAGTGAGAGAGTTAGAAATAGATCAGGTTTTAGACGGAGAAACCTAGTTCATTGATAAAAGAGGAAAAAGGAATTTCACTAACTTCTTTTTTTTTTTTGATAAATTTACTAACTTCTTGAAGTAATGGTGTAAAGTATTCAGGTAGCATGTATCCAAAATCTGGGACATTTTTATTGTGTTATTATGCCTGGCATAATTAGTATGATCACCACTTAATAAACTACATATGCTCGGCTGCAGTATATGAGTTTTTTGCAAAATGTTGCAAATAGAAAAGTGCAGCCAATAGCAGCAAAACAGTACAGCTAGAAACATTGAAGTTGTTTTTTTTTTTTTTATTCAATGGAATTAATTAGTGGACATGGACAAGGTGGAGCAGGAACCTGAATTATTCCCTCAAGCATCAGTATAACTTGCTTTATGGTGGGTCTGAGAGAGAAGTCTTCCTGAATGCACCATATCGGGACCATAACAAACCTCTCCAGCTTCATCTCGTCACTTAAGGCGTCTGCATCAATGTCAACAAGAGCATCTAAAGTGCCTTCGAAAAAGCAATCACAAGCCCAATCTGTCAAAATTGCTTTCTGTACTGCCCCATTATCCATTGCTACATTTCTTCTACAACAGATGATTTCTAGCAGTAAGACATCAAAGCTATACACATCAACCTTCACGGTTACAGGCACAGTCTTGAACCATTCGGGTGGTAAATGCCCATTTGGTATAGGATTGATTGTGTTAGGAATGTGGGGTCTAGCCCCATTTGTTTTTGGCCAATTAAAGGCCATAAGCCTTTTGTTTTTTAACAGAATTAAAGCCCTACATAATAAAAGGTAGGGGCTGATTTTTTGGCCTGAAAAAGGAAAAATGAGTGGCACCGAGAAGAAGAAAAGAAAGAATCAGACAAGAAAGACAGAAAAGAGAGAAGGAAGAGCTATTGGTTGAACAAAAGTTAATTTGTGGTCTGATTGAGCTTAAATTTATCAGCATGTTCATGATTTAGTGCTTTACATTTTGAAAGGTGGAGATGAGGTTTGATGCTTTCTAAAAACAAATTTATAGTGTATTTGTTGAATCATCTATTTGGTTGAATTTCTCCAATTATCTCTCTAATTGTTATTTAGCTCTAATTTTAGTTAAAGAAGAACTTTGTATATCCATTATTTAATAGTGAGATTTTTTTTATGGCTCGTGATCTTTTCCCTTTACACTTGAGGGTTTTTCACGTTAATCTTGATGTGCTTTATTTTTCCTACATTGTTGATTATGATTGTTGTCAGTTTGCTGTGGGTTTACTATGATATATTATTTATGCATTGTTGTGTTATTGCTACAGACCCAATATGTGATATTAGAGCATTGGCTATTTTTTAGATATTGATACAGTAGTAACCAAAGATAAAAGTAAATTCTGTTTGCGATCATGAAAGGTGATACGTGTTTCAGGATAAAATTGACAATATCAAATTAATACGTGTTTCAGGATAAAATTGACAATATCAAATTATTTAATTTGGAAGCCAAGGATGAAGGATCATTTATATTGCAAAGACTTGTATAAGGCAATGTTGGATAATTTGGCTAAATCAACATATATGAAAGATGAAAGCTAAAAAAGGTAGGCAGAAAGACATGGCTACAATTAAAAAAGTAGTTGATATTAGCATGTTCCATCATGTAGCGAAAGAGACAGATGCCCATACCATTTGAGAAAAATTAGCAGCATTGTTTGAGGAAGAAAAGCATGAATAAAGTTATATTTATTAAAAAGCTTGCAACTTTACAGTACATGTATGAACAATTACAAAGCACTTGACTGATTTTCAAGATATATTCAATTTTATGACTACTATGAAGCTTAAAATGGATGATGAAATGAAAGTGTTGTTTCTTTTAGGTTCATTGCTAGATTGTTAGAATACTCTAGTTGTGACTATTCTTAATTCAACTCCTGACTACGAGGTTACATTGGAAAGGAAGGTATGCTTAATGAAAAAGCAAGGCGAAATATTTAGACTCTAGGAATCAAACTCTTGTCACAAAGAACAAGCATAGAAACATCGATTGAGGTCAAAACTCAAAAAGCCATAGTAAGTCTAAACATAGATCCAAGTCCAAAGATAAAGAGAAGTGCTACCATTATGATAAACCTGGTCATATAAAGTGAAACTATATCTTGTAGCAATAGTGGAAAGATGAGAAAGGCAAAAGCGTAGATGATGGCGATGTTGCAATAGTAAATTCAGATAGTGATTCAGTTACTTTGATTTGTACTCGTGGCAATTGTAATCATATTGGTGATCCTGACATTGAATGAATAGTTGATACATAATAGGCATAGCATTGTGTTCCTAAAGAGGAGTTATTTAAAACTTTAGTTGCCCTAAGATGGAAACAAAAGTCCATCACAAATTGTTGGGGTCAGTGATATTGTTGTACAAACTAATACTAGCTGCATGTTGACTTTGAGGGATCCAGACACATTCCAAATATGAGAATGAACGTTTTTGCTACTAATGTCCTTGATAAGGAAGGATATAAGAGTCGATAAAAAAAGAATAGTGAAAGCATCTCAAAAGATCTATAATAATTACAAGAGGAAAACTATACTGCATAATGTACAAGACATAGATGCAATTGAATGACAATTAAATATATGCCATTGAGGATGATGCTTTAACAAATTTGTGGCACAAAAGGCTAATACACATGAATAGGAAAGGATTATAGGTTTTGGCAAGGCAGTTTCTCATTTCCTTGACCAAAGTTATGTCTCTCTGTTCATGTAAATATTGTTTGCATGGTAAGCATTGTAAAGTTTCCTTTCATAAACATTCTTGGAAGAAAAAAATATATATTGTAATTGATTTATTCTAATGTATGTGGTCCCATTGAGATTGAGTCATTAGATGGTAGTAGGTATTTTGTTACTTTTATTGATGATGCTTCACATAAGACTTGGGTATGCAAAAATTCATTATTGTATTTATTTCTCTCTTAATATCTTTCTTAACTTTGATTTGTACTTCAAAGTAGCAAATACCCAACCTTAAAAAGGTTCTTTGAGTTTGCAAAACAATTCAAAACTTGTATTGCAAAGTTGTGAGCTTAAAAGGGAGGATAACCTTTAAGAGATTGTGTTGTTGATTGTATAGAGCTTTGAAGAGCTAGGTTATAGCATTCAACACATAGTGGATTGGACTCCTTGGCAAGTAAGGTTAAGGGAAATGATGTAGATGCCTTGATGAAGAATTGAACCTTTATAAATTTCAATGTTTGATTCTCCAACTCTACCTCTTTACATTTTGAGTTGTTTATATTGTGCTTATTTGTTTAGAAATTGGTATTTGTGATTCTTGTGTTAATTGGTGTTCAAATTGTTAAAATTTATAATTAACCAATTCACTCCCTTTTGATTTAATTGAATTCTTTGAGCTAACAATTGGTATCAGAGTTAGTACTCTTTTTTTTATAGGGTTAACAACCTAAGAGTGATCCTAAATGGCTCAAAAAAATATGCTGATGAATGAAGAACAACCATTTACAAGTTAGAAAGTAGAAAGAATTGTGTTTAATGGCAAATGAAATAGTTGCTACATTTCTCGATGGTGAAGGCCATTCCATTGTAAGATCTACTCTTTTTACTGGTGATAACTACTCATATGGAAAAACAAGAATGAGATTGTTTATTGAAGAAAATGATTATGAAGCTTGGAGAGTTATTGTCAATGGTCCTCAAATTCCATTGAAGAGGGTTAAAGATATAGAGGTGATCAAGTAAGAAAGTGAATGGGATACTAATGATATTAAGATGGCACAATTTAATGCCAAGGCAATGCATACACTTTTTTGTGTATTGGAGGCTAATGAGTACAATAAAGCTTCTTTGTGTAAAAGTGCAAAGGAGATTTGGGAAAATTTGGCTATTACTCATAAAGGTACAAATCAAGTAAAAGAGACCAAAATTGGCATACTCACTTATGATTATGGGTTATTCAATATGAAACTGAAAGAGACCATTAGTGAGATGTCAAACCACTTCATCGACATCATTAATGGCTTAAAGGCTCTTAGAAAAACTTACTCAAATGTAGAGATAGAGAAGAAAATTTTGAATAGTCTATTAAAAAGTTAAAAGGCTAAAGTGACAACCATTGAGGAATCCAAAAACCCCCACACCTATCTAATAGGAAGAAAAGGAAAGCAATGAAAAAGATGAAAATTAGAAAAAGAAATGGTTATGTTTGTAAAAAGGTTCAAGAAGTTCATGAACATAAACAAATTCCTAAATTAAAGAAGGCCACAAAGGGAGTTCATTAAAGGAGAATCAAATAGAAAGGATAAAGACCATGTGGTATACTATGAATGTAACAAACCAGGCCACTTCAAGTTTGATTGTCCTTTGTTAAAGAAACAAAATGCAACAAGGCTAAAAAAGAAAGCAATGGTGGTTGCATGGAGTGGTCGTGACTTTTCCTATGATGATAATGAGGAAGTAGCCAATTAATGTCTCATGGCTTTTGATGAACCTAAGGTAAATTCTAACTCAAATTATTTAAATTCTTATACTTTTGATGAGTTACAATATGCATTTGATAAATTAGTTATAGAATATGAAAGCATGAACATGAAGCATAGAAAAGCAATTTCTAAGTTAAAAGTAATGAACGAATCTTTGATTAAGGCTAAAAATGAAGAGAAGGAAATTGAGGTTTTAAAATTGAATATTAATGATTTGACTAAGAAAAATATGAATTTATATAATTCCTTTTCTATATTTTATATAGGTCACCAAAAACTCAATGTTATGCTTAAAACACAAAAAGTTTTCTTTTATAAAGATGTATTAGGCTACAATGGTGGTAATAAAGAAACTTACTTGAAAATTTTTCTTAATAAAAATGACTCATCTAATACATATGCATATCATTATAAATTGGGTCATTTTATACAATCTTGTTCCTCGAAGAAAATCACTCATAGAGGTAAACTTATTAGAAGTGTGTGAATTCTAAAAGAAGTTAGCACATCTCAAGATGAAATTACTAAGATGAAGTAGACTCTCAAAGATACAAAAATTGTAAGCATTAACATTCAAGGACCCAAGAAATTTAGGTACCTAAAACAAAATTTTGATTATGTTTTTGTAGGAAGATGAGCATTACTACAAGGAAAATTCAAGCAAGAACAATCCATGATACCTTGATAGTGGATGCTCAAAACACATGACCAGAGACAAGACTCAATTCAAAGACGTAAAGCCTAAAAATGGAGGAGATGTTACATTTAGGGACAACTCCAAAGGCCAAATTAAAGAAATTGGCTTTATTGGTAACGATTCTTCTACTACTATTGAAAATATTTTACTTGTGAAAGACTCAAGCATAATTTACTTAGCATTAGCTAATTGTGTGATAAAGAACTTAAAGTTGTGTTTGAATCCATGTGTTGTCAAGTGATTGATATCAAAATTATCAAACTAGTTTTTATTGGACATCACCAAAGAAATATTTATGTGGTGCATTTGGATAATCTATCTTCTAAAAATGTTTGTTTTATGGCTCAAAAAGAAAATGAAAGTTGGATTTGGCATAAAAGACTTGGACATGCAAGTATGCATGTTATTTCAAATTTTTCTTAAAATGATTTAATTGTTGGTTTACCAAAATTAAAATTTGACAATGACAAGTTTATGATGCATGTGCTTAAGGAAAACATAGAAATGTGTCTTTCAAACCTAAGAATTGTGTATCAACCTTTAGACCACTTCAACTACTTCATATTTATATTTTTAGTCCAACTAGGATAAGAAGCCTTAGTGGTAAACAAAATGAGTTTGTTATTGTTGATGATTTTACTATATATATATAAGTTCTCTTTTTTTATTCAAAGAATGAAGTTTTGAAATAATTCATCACTTTTAGCAAACAAATACAAAATGAAAAAAAGATATTCAATCTCTAGTACTAGAAGTAACCATGGAAAAGAGTTTTAAAACCTTGGCTTTAATGAGTTTTATAATGAAAATGGTATTAGCCATAATTTTTTTACTCTTAGAATTCCTCAACAAAATGGGGTAATAGAAAGAAGAAATAGAACTTTAGGAGAAATGGCTAGAACCATGCTTTGTGAAAATAATTTACCTAGATATTTTTGGAAAAGAGCCATAAATATCTTTTGTTATATTATAAATAAAGCTATGATTAGGCCAATTTTGAAGAAAACTCATTATGAACTTTTTTAAAGGAAAAAGGCCTAACATAAACTTTTTCAAATGGATGTTAAGAGAACATTTCTAAATAGTTTTATGAATGAAGAGGTATATATAGAACAACCTCTCGGTTTTGAAAATCCAAAATTTCCAACTCACGTTTAGAAATTGACGAAAGTTTTATATGGTTTAAAATAAGCTCCTAAAACTTGGTATGAAAAATTATCAAAATTTTTAATTGAAAATAGTTTTAATAGAGAAAAGGTTGATACTACACTTTTTATTAAAACAAAAGTATAAAACATTATCATTGTACAAGTTTATGTTGATGATATTATATTTGCAGCTATTAATAAATCTCTTTGTCAAGATTTTGCTAAGACAATGCAAGGTAAATTTAAAATGAGCATGATGGGAGAACTCACACTTTTCTTGAGGTTACAAGTAAAGCAAACAAAAGATGGCACTTTCATCAATCAAGCCAATTATATCAAGGATTTGTTCAAAAGGTTTGGAATGGAGAACTCAAAGCCTCACTTAACACTTATGAGCATTTCAACAAAACTTGACAAGGATGAAGGAGGTAAATGTGTTGATTCTAAATTATATAGGTCTATATTGGTTCATTGCTATATCTTACTACAAGTAGACTCGATATAATGTTTAATGTGTGCTTATATGCTAGATTTCAATCTTCACCTAGAAAATCACATTTACATGCTATTAAACACATTTTTAAATACCTTAAGGACACTCTTAATCTAGGCTTGTGGTATCCAAAAAGATCACCTTTTGCTTTGCATGCTTATTCCGATATAGATTTTGGTGGCTATAAAATTCATAAAAAAAAGCACTTTTGGTATTTGTCAATTGTTTAGAAATATGCTTATATCATGTTTTTTTAAGAAAAAAATAGTGTTACTTAATCCATAACTGAAACCGAATATGTAATGGCCAGTAATTGTTGTGGTCAAGTTTCATGGATTTAAATAATAATTGGAGGATTTTGGAATTATCATGGATTGCATTCCCATAAAATGTGATAATACTAGTGCCATTAATCTCACAAAAAATCTAATTCAACACTCAATAACCAATTACATTGAAACTAGACATCATTTTCTTAGAGATCATGTTCAAAAGGGTGATGTAGTGCTTGATTATGTTGACACTTTACATCAATTGGCTGAAATTTTTACAAAGCCTCTTGATAAAGATATATTTTGCACAATTAGAAGTGAATTCGGTTTAATGAATGCTCGTTGAAATGCAATTCTTGATGTTTGTTAGTATATTTGTGATAAACTTGAACAAGTGTGTATTTATTTTGATATATTCTTATTAACTTTAATAATAATCATGTTTGTGATTACTTGATGCAATTTTGAAATGATCATATTACATAAATTTTTCCCCCAAAAAAATATTTTTATCCAATAAAAAAATGGCTACATGAGAACTGATTGATCTTATAAAAGATTGGATGGATAGGTACATTAACTTTAGCCAAAAAGAAAACCAAGAAAATGTGACTCGATCGATCCCCAAAAGGACCCAATTGATTGGTCCAAGGCTTGCATCACTAAAATGCTCCGTTTTGAATAAAATTCTTTTGGTTGTTCTTCTACAAACCAAACCAAACCATTCTCTTACTTTTCTCTATTTTATTTTTTTACTCTTCTTCAGCCCTAGGTTTTCAACTCTCAAATCCTCTCAAATTCATCAATTTCAACCAAAATTTCTTGCAAAAATCATCATAGTTCATTGATTTTTTACAATATTCTCTTCAAGTATCATCAAAATATTACAAATCATCTCCCTCACATTTGTCTCTCTAATTTTTTATCCCCATTTGTGCTCTCTCTCAAAGTTAATCTTTCACTCAATCTTTTTTTGTCTCACAAATATATATTACTTCCTATCATCTACATTCTTAATTTCCTCCATCAATTTCATTAAAGCCTACTTATTTTTCTCATATCCAAAAATTCCAATTCTTCCATGGCATCTAAAACAAGACCCTCACTTGTCACAAGGAGAAATCTACCAAAAGGGCCTCTAACTTATAAATCAAGCCTTCTTTCAACCAAAACTTTGAGAACCCTGCAACAAATGAGAGATATGAGACTCATTTGGCTTATAAAGAAGTCAAGTAATGAAAGGTAATTAATCTTTATTTCCTTTAATGTATTTAATTTCCATATGTTCATGTTTTTAAGGATTTTGGTTGAATGAACTATTTTAGCATGGATGGAATTGTTTTTGAGAATCTAGTTAGGGTATCTACAGTAATGGAAATTGTATTAAGGTTTATAGACATGTGAATAAGTATTATACGAATAAATTTAGAACATATTTGATGGGTAAAGAAATTATAGTGCATAAAAAATTATTAACTAAGGCATTCATGCTAGATGATGATGAAAATACAAACACTAGATATGATATGCTTAGATTGACTCAAGATATTTTTTAAAATGATGATTTAAGGATTATTCCAACTTAAGCTTCTAAGTTGTCTATGCATGATAGATTACTTAATCTTATAGTCACACATATGTTAGCACCCTTCGGAACCTAATACTCTACCATTAGGAAACAAGAATATTGGTAGATGTATAAGATTAAACATGAGGAGAAACCTAATCTTGTGCACTTCATTTTCAATGATATGATGAAGGGTTACTCAAAATAGGGATTACACTTTGGTATATAGGATAGCCATTAACAATCTACTAAAGAGGTTGGGTATCAATACTACAAGTGATAGAGAGATTGTATTCGATCCTATTAGTATTCTTGAAGTTCATACACTTCATAGTACGAAATATACTCAAAATGCTGCAAGCGTGTGGATTAAGAAGAATGAAATTGGAACTAAGCAAAAAAAAGAGCATGAGGTTCAAGATGTTCCTTAAGAAGGCCCTTCTAGTCCACAAATTGATACCCAATATGCTTTGCAATTTCTTATAACTCATATGAACAATTTACACTCATTGGTTAGGGATATGAAATCTAGACTGGAAAACATAGAAGTTACCCAAATTAAGTTGGTTTTACAAGTTCAACAAGTGATGACTGAAATGGACAAATCAAGATTGCGTAAGAGTAAATTAAGCATTGTTTTCATCATTTTCCTCGTTATCCTCCTTAATTTTAACCTATCCTTGATGCCAAGCCAAACTGTATTTCCTACATTTTTATATTTTTAAGTTTTTAATTTTCTTAAAGACAAATTTTATTGAAGCATCAACATTGGCACTTTGCATAGTTTTCCTTAATGGCATGAACATCTTTTTTTATTATTTTATGCTTAAGATATTGTGGCCTTGAGATATTGTGTTACTATTGTGTTCATAATTGTGATTATATTATGATACTATGATAGGTTATAGTATTAAGATTAAATGATATAGAATTACTATATCAAATTATTGCCCTGAATTGATTGAGCAAGTTGACTTTGTAGGGATTAGGTGAATGATATTGGCTCTTTTTTGTTATGACAAAAAAGGGGAAGAAGTTTTTGTATTATGAAAATTTGTTAAATTTCCATATTTGCTTATATGTTTCTAGCATAATAAAAAGGTGAGACTTGTGCTTCAATGAATATTTGATATTTTGCTAGTGTCTATATCTTATAAATGCTCTTGATATCACGATATACTTAATGAAATGGATGAATTTCCACATTGTATACTTGTTGAAAGCTTGTTGAAAAATGGCTCTTTAATTTTTTTTAATCATGCTTATATTTAGGGGGAGCTTATTTTTCAAAGAGAAAAATGTTTTCAAAGCAAATTTTATCTATTGGTTTTGTCATATAAAAAGAGTGAGATTGTTAGCTTTGAAAAAAATTTGCTAAAATTAAATTAAAATTGCCTTGAACTTAATTTGAATATTTTTCTAGCCCTTTGTCAAGTGGAAATTTATTTTGGAACAAAAACAATCCTTCTTCATGATTTAAAAATAAAATTGGCCAAAAATGAATGGAAGGGATCGATCCCCTCACCAAAAAGATCAAACACATTTTTGGCCAGTAGGTTGCCTCATGGGATTTTTATGAAAACCAATCAATCTCCCTTGTATGGATCGATTGGTACAATGGTTTAAAAGACAAGATTGATATCGTTATTGAAGGAACAGATTCATTTTTTGGTCATAAACAAAATGGCTTTCAAAAACACGAAAAAGGATCGATCACCCAACCTAAAGAGATCGATCAGGTTTTTTATAGGATTGATCAAGTGAAGCCTTTCACATCAAAGTTTGGCTTTCCAAAACATGAACTAATCAATCCCTTTTGGTACAGGATCAATCAATTTGGCCCGACAAGCTTGAATGATCATTTTTCTTGTTGATTTGCAGAAGCTCCAAGCATTAAATGAAACCAATGACTATTTTCCACTCTCTATATATAAAAGGAGGTTTCCTAACACATTACAAGCCATTAAGAACCAAGTAAACTTATTGCTTCCATCCACCATCTTCTCCAAGTATTGCAAGAGCACTTTGTTGTGTGAAAAGTGCAAAAAATTCAATCTTCTATTTCTTTCTCTCTTGATATCCTTCATAACCTTGATTTGTACTTTGAATTAGAAAACACCTAACCTTAGAGAGGTTATTTGAGTTTGCAAAAACACTTCAAAACTTGTATTGTGAGGTTGTGAGCTTAAGGGGAAGGATAACCCTAAAGAGATTGTGATGTTGATTGTATAGAGCTTTGGAAAGATAGGTTGTAACATTTAACACATAGTAGATTAGACTCCTTAACAAGTGCGGCTGAGGGAGAGGATGTAGGTGTCTTGAGGAAGGACTGAACCTCTATAAATACCGATGTTTAATTCTCCAACTCTACCTCTTTACATTTCTAATTGTTTTTTATTGTGCTTATATATTGTGTTTATTTGTTTAAAAATTGGTATTTATGATTATTGTGTTAATTCGCGTTCAAATTGTTAAAATTTATAATTAACCAATTAACCCCTATCTTGGTTTAATTCAAGTCTTTAAGCTAACATATCTTACCAAGATGCAAATACTTTCTACAAAAAATGCAACTGCAAATATCTGTCCTAGTAAATTAGATGCAAATGTGCTTTTTCATCAGTTTTCTTAACACATGCAGAAATCTTAATTAAATGATGCAAATGTTTACAAATGTCTTGACCAAATGATGCAAATGCATCGTTCTAGCTGTGATGCAAATGCAATATTCAAGCAATGATCTAGGCACTCCCCAAATGATGCAAATGCATGAAATGCGATTGGGTCAATATACAAGTGCACAGGCCATACAAGTAATAATAGTAGCCTTGTGGTCAAGATATCATCCTATAGAGATTTGGTAAAGAAATTTCTAGACTAAGAATCTATTATCACCTTACCCTTCTAAAGTTGGTTATACAATATAAGCATGCAATCTAATTATCTACAAAAATAAAACTGAAATAAGTATGAAAAACATAATACTAATTAATATGAGAAAATGAGCAAAAATAATAGGTAAAAATAAATGCTAGAAGTGTAAACTACAGTAGCTAAACTAAAGGAACTCATATTTGAAAGAAGAATTATGAATTAAAACCACAAAACTCACCTATTAAGTCTAAACTGAAACTAAGGTGCAAATTATGCAAACCGTAGCTATTAAAGAGCAATGCAAACTATTATTCAATGATTAAACCGAATCTAAATAGCAACAAAATTCATGAAATCAAACTCAAACTTGCAAGCACTAGTGAAGATCTAAGGTGAAAACAAATTTGCAATTTATATGTGAAGGTAAAGTTACAAGACTCAAAGTGTAACTTTATACCAAAAATGAAAGAAAACAAATTCTAAAAATTTAAAATTCATTGCTGAAATATTGATTAAATTCAAATGCAACTCCATGAATATAAAATGAACATGGATAGAAAAATAAAAGAATTGAAATTGAATGTGGTATGCAAAAAATAACTAAAAATAAAATGCAAAAATAAACCAAAAGTATGAAAAACCGAATTTGTTTGGCTATCTGGAAATCAATTTTGAGCTAAAAATTTGAATCTATTTTGTGCAAAATCACATGAACATTAAGTGTGATCTTGAAGATTAACTAAAGAACAATATGAGATATCAAAGAAAAGATCAAAAATATAAAAGAAATTGTAGTAAATCACTTGATCAATCCAAAACAGATCGCAACATGTATTAAAACACTACTAGTGTGTGAGCATAAAAATAAATATCTAAAAGTTTTTAAAGAACATGAACTAAAAATAAGCTAAAGTAAGATTCAACAATGAGTTTTCTATAAGATTTAATAAATAAATCCACAACAAATTAAAGAAGGAATATCTCAATGAACTAACAAACTAAACAGTACACTAAATAGTAGAAAGCAGAGTATGTTCAACAATTTGCGTCTAAACAACAACTAAATTCAAGTAATCAATGCAATCAATCAAAATATAATAAGTAAAAAAGTAAAACTAAAATTTTAGAGTGAAAAAGAAGCAAACAAATTGTCTAAACTAGAAAAGATCCTAGCATCAAACTAGTTTTCACGTTTGGTACTATACTGCCACCTTATTCTATCTGGAACTTGCAGAATTAACTGGAATAATTGGGATTGGATTTGAAGCTGAAATTTTACTAGATTGTAGCTGGATGAGTATGAAACTATAAAAAAATTTAAGCATAAAGGAGCTAGAAATTAAGGAGTTTCAATCAAATCATTGAAGCTAAGTTAGGTGCATGATTTCAAATCTAAATTTGAGATTAGTGAGAGATCATAAGAATTTGAGCAAAAAATCAATAGAATTTGAGAGTTTCATTGTAAAAATCTTAAATAAAATTGAAAAACACTTTAGGAAAGTGAAAATTACAGTAAGAATCAATTGAAAAAGCTAGAATTAAAAACTGTTTGGCAAGTAAGAAAATGTAAGAAAATGAAATATAGAAAAGTAAAGTGCAAAAAATTAAATAAACAAAAAATATAAATCTTAATCTAAAGTCTAAGCTAAAGTTTTCCTAAAATAGCTGGCTCTCATCCTATTTATAAGTAGGTGAGCGATGAAATAAACCGCAAAATATCTCTTCAAAATATCTGAAAATGAGAGGTCTTTTAAAGACTTCTTTACTTCTTCCTTTATCCATTGTACACGGCTAGTTGTAGCTTTTTTATTCTTCCTTGGTTGCAATATTCCTTTCATGCATTTTACCACTCCAAAAAGTCCAAATTATAGCCGATGAGAGCTCTCTAAAATGCCATGTCAGCAACTCTATTTGGCCTTTTTCAAATTACCAAAGGATGGCGCTAACTTCTCATGCATATGAAGCTTCATTCCATGCCACAAGCTTTGCTTCCTTATGCGTCTATTTTTGCTTCATCCTTCTTCATTTGGCTACCAAGAATTCAGTTTATTCAATGAACAAATTTATCATTAAAAGCAATAGAAAAATTCTAGAAATAAACTAAAAAAATTGTAAAAGAAAAGACCAAGAAAACTCCTTTAATAGGCAATGTAATTCAATGACACTATTTGGCCTTCACTAATCTTTTTCACCTTAAATCCTCAAAATATATCCAAATTGTCCAAATTTTGTCATTTTCTTTATTTTACCTATATATGAGAAAAATGTACACTTAGGAATATTTATGCCATAATTTATAAAGAGCAAGCCAAAATATAAGGAAAATTGCATTAAAAATGAACATGAAAACACTAAAATTTTAGTGCAATCAATGGTACAAACAATAATGCAAATGCAATATTCAAAATAGTGATTTAAATATTCACCAAATGATGCAAGTGCATGGTACAAACAATTATGCAATTTACAAATTGCTTAAATGATTCCAATGCATTACTCAAACAATTATACAAATGCAATTATGCAAATACAATTATCAAAACAAAGCATTTTTGTTGCCATAGAAAGGTCACTCTTGTCACATTGATTTGGAAATCATCTTTCTTCCATCCATCAAAATTCATATATGGAACTATCCAAATTTGAAGTTTTTCAAACACTCCTAAAAGAATGGCAACTCCAATTACCCTAAAATTAAAAAAAAAAATCCCCCACAACAATTTTCTATGTATCAAAATGTATCAATTCTTTTAAAAACATGTGACATTTTAGATCTCTTAAAAATTAGTGATTACTACTTAGAATGAATTAGGTGAATTGTATCTTAGTCTTTCGAAAAGGACAAAGGTTTGGCACATCAGGATTTCAGTTAATAAAAAGGACTTTGTTACTGAATAAAAAAGGGAAAATCAATCTTTCTTTATCTTGACTCACAAATGAAAGTTTAAATTTATTGAAAAATTATTTGTTTTAAAGCATAATCCACTTTGGCACTCAATTAGGTTCTTAATACGTGGCATTTTAACAAATGTCAAGAGTAATTGTAATAGGCTCATAATTTATGGGAAAGAAATAAAGGCTCAAATTTCAAAAAAAATCTTCAAATTAGGGTTCATCTTTTTGGATTTTTCAAATGTCTTCATTGTTCATTGGTTATTTCAAAATCCCTTCCTTTAATGAAATTGCTTGAGTTGCTTTCAAACTTGCTCTAAACTGTCTTTCCAAGTTTTCACACTAAAGCTTTATTAAATCTTATTTTTTTTCTCTTTTTTTTTTATTATTTCATCATACATTTGAAAATTCAAAATTTATCTAAAATCAAAAAGTGATGGCAATTTCCTAAAGAAAAGTTTTGTAATTTAGATATCATCACATGATCAAAATGGGTTTTTCAAAAGACGTAATGTAAGCTAGGGTTTGAGATTTTGAAAGAAAGGATAAATAAGCCCAAAAATATGTTTAAAGCTAATAAAATCAAGGATTATTCTTTTTCCCAAAAAGACATTTGTCATTTCCACTTTTTAGAACATGCATTTTCATCTTTTTTTTTTTCTTTCATTTTTTTCCTTTTCTTTTTTCTTCTTTTTCTTTCATGTTTCCACTTCTTGACAAATTGAGTCCAAAATTTGGAACTTAGCTTTTGACTATAAGCACTATTTCTTATCTTTAACTCTGGATCTAATGATTTCTCAAATAAATCTTTTTTTCATACTTACCTCTCAGTGTGAAGGGTGATTCTTGGTTAAGACTTTTTTAAAAAAATTCAATAGGTTTAAAAGGATTAGCAAATGGATTTTTTTTTTTTTTGTGAAGAGAATATGAAAGATAGCCATCTATCATATCAAATATTAATACTTCTAATGAAAAGCAATTCTCAAGCGAAGATTTTTTTCTTTTTAATTTTGGAATCATTTGAATATCTCATATGCTTGATATTACAATTAATTCTCTCTTTTTTCCATTTTTCTTTTGTTTTCTCATTTTTTTATAACTCAAGCTCAAAATGTATCATCCTAATACTCCAAATGAAGTCTTAATAAATCATCATTTTCACAACCCACACTAAATGTTTGTATAATCTCCCTTCAATAAGAAATGAAATCAATGCTATCCAAATCAAAAGATATTGAAAAAATTGGATAATTTGTCTTTTTAGTAAATTTACCCTAAGATGCAGCCAAAGGAAAATTTTAGGGTAATGAATGAAAGAGAAATAAAATCAAAATGTCACATTTTCAATAATTATGCCCCAAGGAAGAAATCAAAAAGTTTAAGCTTTGCGAAAAGACTTGGGTAATGATGTGTTTAGAATAGTCTGGATACTTATTAAATTATCAAAGTCTAGAATCTTTAAGGGAAAGCCTCGTGTATTGGCTTACAAAGAATTTTTCAAAAAAGATTTTGCAAATTTTATTACTCATATCTTTAATGAAAATCATTAACTTGGAAATCTCTCTTTGTTAAGTGAAAAGTAGGATTATGGGACTTGAGAAGTCAAGTTCAAAATTATCTTAACAAAACATAAATATAAACAAATATAAGGTGAATAACAAAATAAATCCATTCATGTATCATATTTTAGGGCTTTTTATACAAAGGGGAGGGATAGGGCTCTAACGGCTCGGATTTTTAAGGTTTATATACATGATGGGTTTAAAAGCCTTGACAAACTAAAGGTTCCCAAACTGTTCTTTACATCATCATCCATTAAAGACTAGTAAGGCACCTTAATCTTCCCCTATCATTATAAGCTCAAATGGAAATGATTCAATTTGAGTAAGAGTTTTTGCTAACTTACGCGGAGGTTATCACCACACAAGAGTAAAGGTACCTAGTCCCTTATAATAAATGACAAAACTCGAGTATACAGTTTATGAATGAATGCAAGAGTAATGTGTTTAAAGGGACATACCAAATAATCAAATAAATTGGTGCACATAAAGAAAAATTAAAATCTGCAAAACAAATAAGAAATCATAAAAAATAGGTTAGTTCACATGAAAAAATCACAAATAATTGCATAATAAAACCATTAAGGTAAGGCTTAAGGTAATACACAACTAACTAATGGCTTAACTTTTTAAGTCCCTAGTGGAGTTGCTAAACTGTCATAACATTTAGGTCTAAAAACCTATCCATTAGACACAAAAACTATGAAGTCACTACTAATTTTTTTTACCAATGTTTGATTGGCTACTTATGTGAATCTACCCTTTTTAAAGCTATCCTAAGCTTGACTAAAGACTCCAAAAAAGACTAAATTTTGGTCTACATTTACAAAACTAAGGTTCAGGGTGGAATACGTGTAGGGAAGGTTTTAGCACCCCATTACGTCCAAAATTGGTACCAAATTAATTCAATGTTATTTTATTTAAGTGTTACTCAAAGATGATTTTTTATCATGCAAATAAATAAATTCCAATCCTTTATTTATTTACACCACATTGTTATACAAAAATTCTATAAAAAATCAAATCATGCAATTATGTAATCATATAAATACGAAAATATCAAACCAATAAATATTTTATAAAAAATCATGCCAAGACATCATGCAATAAATATAAAAAATATCATACAATAAATCATGCCAAAATCACCCAAAAATAATCATGCAAAATTATATAATAAATCATGCAATTAAATTAAACTGATGCAAATAACATATTAATAATCATGCAAATATATTAAATCATGCAATAATATTAAATCATATAAATAAATAAATAATCATGCGATAATATTAAATCATGCAAACAAATAATCATGCAATAATATTAAATCATACAAGTAAACATCAAGCAAAAATATATATCATTAAGGTAAAATATCACCAAAAAAATCATGCAAACTAAAATCAAAATGTGCGAATAAATATCATGCAAAAATAAAGATTTCTTTTTTCTTTTTCTTTTTCAAAGTAATATAAGAAGAAAAATAAAAAACAAAATTAAAACAACAAATAGAAAATAATAAAAACAAAACAAATGAAATAAAAGACTAAATAAAAGAAAAAAAAAACTAGGCAAAGTGGGTTGCACTACAACAATTAAGATTTTTACTGACAATTTTATTGTGACCGTGAGTAATTTTGTCATAAATAGTAGATTTTTTGTGACAAAATTTTCTTATGACACTATTATAATAAATAATTGTGACATATAGCTATTCGGTCACTAATATAATAGTAATTATGAAAGCATAAACTTTTTCACAATTAAATATCACTATAAGTATGTTCTTGCGACACAAATTTATTTGCCGCTATAGAATTGTCATTGATAAAGTGCAAAAATTTGCGCCAAATGATTTTTGGCTAGAAGTAATGGGCTAGTGATGAGATATAAAATGGTCACTACTATTGAACATTATTGTGACAAAAAAAAAGTTTGTCACATAATACTTTTTGTTTTAAAATTTTTGTCACCATTAAATGTAATATATCATTGTAGACTATATGTCATTATGATTATAAATTTATCAGTATGATTATTGAAATCAACACTATTAAAAAAACTATAATGACAAGAAATTGGTTTGTCATAATTTATATTATAAATTTAAAAATTGATTTTTTTACAATAAAAATTTGTATATTATTAAATTTATTTTTTATTGCGATAAAATTGGTAAAAAGCTTTTAAATATAAATATATTCAAGCTACTAATATTTTGGTGACTTAATAAATTTTGTCACTAATACAATAGTGATGAAATTATTTATGACAACAAGTGACGACTTTAAAATTGATCACTATAAATAAGTGACTAAATTTTATACGTTTAGTAAAAAAAAATTTTCTTCATTAAAAATACTATTTCTTGTAGTGTCAGGTCAACTATTGGTATCATAGTTTGGAACCTAGATCAGCTTCTTTCTTTTCAAATGACAACATTTTGCTTTTGTCATAAAACATCAAAATCAGCTTTTCATTCCCATTTTACTCTTTAGCTTCTTCCATTTAAAGTATCAGATTATGTTTTCCTTCTTTAATTAAAGAACACCAAACCAAAAACATCAGTTTCCAATGAAACCCACTGTAGCCTTCACTGATTGATTTTATTGCCTCTTTGCCATTGCCGAAGACCCTAACAGTAGCCTTACCTAATTACTTTTCACTTTTTTCTTTTTCCCTTTTTCTCTTTAAAATGCCAAAGCCATAATCCATAACCTCCAAAAAAACCTTTGCCTTCATTTTGTTTTGCACTCTGACTTTGTGAATTAGGTTGTTGGTGTTGCTAAATTATTTGAAATTGTTTATTTAAAACCCCCTTTGTTTGCTATGGCTTTGCTGAATGGTGGGCCGCTCTGTTTGTCCTCTGATGGGTTGTTGAGTATGTGTTGCCAGTTCTGGGTATATGATATTGAGTTAATTGTGTGCTTGTCAAATGTCAAATCTGTTGTGTGATGGCTACTAAATGGGTCTTTTCTAGGTCTGGTAATTGCCAATTCTGGGTTCACTAATTGCTAATTTTTGTTAAGGTTTTATCGGTGAATTCTTTGCTGCTTATGTTGTGAAATTTGGCTTTAAATTACTTGCTGATTTTTATTGCTTGATTTTTCCATGGCTAAAATCTACTAATTGCTTCTCTGTTGAATTGCTTATTGATTGATGCTTGTTGTTGTCAAATTCTTTTACTCTTAATCTTCTCTTCACTTACTTTTGTCTATGTTAGCTAGTTTTTTATCTTGATGAATTTTGTTTTCTAATTAAGGTTGTTGGATCTATGTTGGCTATTGGGAACTGTGGGTGGATTTAGTTTTGACTAGAAATTTTGGCTTGAGTGCATGTTTTATCTTTGTATCAAACTACTATTGAATTTTATTACTTTCTATTCGCTTCTTTTTGGCCATAGAGAATTGTTTAATCAATACTTACTCTTTGCTTCTTGAAACACCAAAATCTTGCTACCAATTGCTTTTGTATTGACAAAACCCCGAACAAAATGGGGTATCTACAATAACTATATACACAATTGAAAATGTAAAGATTACCCTTAAACAAATGAAATAATGTACATACAAAAATATTTACATAGATAAATATATATATGTAAATATATATATGCAATATATAGTAAGAACAAAAATTCATATTCATAACTATGTACAAAATTAAAAAAAAAAGTAAAAAAAATTACTTTTTAATTTACAATTAGGCATTCACATCTTTTTATATATGACAAAGTGAAATGGAATATTGCATGAGTGACTGAACGACAAAAATATATGTGCAAATACATGTATATAATGGATATGACCCTAGATCATATAACAAAAAGATAATGCATTCAATTCAAAATCTCATTTATTTTTCTTTCATTTTTCATTTTTTAAGAAGGAAAAAATTAAAAACATTTTTATTTTTATACAAGTTCAAAATTATCTTGATAAAACAAATATAAGGTGAATGATAAAATACGTCCTTTCATGTATCCTATTTTAGGGTTTTCTATACAAATGGGAGGATAGGGCTTTAACTTAGGTTTAGATTCTTAGGGTTTATTTACATGTTGGGTTCAAAAGTTTGACAATCTAAAGACTCTCAAATTATTCCTTACATTATCATTCATTATAGACTAATAAGACACCTCAATCCTTGCCCACCATTATAAGCTTAAATAGAAAGAGTTCAATTTGAGTGGAGTTTTCACTAGCTTAAATAGAAGTTATCACCTCATGTGTAGGTACTAACTTCTTCTCAAAAAGGACAAAGCTCAGGTCTAGGGCTTATGTATGAATACATGTGTGGTGTGTCAAAGGACATCCTAACCCAAACAATTAAATAAATTGGTACACATATAAAATTAAAATCTACAAAATAAACATATAGATTAGTACACATAAAAAATCATAAACTACAAAATAAACAAAAGAGATAGTGCACATGAAAAATCATAAATAATTACAAAATAAAAACTATCAAAGTAAGGCTTAAGATAATAGATAACTAACTAATAGCTTAACTCTCTAAGATCTTCAGTGGAGTTGCCAAACTATCATAATGTTCAAGTCTGAAAACCTGCCAATTAGACCAAAAGAAATATGGAATCATTAATAATCATTTTTATTTAGCTGCAATTAGCCATTTATGTGAATCTATCACTTTTAAGATTATCCTAAAGGTAAACTAAAGGTCCCTAAAAAGAATAAGTTATGATCTACATTAATAAAACTAAGTTTGAGAGTCAGTTATGTACGAGAGGTTTTAGCACCTTATTACGTACAAAATTAGTACCAAATTAGTCTTATATTCTCTTATCTTAGGCTTAATTCATATAATTTTTTTCATTATTTATATTAATTTTGACATTTAAATATTAGAAAAAAGTCCTTAAGCTTTCACCAAAAAAATTTTTTTTCTCACCTCAAAAGTATTCAAGATAAACTCGTTATTCACTATAAGAGATTTTGTCTTCAGATTTATTAAATATCTTATAAAAAATTAGATTCAAATTCCTTTTATTTATTTACAAAATATTGTCATACAAAAATACTATCAAAATACCATAGAAAAATATCACGCAATAATATCAAAATAAAATCATGTAAAAATATAATAATAATAATAATAATAATAATAATAATAATAATCATGCAAAAATAAATAATTCATACAAATAAAATTCGTATAAAACATAATGCAAAACTATAGCAATAAATCATGCAAATAAAATCTATGCAAAATATCATGTAAAAATATATATTATAATTATTCAAGCAACAATATCATATAAATATCATGCAAATAAAATAAAAACAAAACTATAAAAATCTTACCAGTATTTAAGCCAAAAAACCAAAGCCTTTAGAATTTTCTTCTCCTTTCTCTCTCTAGCCCCAAAACTTCCTCCTCGAAACTCAAAGCTTTGTGTTGCTTGATGATTCTTATTGTCTCAATTGCTTATTGATTCTTTAATTGTTGGTGATTTGTAACTAAGAATTGTACTCTTTATATAAGGATTGAATCCCTTGTCAATTTGAAAATTTTGAATGCAAACTAAATCTATCATGATACTGTTAACATTTTTTTCTTTCTTCTATATTCTCAAAATTTACCAAAATCAAACTCAATCTTTAAATTTAAAATCTAAATAAAATCATAATTTTTTTAAAAAGTCAAATTTTATGTTTTTAATTTTACCAAAAAACAAAATATAAATAAAAGTAAAAACATTTTTGGGTCTTTAAATTTGAGCTTAAAAATAGTTTTTAAAATCTAATAGCAAAATTGAATTCAAGATCCAATAATATAAAAAAAAAAATCCGAACAAAATGAGTATCTAGAGGCTTAACCCTCAAAAATCTGTTAACTCTCCAATCTCATCCCAACTTTATCATGATTGAGGAGGAGCAATAATGGTGCATCACCACACCAAGCTTAATTTCAGATTTTGAAGAAAAAATTGGTAATGCTGATGCCAGTACTTGTTACTTTGAATTAAAGTCCAAAACTTTGCATTAATTCATTATTTTGGCTTGATTGAGGCTTTAATTTGTTGAATTGGTTTAGATATATGATTTTTTTTATTTGTTCTAAAAATGTTTTGTTGCTTGATATAATGAAATTTTCTTTTGGAGCTTTATTTCTCCCGCAGTCATCAATACACCAAGGAATCAGAAGCTGGAAGAAGCACAAATATTAGTGGAAGCACTTAAAAAATTATATGAGGAACAACTAGCTGAACAACTTTAAATGTTTGAGCAAGAACGCAATGAGTTGGTGGAGCGTCTTGCATCAATGGAGGCAATAATATTGGGACCACCAACTGCCTCACTACCTATACTCACTTCTGATAAAGGTAGTTGTTCAACTAATAAAAAAGCGGTATAAGTAAATGTAGATGCAGATGACGATAAAGGTTAAGAAATGTATGAACTTGGAGAGATAAGTGCAGTTCAGGTAAAAATTAGTTCATGTGCATCTTATTTACTTGTGTCATAACGGTGAATTTTGGATGATGGGATATTTAAAGTGATTTTCAAAATTCTTTAGACAGAAATTTTTTTAAAATATTATTAAATTGTTGAAGTATTTAGAATAATTTTCAGTACAAAATATTTCAATTTTGGACAAGAAAATAAGTAAGAATTGTTTTTTAAAGGGAAAATGAGTATTTGGGATAATAAAAGAAACGAAAAAGATTTTGATTGCAATAAAATAAATTAAAGGAATTATTTTTAAATTAAAATTATGATTGTTTTTATTAAGATTAAATGATAATATGTGATTAAGTATTATATTTTTTTAAAACTAAAATTTTAAGATTAAAGAATAATATATTATTAATTGATATCATTTTTTTTAAATAGAAGATGTTAGTGTTAATATTTTGTTATCCATAAATGTATTTTTAAATCTAATAAAAAGAGAAAGACTAGATTGAAAGATGAAGAGTAGACAACAAGATAAGAATACAAAGAAAAGAACCAACTATTTCCACCATATCCCATGTTAGAGACCTCAAATTTTCTAACGTACAGAAAAGAAGGGCACTGAAGCGTAGAAATATACAACACAAACTAGAGAAAGAATTGACAGAGGTGTCACATTCATTGGGACTTTTTTTAGAAAAATAAATTTTATTTTAATTAAATTAATATATACAAAATTTCCAAGTCTTTTCCCTCTCATGCAGCCCTACCCCACCAAACACCGTCTTTAATGTCTCATTTCGTACTCGCTTACGTCCTAAGTCATTTTCAATTAATAGCTGCATGCTCCTTTCGACGACCAAAACTAGTTTTTTTGTCATTCTTTTGAGTGCTAAGATTGAATTTTGTCATGATTTTTTTTTTAATTTTTTTTTCAATAGTCTTAAATTTTTAAAAGTTTGGTTAAGGAGTATCTATAAATAATGATTAAAGATAGTTAAAATATTTAATAATTTAAAATAGTTCTTTCCTTAAACATCGTTAACCATTGCCACTTAACACCAGTTAACAATTTTCCCTTTATAAACCTAATAATTCTGATTATATATCCAATATTTTTTATTTCGAAATCTCTAAATTAGATGTTTGGTTTTAACCGCTGGCGCCGGATGTCCCCTTGGAGACAGCTTTTCCTCCTTTTTTTTTTTTTCATGGCTTTGGTATTGAAAAGGTAGCATAAAATTAAAGCTTTAGATATATGGTAGATATATGGCAGTTAGAGAAGCACTTTTTACCTCAATTGCCACAATTTGATTAATGAGCATTTAAGCCTTCCTTTCAAAATAAAGGAGTTTGAAATATATTTTATTAAAAGAATAATTTTTGGGGGTGAACAATTATACTAACAAAAAAATTAGTTATACATCTATTAAATTTTTAAAATTATTGAGTTTTTGAGAGAAATTTGTTATAACAAGTGGGTTATTTTTTATCAAATTAGATTGGATTGAGTTTGTGTGCGTTAGCCGAATTTTTTAAGTTTGGATCTATTTTTGACAACTCTGGCCAGCTACTATTTGTGCTTTACTAGATTTTTTTTTTTCCTTCCATCAACACTTCTAGAAAACTACTCCACCTTTTTCAACCAGTCAATTTTTATATTCACTGTTAGTCTCTAAAATACGTAAAAATCTTTATCCATGGGTCCCTCCCGGAAGACTTTATGTTCTTAATGAAAACAAAAACTTTTATGATTGAATGAGACGTAAATCTAACAAACTTCTGACACTGCAGAAATACTAACTTGTGGGACAACATCAATAAATGTTGAATTATTTAATTATTTTGTAAACAAAAGTCGTAAGTTGACAAAAAAATATTGTTATAAGTAAAATATGAATTTCAGACTAAATGTCATAGTTACATGAATAAACTATTTAAATTGACAAAGAGTTTTCCATGAAAGAGGTTACTGATGAAATCTTAGATTGATATTTTGAAATTTTTTGATAAAATGCAGCATATGGTTGTGATGCTTGGCTTGTTATTAGAAATATTAGTATTAGTTTTTGCTTTTCACTAAAATAATTTTCAAATTGAAATGCATAATCTACTACTAGTTAGAAAATATTTTAAAGTTTTCCACTCACTTTAGAAAAAAATATATTTACTCCTAAAGTTTGATAAAAAAAAAAGAATTTCTCTTTTTCCCCTTTAGTTTAAAAAATACCCACTCTTACCCCATGAATTTTGATAAAAATATACTAAATACCCTTTTTTTTAAGAAACTAAATGCTCTTTATTAATTATTAATCATTTGTTTGTCTATTTACTATTTTCTCTCTTTTACTCAAGATTTTTTTTAATTTCTAAATGTTTTAAAATTAGCTTTCATTATAATTAAATTAAATTCTTGTTAAATAATTATATTCTATTCTAATACATGTAAATATTTTTAACTTATCTTTAATTCAATTATATATTAATTTTTAGATGAATTTATTAAATTATTTATTCAAAATAATACCATTATTTAAAAAGTGATGAAGAAATTAATTAAAACCAAAAAATAATAAAAGAGTGAAAAGGAAGGAGAAGAAGAAAAGGAAAAAAAAATGCTTTTGGGATTGCAAGAGGACTCCTTTTTTACATCAAGAATGCACCACATAGATATTCACTGTGATATGAAGCCTCAGAACATTCTGCTGGATGAGCATTATAATGAAAGATTTCTGACCTTGGATAGGCGATGCTTTTGTTGTTGAATCAAAGCCAGACCAGACCAATAGTACTGCTATTCAAGGAACAAAAGGATATGTGGCACTAGAATGGTTTAGGAACCTGCCAATAACTGTGAAGGTTGATTTATATAGCTTTGGAGTGCTGCTGCTAGAACTCACACGTTGCGGAAGAAGTGTAGTTATATCAATAAATATGAGCAGTTGCAATTGTACATAAAGTTATCATATGATATGACTAAAGTTTTGCATTTGCACAGAAAAAAAGACCTTCCATTCCAACAGCCGTGTTTTATTTCTGATTTTACCTTTCAAAACTCTGAAAATCTTTTGGTGAATGAAACTGGTGAACTGGACCCAATCTTATTCATTAGTGCTTGCTTTGCTCATTGTCATTTTCATCGAAAGCTTATCGGCTAACACTGTTGCTTGCTTGTGCAGTGAGATAGTTAGAAATAGATCAGGTTTTAAACGGAGAAACCTAGCTCATTGATAAAAGAGGAAAAAGGAATTTCACTAACATTCTTTTTGTTTTTTGATAATTTTACTAACTTCTTAAAGTAATGGTGTTAAGTATTCAGGTAGCATGCATCCAAAACCTGGGACATTTTTATTGTGTTATCATGCCAGGCATAATTAGTATGATCACCACTTAATAAACTACATATGCTCGGCTGCAGTATCTGAGTTTTTTGCAAAATATTGCAAATAGAAAAGTGCAACCAATAGCAGCAAAACAGTACAGCTAGAAACATTGAAGTTGTTTTTTTTATTTATTTATTCAATGGACTTAATTAATTAGTGGACATGGACAAGGTGGAGCAGGAACCTGAATTATTCCCTCAAGCATCAGTATAACTTCCTTTATGGTGGGTCTGAGAGAGAAGTCTTCCTGAATGCACCATATCGCGACCATAACAAACCTCTCCAGCTTCATCTTGTTACTTAAGGCCTCTGCATCATTGTCAACAAGAGCATCTAAAGTGCCTTCCAAAAAGCAATCACAAGCCCAATCTGTCAAAATTGCTTTCTGTACTGCATCATTATCCATTGCTACATTTCTTCTACAACAGATGATTTCTAGCAGTAAGACACCAAAGCTATACACATCAACCTTCACAGTTACAGGCACAGTCTTGAACCATTCGGGTGCTACATACCCTTTTGTGCCTCTGATAGCAGTATTAGTATAGGATTGATTGATCCCTAAAAGCTTTGACAGCCCAAAGTCAGAGATCCGAGCTACATAGTAGTCATCAAGAAGTATGTTTTGAGGCTTTATATCACAATGGATTATTTGGGGGCTGCATTCCTCATGCAAGTAAAACAGTCCTCTTGCAATTTCCAACGCAATTTGTGTCCTTCGGCTCCAGCTGGGTTTTAGATCCCCAAAGAGAAAGCTAGCTAACGTCCCATTGCTTAAGCACTCGTATACCAGCATTCGATGTTGACCCTCATCACAGTATCCAAGCAACTTGACCAGATTCTTATGATGTTTTTGAGCAATCGCACGCACTTCAGTTCTGAATTCATTGTCTTTGTCTTGAACCACCCTGTCTAGTTTCTTAACTGCAACACCAATTGGATCTTGAGAATCCGTTTTTATTACCCCTTTATAAACGATGCCAAATGATCCCCTTCCCAGCTCCTCCTTGAAACCATCTGTAGCTTCTTCGAGCTCCTCATATCTAAAATACCTTAAACTGCTTTGTATGCCATTTTCGTTTATGTGATTTCTAGTAATCTTTTTGTGATACAACAAAAATGATCCCATACATAATATCCCAACCAATGCTAAATTGACAAACACAGAGCTACCTAAGAGCACTGAAATCAGAATTATCAATGAATTTTTGTTCTTTTTTACGTATGAGAATGGCATTGGAGGGTTTTTGAAGGCAAATTCAGGTTTTCTTACTTTGAGGATGGAGATGGAATTCACTTGTCTGTCCTGTCTCCCGTATGGAAGTGGTAGTGACTTCTTCCAACAGCCGTTCTCATTGAATACCGCCACAATACAAAGACAATCCTGCAAACAATAAGTTTTGCAGTCTTTTAAAGAACTGCAAGGGGCAATCAACTCATAATCGGAAGTTGGCCAATCTGTATTTTGCATTTCCACTAAATCGTATAAATCTTCTGTATAATTATGGGCATCTGCTTCACAACCCTGCATGAAATCTGCTTGGCAGTTGCCATACTCGTCATTTGCATCAGATAAAGAATACCTTGGGGGGCATTTGCATGTTGGCCTTTTGTCGGCTTTGAGTGTACAGATACTATTGAAGCCACAAGTTCCACTTCCCATATCTTGAAAATCAGTCGTGCAGATATTATCTGGAATGGTCTTAACGACAGTCCAATTTTCAGAGATGCCAGTGAAATTCTTCGGATAATTAGATAGGGTCAAAACACCATCAAAATTGAGAGTTACTCTGTAATAATAGTCTGCAGAGGGATCTAAATCTTCTAAGCTTAGTAAATATCTCTGATTGTTGTTTCTCAATATGTAAAAGGAACCATCTTGATCAACCTTCACTTGGTAACCAGAATTCGATGAATTTTCTGCATCACGAGTGCCACTAATGTAATATGCAACATAAGCAAAATTGGATTGCAAATTTATGGTATTGAGCACAGCATTTCCATCTTCAAGCAAACGAAACTGGAATCTTCCCTTTGAGAAGTTGTTCTCTTTATGCCGAGAAGAAAGCAAACTTTTTCGGCTCATTACCTGAGTTGGTAACAGTGTATCAGTAGGATTCCCGAAGCTCTCCCACAGTCGTTGAGAAACAGTACCATAAACAACAAAATTGCCTGTATCATTCATTCCAGCATAGGCAACTTCACCGGTGGCAAAATCTGATTTCCATATCACTTGATCATTAGGATCACTGAGAACTAGTCCGCGATCAGAGGTTAACTCCACCTTGGATCTTCTTGGAACAGGGTTATCTCCATTTGCATACCAAACTATGGTGCGGCTTGGTATTTTATAATACCATATGGCAAGTAGGAAAAGTTCTTTATTTTCAAGTTGGTAAAATCCGAAGGCAAACTCATTGGAAGGTGAAATCCAAGGTTTTGCACTGTCAATCGCTGCGATGGTGGTGCCGACCCGGATATTGCTTTCAGTACTTTGAGCAACAACAAGAGGTAGGAGAAGAGATAGGCAAACTGACAGGAAAGGAGAAAAAACTGAAGCCATTGATGAACGTGTATTGAGTTTTAGATGGATTGAGTTGCCGTGAAGAAGAGACCTTTGACATATAAAGAAGCTTAGAATGACTAAAAGTCCAATAAAATTTAGACGCGTATTAGGGGACATGACCACAAATTCTTATGGTTGATCGTTTGCTTGACTTTTCTTTCTTGTAATTTAAGCACGAAAAGATTTATAAAATGCAAGTGAACTTATTTCCTTTTTTATTAAAATTATATTACATAATTATATTATAAAAAAAATCAATCAATTATTAGGCGTGATATGTATGAATTTATTGTAAAAAATATTTAATTTAATTATCAAATTATCATATGATGTATATTAAATTATTGATTTTTTAATAATATTGTTACATATGATTTAAATGAAAATTAAATAATCATCTTTTTTTTTAAAAGTGCATTTGGTATAGGAGAATCCACAAATTTTTTCTCGAAATCTTAATGGTGATATTTGATTCTGACGTTTAGTTCGAGATAATCTATTTACGAGAAAAAATATCAAATTCTCAATAGTACCCAAAATCTCAGAATTAGCACTAAATATCTTTCTAGAAAGCGACGAGGGCGAATTTTTTTATCATGTGCTCTTATCATCCTTCTCTGATACAATTGACCATGATAAAGTGCTGTAAGCCTTTTCTCTTCGATGAGGCTTAACTGCTCGTAATGATTTCAGATCCATTCTATTTTTTTAACTCTACTTCAATCAAAACTCTTAATAAAGGAATTTTCACTTCAACCGACAGCACAATTTTCATTCCATAAACCAAAAAGAATGGGGTGGCCCCAGTAGATGTTTGAACTAATATTCTATAAGCGTGTAAGGCAAAAAGTAACTTTTCATGCCAGTCTTTGTAAGTATTAGTCATTTTCTCCATAATCCTTTTGATATTCTTGTTTGCGGTTTCTACTGCCCCATTCATCTTCGAACGATACGATGCTAAATTATGATGATGGATCTTGAACTGAAAACATATTTCATTCATCATTTTACTATTCAAGTTTCGACATTATCGAAAATAATCATCTCTGAAAACTCATATCTGTAATTTATCTTTTTTTTTATTGAATTTGCATACCACAAATGTAGCTTCTACCAACTTCGTGAAATAATCAATCATCACAAAAATGAATCTATGTCCGTTTGAAGCTTTTGGAGTGATCGGGCTAATGACATCCATGCCCCACATAGAGAATGGCCATGGATGAGCCAAAATGTGCAATGCTAATGGAGGAGCATGAATTTTATCAGCATAAATCTAACACTTATGACATATTCTAGCATAATCGATACAGTCACTTTTCATTGTCAATCAATAATAGCCAACCCTTATAATTTGTCTAGCCATCATGTGACCATTTGCATGTGCCTCTCAACCCCTATCATGCAGTTCTTCAATAATCATTTCTGCTTCAGCCAACCTTCTAATGATTTTTTTATCATTTTCTGTTGCATGCTTCGAGTATTGCTGACTTTTGATATATTGAAGAATATTATGATACCATAGATTCCTATCAACTTCTTTTTCAACACCTAAGCAATGTACTAATACATTTTTCATGTCCAGCTTGATGGGTTGGATATCAATATTTGCACCTATTATGATCATTGCAGCCAAAGTAGCCAGTGCATCAGCAATCTAGTTCTTCTCTCTAGGTAAATGCTCGAATTAAACTTCTTCAAATTTTTGACTAACTCAAATATGTATTTATGATATTGGATCAACTTTGAATCTTTAATTTTTCATTCATATCATAACTGATAGATGGCTAATGCTGAATCTCCAAATACATCTAACACTCTGATCTTTCTTTCAGTTGCTGCTTGCAAACCCATAACAGAAGCCTTATATTCAACCATATTATTTATGCAATTAAAATTTAATCTAGTTGTGATAGGATAATAGTGTCCATTGGGAGATATCAAAATAGCCCTAATACCATGACCCAAAACGTTGTAGCTCTATCAAAATACATCTTCCAAGACTTTTCAATAGGTTCATTTTCTTCAATGACTATCACATCTTCATCAGAAAAATCTAGCTTCATTGGTTCATAATTTTTGGTTGCATGGTTAGCAAGAAACTTGGCTATTACATTTTCTTTAATTACCTTTTGAGTTACATAGATAATATCATATTCTGAAAGCATAACTTGTCATCGGGCTATTCTTCCTATTAATGAAGGCTTTTTGATGATATAATTGATAGGATCTAACTTTGCTATAAGTCAAGTAGTGTGATAAAGCATGTATTGCTTGAGCTTTTGAGCTGGCCAGGAAAATTCGTGATATATCTTCTTTAATAGTGAATACTTGGACTCATAATTGTGAACTTTTTTGCTCAAGTAGTAAATTGTTCATTCCTTCTTATTGGTTTCATCTCTTTGCTCCAACACACATCATATTGAATTTTCATGCATGTTAAGTATAAAATCAAAGGCTTTCTCAAAATTGATGGCACCAACACGGGTGGATTTGACAAGTATTCTTGATTTATCAAAAACTTCTTGGCATTCATCATTTCATTCTCCTGGATCATGGTTTCTAAGAAGCTTGAAAATGGGATCACACTTAGAGGTGAGTTGAGAGATGAAACGAGCAATATAGTTGAATCTCTCTATAAAGCCTCGTACTTTTTTTGAGGTATGAAAAGAGGATAAGTTCTGAATAGCACATATATTATCTGGATTCATTTTTATTCCTTTTTCACTAACCATAAAGGCTAATAGTTTTCTTGATTTAGCACTGAACGTACATTTAGCGAGATTCAACTTCAGTTGGAATCTTTTCAACCTATCAAATAACTTTCTGAGATTCACTACATGATCTTCTTCTTCACGAGATTTTACAATCATATTATCCACATACACTTCTATCTTTTTATACATCATGTCATGAAAGAGAGTTACCATTGTTCTTTGATAAGTAGCACAAGCATTTTTCAATCCAAAAGACATGACTTTGTAACAAAATTTCCCTCACACGGTCACAAACGTTGTTTTCCCCATATCTTCTCAAGCCATCTTAATCTGAATGTAGCTTGAGACCCATCCATAAAGGAAAATATGGAATGCCTAGCAGTGTTATCCACTAGGATATCGATATTAGATAGAGGAAAATTATCCATAGGACTCATCCTATTTAGATCTCGATAATCAACACACATTCTCACCTTTTCATTCTTTTTGGGAACAGGTACTCTATTGGCTACCTATCGTAACAGTTTTGGGACTGATAGACAAATTTGAAAAATAAAAGAATGGAGTCACCACCAATCTTTTTTGATTACGTGTGATTTGCCACTTATTAAAACTTACCATTTTAATAAAATTTCAGGATTAAATAAAATTTATTAAAAAGATAATTTTAAGGTGTACAAAAAATAGTTTAGGTTCAAGAATCGATTATGCGTGGGGAAGAATTAGCACTCCCATAGCACCTATTTAAAATGGTACCAACTAATTATGTGTTATATTTTAATATTGACTAAAATGGTCTTACTTTTGGTATTTAAAAATTAATTTGCTTAATTTTCTTTAAAAACCTATTTTTATTTTTTAGCAAGCCTGAAAAATAAATAAGAACCTTCTATTGAAAAATTCCTAAAAGTATACTAATACTCTAACAATATTAAGAGGAACCATCTGACCTAAAGAATTTTTAAGAATCGTTACTCAAAATTCTCAAAAATCTTATCCTCGGTGGTTCATATTTATTTTCAGCATTTATTTAAAAATATAATATCTATAATTTTAAAACAAAAAGTATTTTCTAAAAACTCATTTCTATAAAACGAGAAATCTTTATCAAAAATTAATCTAAATGCTCCAATACATTGGCAGCATTTTAGATACATTTTTTTACCTAAAGATTCTCAAAGAATCACTACTCGAATTTCTTTAGGATCTCATCTTAGGAGATTTTTCGTCTGTTTGATTTTAAAAATTATTGAAAGTCATGTAATAAGATATTTATCTACAAATAGATTCTAGTTTGTTAAGAAAACTGTTCAAATTATAAAAATGAAAATTTTCATATTAAAAAAAATTCTAAATATTCAAGTACTTTGGCAATTTTTAAAAAACTTTTCTCACTTAGAGAATTCTCGAAAATCACTACTCAGACTTCCTAGAGTCCCATCATCGAAAATTTTTATTTGCACAATTTTATTAAGAAATGCATGCTTTTATAAATATTTATTATCTTTTCAAGGGAATTATTCAGATAAAAAATATTGAAAAGAGTTTCTAAATATTCCAATACCTTGGTAATTTTTAGAAGCCTTTTCTCACCTAAAGAATTCTTGAGAATCTCTACTCAGACTTCCTGAGAATCCCATCATAAAAAATTTCATTTGCATTTTAAATTATGTAATGCAAACAATAAAGTAGAATATGCATACAAAAATATAACACTTATTATGTTTTTATCTTCTTTAATTGTTTTCTAACCAACACTTTTGAAAAGAACAAAGTAAATAAAAATTTTGCTAAAAATTTTCCTAGATATCCCGATACTTTGGTGGTATTTTAGAAAAATTTTTCCCACCTATAAACTTTTTAGGAATATCTACTTGAACTTTCTTAGAATCCCATCCTTGAAAACTTTTATTCACTTTGTCCTTTCTTACTTAATTAAAAAAGATTATCTAATTTTTAAACTTTTATCACACCAATTTTATTACTAGAAGAGTTGTTATATGTTATTATTAACATCTATCAAAATTTAGGAAAAATTGACAAATGAAACTTTTTTATTGAATATTTTTTAAATACCCCACTACTTTGATAGTATTTTTAAAAAAATATCCTCACCTAGATATTTTAGAGAATCACTACTCAGATTTCTCTAAAATACCATCCTCAGAAAATTTCATTCAATTTATTATTATTAACAAATGAAGAACAATTTTACATTTAAAACAAATTAAGGTATAAAAACTAAATTGCATAAAGATTAAAGTGAATATGGAAATTTAACCAAACTAGCAAATGAAAGGAAAATGCAAGGGATTTAAATTATAATCATATTTGAAACAACATTAGAGAAATATAAATGATGATATAAAACATACATGAAAGTAAGCCTTATTGTAAAAATTTCAGCATCTTTTCAAAACTTTGTAAAGTTGTAAACAATCCAAAGGAAGAATAAGATATGATTTTGAGTTAGGTGAAACAATACTACTAACAAGTGAAAAAACTAAAATAGAAAAAAGGAACTCTAGTCTTCCCATAAGCATTCATCATAGCATAACATCCATTAGATTCAATGAATATCTAAAAATCAATGACCAAGTCCAACTTAGCATCAAACAAATTAACTTGGAAATGCATTGACCATAACTTCCATGGAGTTAAGTCGAAGATGCATATAGATGTAAAGAAAAAGAAGTCAATTGTGTCAACTCTAAACTATATAAATGAGAACACTACAGTAGCTAAAGAAAAAAAAAAAAAAAAGCAATTGAAGCCATGCCGTGTGAAAGAACAAGGAAAGTCAACTTGAAAATTTTTCTACCTTGGCTTACTTCCTTTCTTCCACTTTCGACAGCTTGTTCTTCTTTTTCTTTCTAGCAACTTCATTTTCTTTTCTTTTTTCAACAGCTTTCTCTTCTTTTCTTTTTGGCAACTTCTTTTCTTTTCTTCCTTCAGCAGCTTCCTCTCCAGTCCTTTTCTTTTGGTAGCCCCTTTTCTTTTTTTTTCTCCTCATTTTCCTTCTCTATTCGGCTACATCTTTTTTTTTTTCAAAAACTCCTTCCTCTTTTCTTTATATATGTTTTGTTCTTCTTTTTTTTTGTTCAACCTTCTAGCCTTTTTCCTCCCTTCCTCCTTGTTGACCGAACCTCAAAGCCCTCTTTAATGGTTAGCAAAGAAAAAGATTTCATTCTTTATAAACATGGACCCTTGCATGAGATTTCATCTAAGGGTCAAAGCTTGGCGTTTTTATTCTTTCAAAGAGTGACCTTTGAGCATTGGATCAAGATTAATAAAAGATCCAATGGTCCATATTACTTACTGTAAAGATTAAATTTTTATGCCCTTCAAACACGTGAAAAGATTATTTTTCCCCTAGTTACAAAATTTTCAATATTAGGCTATTTTCTTGAAAATCAATGTTCCCCTGCTCATTTTTGAGATATTAAAACACAAAAAATCATGAAATATTATAAAATTGAGATTTAAAAAGTTTCATGAAAATTTGAGCTCAGGAAGGTCAAATTATGAAAATACCTTTATAAGGGTATTTTGATAATTTCACACTTTTTGGGGTACTACTATGACTTCAAATGCACTTAAAACCATGAAATATTATGAAATTAAGATCTAAAAAGTTTCATGAAAATCCAGGCTCGAGAATGTTAAATTATGAAAATACCTTTATAAAGATATTTTGGTAATTTCACACTTCTCGAGATACGATTGTGATTTTGAATGCATCAAAAATCATGAAATATTATGAAGTTAAGATATGAAAAGTTTTATGAAAATTTGAGCTCAAAAAGATTAAATTACAAAAATATCATTATAGGAGTATTTTGGTAATTTCATACTTTCTCTAATCAATAAAAATTTTAGCGTTTTAAAAAAAATCACCAAATTCAATTTTAAACCACATTGATTTCAATCAAACTTTGAACTTTGAAGATTGACCCCAGTTCTATTCATTTTGTCCCAATTTCATGTAATTTTGACCAAGGTTGACTTTAAGAGTTACTCATTTCATTTATTCTTTATTTTTCATACATCTACGTGAAAAAATATCATCCACTTAAATCTCATGCAAAAGAATTTAACAACAATCATACAGGTCTCCTTTTTCTCTGTTTATTATGCCTAAATATCAATGCATTTTATGGACCCTTTAAGGGGCCTTTTTATCAGCTTTAAATAGGCTTTATTCAACCATGTTAAAAATGTTTTGGACAAAATTCTGTGTCTACACTACTCATTCAGGATATTTTGCCACTTTAAAAAATCTAACATCAAATTGCTTTTTTACTTCATCTTTAATTTTCAACAGCATCTTTGGTTTCATGCGCTTTAGCTTTTGTTGTATTTGCTTGCAATAAGATTTCAAAGGTAATTTGTGCTCTACAATATCAGTACTAAGTCTTGGCATATCCTAATAAGATCGTGTGAACACATCCACATATTCTTAGAGTAGTTTTCCTAGCCTTTACCTATCGCTGTGAAAGAGACATACCAATTTTAACCTCTCTTCTATTTTCATCATCCCCTAAATTCACTAATTTAGTAATTTCTTGGTGGGGCTTAATTGACTTTTCTTTGTGTTCTATTAATTTCAACAAATTAGAAGGTGATGTGTAATTATTCAAATCTTCTTCAATATCACGTTCGTCAACATGAATTGGGTTTTCAAAATTAAATCCAAGATTATTGTTATAATTATCTTCATGTTCATTATTTAGGATCCTGCAAGGGGTGAGATGAAGAGAATATTGGCACTCAAAAGTGGAATGGCAAGAAAATGATAAAGAGATAATGGAAAGAAAAATGAATTAAATAAATGAAAGTGAAAGCAAATAAAATAAATACAAATGCATCTTCTAAGTCTTTTAGTAAAATGACAAACATAAACACACCACAAAAGATCACCTAATGCTAATAGAGAGTAATTAAGATTTAAAGTTTTATAGTACATTACTTTTCAAAAGTTTTAAAGACAATAAGCAACTCCATGACATTCCAATTATTTAACTCAAAATCTGAAGAATAATGATGCACAAACAATTCTTTATCCTAGCTCTTCTTTTCTTATTTATCTATCATTTGAATGGTCAACTCCAAAAAAATCTTCCACCAATTTTGTACTTAGGGCTTTAAGTGCATATGGTTAAATACATCATCTTGAATGAAAAAAGTTATAAAAGTAAGAAATGACCATCAACTCTAACTCTGGCTTATATTCTCTAAGATTAGTCATTCTTTTTTATTTCTTCTCACTCACCATTTTCATTTTATCCTCTCTTGTTGATTTATACCCTAAGCCAAATCTATCCTTCTAATTATGTATTGTTGGCAGCTTTGTGATTCCTTGTAGATTCTTTCCAAGTTTGGCTCTAGGTTGCCATCCCATCCTTGGTAAGCTACTTAACGACCATTTTTGTAATCATAGACAAGTGTAGCGAATATCTTTTAGATCATTTAGCCACATATATTGTGTCGACAATCTTAAAAGATCCATAAGAGTACTCTAGGGCTCCATTTGTCGCTTCTACATAAGGAGTAATTATCGATTAAGTTACCAATATATTTTTTTCTCTTACCACACAAGTAAGCTTCTCATCAACAATGAATTTAACCTTTTTGTGTAATAAGAATGGAACAGCACCTACTATATGAATCCATGACCTACCCAATAAGCAACTGTATAAGAAAGAGATATCTATAACTTGGAATTTCACATTGAAAGTATAAGGGCCAATCTGCAATAGCACTTTTATATCTCTCAGCATTCTTTTCGAGTCCCATCAAAAGCTCGAACTATTAAATGACTAGGTTTTATGTAAGATCCATTAATAGGTAGTTTTGCCAAAGTAATCATAATTGTAACATTGATTGATGAGCCATTGCCAATTAGAACCTTAGTCATTATATGACTTTTACACTTTATAATAATATGAAGAGCCTTAGTACTTTATATTCCCTCAAGAGGAATCTCTTTATCATTGAAAGAGATATAGTTTAAGATCACCAGATTGTTGACAAGTTGTTCTATGTACTCAAGGGATACATTGCAAATACATATGATTGATTTAACACCTTCAGTAAAGTGTTACGATATGACTCTGAGCTTAGTAACAATGACAATACCGAAATTCTAGCTAGCATCTTATTCAACTATTTTACCACGTTATACTTATTATGCTTTATTAGCTTTAAAAATTCACAAGCTTTATTCTTAGAGACTGGCTTTTGACATTCTTTATCAGGGACTGTCACAGGATTACTTTTACTTCCTTCTTTTTCTTTGACCTTTTTTTTTTCTTTTTTAACTTTTTCTAGCATTTGTAGAGTGTAACATCTCATATTCTGGGTCATACCTGCTATGCCAATTATGTTTGCAATATCTAGGTTAACCATAATGTCATAATTGTACTTCCATGATACTGTTTTATCATTCTAGTATAGAAAAAGGCTAAAGACTTTAATTGTCATTATTGGTTAAAAGATAGGCTTTTCTAGCCTTAAAGTCAGCTTTTCATCATAATAATTAGTTACCAATCTACATACAAACTTATTTTTTGAATCAATGGTAGATACTTTAGCTTTTATCACATATTCTCTTTTTTTGTAAAACTCTATCTAACATTTATCTATCAATTTTTGCACCTTCTAATAGAATTAGTCACAACTTTTGATAAAATTCCCTGAAACACCTTCATGATAGTCATAGCTCTTGACTGAGTGAATTACTTCAAAGTAATTCTAAGGTTTTATTGGTTTTAACATATCATCCTTAACTAAGGCTCCAAACACTTTAGCTATCAGAATTTTAAGTTCATCTATCCCTCTCTTTCACATGGTGTGTTTGGCCATCAATCAAAGCATTTATTGATGGTCTAGTATGATTTGGTATAGGGTTTTCATTAACATTTGAAGTTCTTTTCTGGTTGGTAACAAAGTTTAACACTTTTCCATTGATTAGCCCTTGCACTTTACGCTTAAAAGTAGTGTAGTTTTTTATAAAATGACTCAAAATTTTGTAATGATATAAATAGTACGCATTAGGATCATACCATTTAGGAAATGAAGGTTTCAATGGTTCAACAATAACAGGGACTAGTAAATGTTTCTTTACAAATCAAGGGTACAGATTTGTGTATGTCATAGAAATATGGTCAAAAGTGATTTTTTTTAAGTATTTCTTGGGGCTCTCGAACCACTACTTGGATTGGGTCTCCATTTTGATCTAGTAAGTGCAATAGGATGATTGTATGCATAGGTGGGTGTTCGAAAGGTTGATTGAAAATGTGATGGATAAGTTGGTTGTTGTAGAAGCTGATACGACTAATACGGATGAGGAATTAATGTAACATTGTTTATGGAAGGGTAATGAGTTTGGTAGACTGGTGGGGGTATAGGGTGAAACTTTTGAACTATTATCCCACATAGTTTACTGTTTAGGTTTCATTTTCTTTCTTCTTAGGAGCTTTTTTTTTTTTTTTACTTCGTTTATCTTTCTTGTATCAAGCTTGTTATTCTTTATGACATTGTTAATAATCTCTCTTGATATCACTATATCTGTAAAGTTTTTGGTTGCATTACCTATCAATCTTTTATAGTAAAATGCTTTTAGGGTGTTCACAAATAGGATAGTTATCTTTTTCTCAGTTAAGGGAGGTTGTACTTGTGCAACTATATTTTTCCATCTCTGTGCGTATTTCTTGAAGTTTTTTGTTACCTTTTTTCTCATGATCTACAGAGACAAATGATCTGAAGCCATATTTGTAACATGTCAGTATTATATAGAGAATACCCTTGTAAGCTCTTTCCAAGAATGGATACAAGTCCTATCTAGTTGAACATACTATTCAAATACAAAATCGATAAAGCTATCATAAAATATTTGTATCAGTAACTTTTCATCATTAGCATGTATGGTCATCTTACGACAATACATGGTGACATGAGTCATTGGATATTTTGTGCCATCATATTTTTCAAACTCAAGGACTTTGAATTTGGGCAGAATGACTATGTTCAAGGCTAAACAGAGCTTGACTGTGTCTATAAAGCTATAAAAATCCATTTCCTCTACTACCCTAAGTCTTTCTTCTAATAATTTCATCTTTTGCTAGGCACTAGTATCTTTCACTTTTTCAGATGTTTTTATCCTTATCTTTTCTCTTTCCTTAGGATCATTCAAGTCAGGAATCAAGATTGGTTTAGATGGTTTTTCTACTATGACAAGATTAGCAAAATTTGGAATTGTCCTAGAGCAAGTGTGAATTTCACTCCTAGATAAGGATATGAATATCCTTCGAAAGGAAGAAGTTGCACTCTGGTTCCCTTGAGAAAGTTGGGTCAGTCATGACTCAAATCATGGAGAGTATATAGGATCCATCGTGTTTGGCAATTGCTCTTGAGAGTTAGGATTTCCTTCCACCACTTTTCCTTTATCAAGATTTTTAAACATGTCGATTATCTTACTATAGACACCCTATTTAGTCCAGGCCTAAGGCCATTGGGCCTAGTCCAATAAGGTTTAGGCTTAAGCCTATTGGGTCTGATTCAAGATTCAATTAGCTGGCCCAATTGGCTTTTATTTTTATTTTTATTATTTGTCTATTTATTAGTATATATATTTATTTTTTTATCTATTAATATTTTTATTATTTATCTACTTTTATTTTTTTATTATTTATCTATTTCTTTTATTTATCCAATTTTTTTATCTATTAATATATTTATCTTTTTTATTTTAATTATTTTCGGTTAAGATTAGGATTAGGATAAAAAAATTGGAATGAATTTGGTTATGATTTGAGAATTGGCAGAGTTGGGATTGGATTCAAAGATTGAATCTAAATCCTAGAAGGAGTTGGGATTGATTAGAAACTCTTCTGATCAATCCTTATAAATGATCCATAAATCACACATAAGACACACAGGAATCAAGGAGAAAAAAAAACAAAGAAAAAATAGAAGAAAAAAGTGTTTAGAGGCAGTATAGGATGTTTAGAAGTTTTTTTCGAATTTTTGGAGTGTTTTTTTGAAAAATTTTTGGAAATTTTCAGAATTCGATGAAATTTTTTGGCAAAGTTTGAATTTTTCGACAATTTTTCGGTTAGATTTGAAGTTTCCGGTGGCTTTTTCCAGATTTTGATAGAAATTCAACCAGAATCTAGAATTGTTTAGAGAGAAAGAGGAAAAAAGAAGGGAAGAGAAAGAAGGGAGAAAGGAATTCTGAAAAAAAAATCGATCTTCAGCCTAATATACCATCCCCAAAACAACGTCGTTTTCCGTTAGTAAACCCACAGGGTCCGCGCGTTTTGCCAAGATCCAACCCAACCCATAGTGCACCCGAACCAGCGGCCCGTTTTTCCACCTGGGCTCCAGCCGAGTCGAGCCAAGCTGATATATCGAGCCGCACATCTAAGCCGTGATTTTTGGTCTTGAGTCGAGCCGTATCCCAAGCCTAAGCCGAGCCGTTTTTGGATTTTTGGTATTTTCTTATTTATTTTATATAATTTATTTGTTTTCCTTTTTTTTATTTTATCAAAATAAAATAAAATAATAAAAATAAATATTTCAAAAATAAATATTAATTATCTAATGATGGAATTTATAAAAATTTCAGATGAAAATTTTTATAAAATTCTTAGGTGAGAAATTTTGTCTAGATTTGTCCTAAATGATGGAATAATATAGATAAAATTTTAATAACAATAATTAATATATATTTTCAAAGAAAAAAATAAAATAACATAAAAAGCATAAAAACATAAAAATTTTTCTAATTAAATACAAATTACCCAAGGATGAGATTCTTAGAAATTTCAAATGGTAAATTTGTAAGAAATCTCTAGGTGAGAAATTTTCTTTAAATTTGGCCCAAATGGTGGAATGATTTAGATGAAATTTCAATACAAGTAATTGTATTTTTTTTCGCATAAAAATTTGGATTGAAAATATTTGATAATTATCTAAGGATGAAATTTTTAGAAATTTCGAATGGTGAATTTTTAAGAAATCTCTAGGTGAGGAATTTTTTCTAAATTTGACCCAAATGGTGGAGTAATTTAGATGAAATTTCAATAAAAATAATTGTCATATTATTTTCTTTCCAAGGAAAAAAAGAAAAAAAAGGAAATTTCTAAATGTGACCCAAATGGTGGAAATTTTAGAAATTCAAAAAAAATATATTTCTAATTTGACATAAATGGTGGAATAATTAGATTTGTTTCCAATAAAAAAACCTTTTTTCGACGACAAAACCTCTTCAAGAAATGAAATGGGATTCTTGAATACTCTTGAGGTGAGAAAGTATTTTTTAAAAATTTTACCAGATTGATGGAGAATTTTAAAAATTATTTTTAATATTTAACATAAAATTTGAAACCAGTAGACTCCAAACCTTAGGATAAATTTGAAATAATATGGTACCATCCCTTGGATGGGCATATGGGGGTGCTATAACCTTCCCCATATGTAATCGAACTCTCGAACCCTGTTCTGATTAATAGACCCGAACCTATTCTTTTAGGGACCCTTAGTCAAGCTTATGAGTTCATTAAAAGGATAGATTCTTTATGTGACCAATCACACCTAATAGAAGATTGGTAGCGACTCCATTCATTTGTTAAATCCAGCTATAGATTTTTGAATTTATATGTTATGATAGTTTGGCGACTCCATTGGGGACATTAGAGAGTCAAGCCATAATTTTTGAATTTATCCTATCCTTTGAACTAATGGCTTTAAGTTATTTGTTTACTAACATTTTTCCTTTTTTGGTTTCTTATTTGATTTATGGGATTGATAATTTTGTGTTCTTTCACACACATTATCACATGCATTTGCATTACATGAGCTTTATACTTAGGCTCAGTCCCTCTTAGGAGGAAGTAAAGTACCTACGCTCTCGTGAGATGATAATCTTTACAATGGCTAGCGAAATACTCTCACTCAAATTGAATCTTTTCCGTTGGTAGCCTGTGATGGGTGAAGATTGGACTGCCTTACTAGTCTGTGATGGACAAAGATGTAAGGAATAATTTAGGAACCTTTTAGTGGTCAAAATTTTCTAACCCTGCATATAGATCACCCCTAAGAAACCAACTTAAGCCCTTCTTATCCATCAATAGATATAACCCAAAATTAAGACACAAGAAGGAACAATTTTTTATCTAACCATTTTGTCTGCTTGATTTTGTGCATCTATATGTCATTTCATTCTCATGTTCTAGCAATTCATTCTATGCATCATCTCTATTCTCATGTTCTAGCATTATCATATCATGATCATATTTAAAACTATCATTTGCATCATTTTCATATAGAAAATATTTACCGTATATCAGTTATTGATAAATCAGATCTCACACTTATATCCATGGAAAGCCAAATGCAACCAAAGTCTACATCAGTCCACTATGAGTCTACTCATCAATTGAAAATTAAGTCAAAAGAGGGTAAAAAAAAACAAGGAGATTGCTTGCCTAAGGATTTTATTTCATCATTACTCGAAAGAGTTCATCTAAAGCTACAGCAAAATGATCTATTCGACTTAAGCAGTATATGAGGATGCATGAATAGAATAAAACAAGAGAAATTTGAGAATAGATATGGAGACATAGCTTCACTACTACAGGTACAAGTGGATAATAATTTGATTAGGGCTATCATTCAGTTTTGGGATCCTTCATATAGATGTTTTGTTTTCAATGAAATAGACATGGTGCCCACAATTGAAGAGTATATGGTCCTACTTCGCTTCGATCTAGCAAACCCAGACAAGATTTACTAGGCCAACAAGGTGGGCTATCATAAAAAACTAGTGCAAATGCTTGGACTTAGTTTGCTTCAAGTCGATTCATGTGTCAAGATAAAGGGTGAAAATAAGGCTATTCCATGGAGTTTTTTACGAGATTTCATCCAAGGGCATATGGATGATGATCAGGGATTAGTAGCTATGGCTATAGCTTTATATGAATTGGTGATCTTCTCGAAAGTCATTGGATATGTTGATGTTGTAGTGGTGGATTTTGTTGATCAGTTAGCATATCAGGTCAATGCAGCACCAACCATTTTGGCAAAAACCATTCAATCTCTAAACTTTTGTCGTAAAAATGGTAAAGGTCGATTTAATGGATGTTTACAGTTACTTTATGTATGGATCAAGAGTCACATGAAATGTAAAGAAAGTCAATTTCGCAAGCCATACCCTCATTCCAGTATCCCTATCCTATTACAGCACATGGCCTCAAGCAAAGTCAAAAGAGGAATGGGTTTTCTATTTTCGAGCCCTTGATAATCAAGGGATAGTTTGGAGAGCACCTTGGATGCGCCATGATACGATGTTATACAGTTGTGGAAATCAACCATGAGTGTTTTTATTAGGCCTATGGGCACTGTTACTTATGCTTCAGCTTTAGTGAGAAGACAATCGAAGTGTGAGCAATTCATTCCAGAAACCTATGGACTTAACCAATGGGAGTTCTCATTCACTGATAAAGGGGCATATGAAATGGTTGAAAAGATCAAAAAAGCATGGAAGCGAACCACCAAGGTTAACCAAGGGAGGTTTACTTATGACGTTACTCCAGAATATAGTGTATGGCATATGAGGAGCGAAAAAGACATTGTGATTCCCAGTGAACAGTTAGGGCATTCCCCAAAACCCATTCTTCAAGATCCTTTACTTAAAATGGAAACAGCTAAGAGAAAACTCTAGTTTGAGAAATATGAGTTAGAAGAAGAAAACAAGCGATTGAAGATAGAAATGAGAGAGTGTTAATAACTTCAAAAACTAAAAATTTAGAGCCTTACAGAGCAAAAAGATCAATGGAGAGCTTTATTTAATGATTTAGATATGACACATTCGTCAATCACACCCAAGCTTGCTCGACTTTTAAAAGAAAATGAATTGTTAAAAGTGAGGGTGGATGAAGAACAAAAGGCTACTGCTAGGGCACATAGACATAGCCAAATGCTACAAGAGATAGTGGATCAGCGCACAGCACAAGTAGAAGCTTTGTCTGATGAATGCAGGAAATAAGCTCAACAAAGTGAGTTATGAAAAGACATGTGTACACAAAAACAAAGGCATCTAAGGCATTTGTTTGATTAGATATGCATTGTTGCAGACAAAGCATCAGAAATGAAAGAAAAAGTGGAAAGTTTGAAGGCTATAGTGCAACCAGTGAGAGTGCATGGGTGACATTTACTTGATTTCCTAGATGAGGCACAAAATCATTACCAACAAGTTAGGAAGTTTATAAGGAGGCATTAGAAATAAAGAATGATATTTAGGACTTTATAATATTGCTTTGACTTTATTAGGATGTAATTTGGAAATTTTATTTAATAAAGTTTCAAATGGAGATTTCTTTTATCAATATCGATGATGTGGCAAACATTAGTACATTTCATGCATACATTTGCATATCTACAATGTTTTTAATTGTAATTGTGATGCTAAAGGTTCAATGATAGCTTCATCCAACAGAAACCCCGTCCATTGATATAATACAAGAGCCAGGGCCAGACAAATGGAGCAAAAAAATTCTCACCGATTTAAAAAACTGAAAAAAGCTCAGGAAAAGATTAAGAATGAGTTAAGTAAAATTTTGGATGCTCTTAACAAATTAAATAAGGGGAAATGAGTAGAAGAGAACACAAGCCAACAAGGCCCTACATCATAAAAAGTGACTGACCCCTTATATCCACCTGGTTTTGGCCTACCTCAAGCCCAGTCTACACAAGAGGCTCCCCCACAACACTTCACATATCCTACATATCTTGGAATGCCATCAACCTCTAATCCAGGGCATTACCATAGCTATGTGAATCCTGTCTTTACTGAAAAGGTAATTGAACCAATTCAAATCCCTGATCTGGATGAACTGAAAGGAAAAGACAAAGAAAAGATAAAAGTGAAAGCTCAGGAAAACTCCAAAATTAGTATGCTAGAACAAAGGCTACGTGCTATGGAAGGAATTGGTTTCTATAGTTCAGTTGATGCTGCTGGGCTTTGCTTAATCCCTGATGTGGTCATTCCTCCTAAGTTCAAAGTACCAGAATTTAAAAAATATGATTGCACAAAGTGCCCAAAAATTCATATTACCATGTATTGTCGAAAGATAGTAGCCCATGCTCATGACGAAAAGCTACTAATGCATGTTTTTCAAGACAATCTTACTGGTTCTGCTATTAGGTGGTATATCCAGTTAGACAGAACTCGCATCTGTTCCTAGAGTGACATGGCCTATGATTTTATTAATCAGTATTGACATATCATGGATTTGGCCCCTGATCGTTTGTCTTTACAAAACCTAGATAAAAAGGCCAATAAGACTTTTAAGGAGTATGCCCAAAGGTGGAGGGGTATTGCTTCTCAAGTACATCCTCCTCTGACTGAAAAAGAAACTATAGTGCTGTTTGTCAGCACTTTGAAATCTCTCTATTATGAAAAGATGATAGGAAATGCAATAAAAAATTTCACCGATATGGTGATCTCTGAAGAAATTATTGAAAGTGCCATAAAAAATGGCAAGTTGAAAGGAGGAGAAACCAAGAAGGCATTAGAAAAGAAAGAAACTGAAGCTCAAGTTGTGAGCTTTGATAGGCAATAATTCAGGGGTTATCAATCCTATCCACCCCAAGGTTACTCTCTATACTATCTTGCTGTGAATAATGCCTCATCCTACTTATACCAGCTAGCTCCACAATCACCTTATTCATCCACATACCGATCAATTTTTAGCCCTCAAGATCTTACATATAGCCTTAACATTCAAATTCTTACAAGACCCCAAATTCGCCCTACTATCCTAGTAAGTGGTTTATGAGAGCAACGAATTACTCGAGAAAAGCTTGTATTTGATCAAATCCCCATGACTTATATGGAGTTATATCGAGAACTCTATAATAGCCACTTGATTGCCCCCAGTCATGTGAAGCCGCTCAAGCCACCCTATCTTAAGTGGTATGATCCTATAGCCTACTGCGACTACCACTATGGAATTGCTGGCCATTCTACTGAAAATTACACTACTTTAAAGCATAAAGTACAAGGTTAATCAATGATGAAATGGTAAGTTTTGATCAATGAAGAACAACAACACCTAATGTTAGTGGCAACCCATTACTAAATCATAATGCTTTGAGTGAAAATAAAAAATACATTGGTCAGAAAGGGTCTGAAGAGTCACAATGAATTGAGGGGAAAGATGTCAATAAAGATTCTTCACTTAATCGCATAGGGGGACAATTTTGGAGAATGGAGATAAGGCTGATTGAAAGTTTCTTATCATTTTAAGATTTTTTTTTTTTAAAGTAATGTTAGGTTTTTTTTAGGCAGTAGGATTTCATTTGTTATCATTTCAATAAAAGGTAATTTAATGTATTTCATTACATTTTCTTCTTCATTCAACTACTGTTCCATGCTTTGTCACCTTTCATAACTTTTGTTCCCATTCTTGAATTTCGAACGATGAATGTTTAGACAATGGTAGCAATAATTTTGAAATTTAATTTTGAGAACTCATTCATATTGATTTAAGGAGATTATTGGAGCAAAAAAAAAAGTCAGCTACTAACAGATGTAAGATTGATATATCTTGAAGATGGGTAGTTTTTTTTTTTACAAATCCATGAGCTTGTTTTTACTCAATAGATGAGGTTCAAGAAAAACATCCACATTGAGATGAAAAATGGCCATCTTTCTTTTACCATTTGAAAAACAATTCATTGCTACCCCTTTGAGCCTATTGTGATTTTTTTTTCTAAAAAATCTTGACCAAGGATCACCCTTCATATTAGCGGGTAATTTTTTTTTTGAAGAAAGAAAATAGTCTAAAAGATCTAAAAAAAAAACAAAGAAAAAAGCCACAAATGATTTGGGGCAAAGAAATGAGCATCTTTTTATGAAAAATGAGATAGAAAAAGAGAAAAGGAGTGAAATGATATAGAGTGGGGCAAAATGCCAAGCTGCAACAAGTGATGATCCTTTGGTTTTGAACCTTTTAAACATATATATTGAGCCTATTTTATCCATTTCTTCATTACCCCATACCATGGCCTACATTACAACTTTGAAAAGTTCATTTGGATTAAGTGTGAATGCTCGAATTGAATAATCATATGTTGGGCAAAGTTGTGCTCATAATGGAATCATGTTATTGCCCTAAAGATTAATGTGTGAGAGATATCAATAATGGATGAAAGATGAGAAAAAAAATGGTGAAAGGTGAAGAAAAAAAAAAGAAAAAAAAAGGGGGAAAATAAAAAAAAGAAAAAAAAGATTAAATGAGGAAAAAAGGAATACTCAAATTAAAAACTCGAAAAGGCAATTTGGGTAGACAAATCTTTTAGCTGAAAGTTAGATGAACGTTCAAATATATAGAAGATCAATGCATCTAAAGATTCTTCAAAGCTGGCGTAAAGTTTGATGAGCTCAAAATGATTTCGACAATCAATGGAATGAGTTTTTGAAAAAAAATTTTGAATTAATGCTCAAAATTGTTTGAATATTCATTTGTCCCAATGTCATACATCCAATTTGTTTCTTTCCTCATTTGCTTTAGTACCAAAACTCACTTCTCATTCTCTCAATGCACCTTCTGCTCTTTTGTTCTCACATCTCTAAAATGAATTGAAAAAAATGCTTGATTGCATTGTATTTGTCAAGAATTGAATGATAATGAATGAATGAATATGTGCTTAAAAGACTCTGGCATTCATTTGAAAAGAAATCTAAGATGATAAAGAAAAATGAATAGATCATAAAAGCCTGAGAAGGATGATTTGAGATAACACGTGGTGTGGTCAAATGATGAAAATGGTGATGGGTTGGCCAACAAATGAAGAGAATGCAAAAATTGAAGAGGTGATATGACCAAGTGATGAATTGGTCGACATAACTTGTGAGTTATGATCAAATGATAAAAATAATATGGATCAGTGGATAAAATAGTTAGGGTTAAGAAACCTATGAGTGTAACCTAGTGACGAACGATGAAGTTTGTTCGGAATGGCTAATGTTGAGACACCTACGAGTAGTAACCCAGTGATGGTGGATGAAACTTATTCTGAAATTTATTAGTGCTGAAAAGCCCATGAATGATGGTCAAGTGATGATCGATTGATGAAACTTGTCCCAAAGTATTAAGAAACTGAACAAGGAATAAATGCAAAATGGTGGAGTTTTGAGAGCCATATTACCACAATTATTTAGGATTTCATGACATTATTAATATCCACATTATATGTATTATGTTGGCATCATTGCTTGAATAGTACATGCACATAATTTGATGAATTAAATTTTGTTTGGACATGCATGGCACTATGAGAATCTAGGTTGTTGCATTTGTATCATTAAGAAGGCATTTGCATTTTTTGTCATAACATTCACTCATGTAAATTTTTGAGTCACTTGAAAAACAAATTGTGAATGTTTTGATGAGAATTTTTTAGAACTCAAATGAGAATCTTTGAAGAGTGAAACCCTAAAGTTCATCGAATGTGAATCTTCGAACAAATGAAAAGTTTTGAACTTTTGGATATGAATCTCCAAAATACAAAGCTTCAACTTTTTGGATATGAATTTGTAATGTTTTAAATGAGAACCTTTGAACTTAGATGTAAAACTCTAAATTTTATTGCATGTGAGCCTTTGAACTCAAATGAGAAGCTTTGCATTTTTGGATATGAATCTCCAAAATTCAAATGAAAAGCTTTAGATTTTTGGATATGAATTCCAAGTTTGCCAAATGAGAACCTTTGAAAAGCCTTGAACTTTTGGATGTGAATCTCTAAAATTCAAATAAGGATATTTAAATGTTGGATGCAAGTCTTGCAAGTTACAAATGCAAATCTCGAGATATTACAAATTTGAATGAAACTAAAATTTTGAGAATCAAATTTCAATAAATTCTTACGAAGTTAAAAGATTCTTGCGAATTTGAACCTCTGAATGTTGAACTAAAATTGTGAATCCTTGAGTTCCCATTACAAAACTCCTTCAGTCACGATCTATAACTCCTTTGAACATGATTGTTAAGGAGCAATTTACTTTTCAAAGTTGTGGTGCCTCTGTTTAGAGGAGCATTTATTTTTGAAGTCATGGTGCTTCTGTTTAGAGAATTTATTTATTTTTCAAAGTTGTTGAACCTCTGATTAGAGGAGCCATTTATTTTTCAAAGTCGTTGAGCCTCTGATTAGGGAAGCCATTTATTTTCAAGGTCATAGAGCCTCTGTTTAGAGGAGCTTTGTTTATTTTTTCAAAGTCGTAGAGCCTCTACTTAGAGGAGCTTTGATCAAAAAACAAAAGGGGCAAAAAATGTCAAGTTAAGTCTTGAATGGGTATCTACGTCTTTGGACAATTCTTGTTTCATAGAAAATATGCAAAGAGAGGCAGCTGTAGACACCCTATTTGGTCCGAGCCTAAGGTTAATGGGCCTGGTCCAATAGGGTTTGGGCTTAAGCCTATTGGGTCCGATTCAGGATCCAATTAGCTGGCCCAATTGGCTTTTATTTTTATTTTTATTTTTTTTTATTTTTATTATTTGTCTATTTATTAATATATATATTTTTATTTTTTTATCTATTAATATTTTTATTATTTATCTGCTTTTATTATTTGTAATTATTATTTATCTATTTCTTTTATTTATCCAATTATTTTTTTGTTACCTATTAATATATTTTATCTTTTTTATTTTGATTAATTTTCAGTTAAGATTAGGATTAGGATAAAAAAATTGGAATGAATTTGGCTGTGATTTGGGAATTGGTAGAGTTGAGATTAGATTCAAAGATTGAATCCAAATCCTAGAAGGAGTTGGGATTGATCAGAAACTCTTTTGATCAATCCCTATAAATAGGTCCATAAATCACACATAAAACACAAAGGAATCAGGGAGAGAAAAAAGAAAACAAAGAGGAAACATAAGCAAAAAATGTTTAGAGGTAGTATAGGATTTTTAGAAGTTTTTTTTTTCAAATTTTTGGAGTGCTTTTTTTGGAAACTTTTTGAAAAATTTCCAAAATCTGACGAAATTTTTCGACGAAGTTTGAATTTTTAGACAAGTTTTTCAGTCAGATTTGAAGTTTTCAGTGGCTTTTTCTAGATTCCAGTAGGAATTCAATTGGAATCTAAAATTGTTTAGAGAGAAGGAGGAGAAAAGAAGGGAAGAGAGAGAAGAGGAGAAGGGAATTCTGAAAAAAAATCAATCTTCAACCTTATATACCCTCTCTAAAATGACGTCGTTTTTGCGTTAGTAAACCCATAGGGTCGCGCATTTTGCCAAGATCCAACCGACCCGTAGCGCACCCGAACCAGCGACCTGTTTCTTCGCCTGGGTTCCAGTCGAGCCGAGTCGAGATCTCGAGCCGCGCATCTAAGCCGTGATTTTTGGTCTTGAGCCAAGCCGTTTTTGGATTTTTGATATTTTCTTATTTATTTTATATAATTTATTTTTTTTACTTTTTTTTATTTTATCACAATAAAACAAAATAATAAAAATAAAAATTTTGAGAATAAATATTAATTATCTAAAGATGGAATATATAAAAATTTTAGATGAAAATTTTTATAAAATTCCTAGGTGAAAAATTTTATCTAGATTTGTTCCAAATTGTGGAATAATATAGATAAAATTTCAATAACAATAATTAATATATATTTTCAAACAAAAAAAATAAAAAAACATAAAAAGCATAAAAACATAAAATTTTTGGAATTAAATACAAATTACCCAATGATAAGATTCTTAGAAATTTCAAATGATAAATTTTTAAAAAATCTCTAGATGAGAAATTTTTTCTAAATTTGACCCAAATGGTGGAATGATTTAGATGAAATTTCAATACAAGTAATTGTATTCTTTTCCACATAAAAATTTGGATTGAAAATATTTGATAATTATCTAAGGATGAGATTTTTAGAAATTTCAAATGGTGAATTTTTAAGAAATCTCTAGGTGAGAAATTTTCTCTAAATTTGACCCAAATGGTGGAATAATTTAGATGAAATTTCAATAAAAATAATTGTCATATTATTTTCTTTCCAAGGAAAAAAAGAAAAAAAAGAAATTTCTAAATGTGACCCAAATGGTGAAAATTTTAGAAATTAAAAAAAAAAGAATATTTCTAATTTGACCTAAATGGTGGAATAATTAGATTTGTTTCCAATAAAAAAAATCTTTTTCCGATGAGAAACCTCTTCAAGAAATCAAATGAGATTCTTAAATACTCTTGAGGTGAGAAAGTATTTTTTAAGAGTTCTACCAGATTGATGAAAAATCTTAAAAATTATTTTCAATATTTAACATAAATTTTGAAACCATTAGACTCTAAACCTTAGGATAAATTTGAAATAATATGGTACCATACCTTGAATAGGCATGTGGGGGTGCTATAACCTTCCCCAGATGTAACCAAACTCTCGAACCCTGTTCTGGTTAATAGACCTGAACTTATTTTTTTAGGGACCCTTAGTCAAGCTTAGGAGTTTCTTAAAAGGATAGATTCCTTAGGTGACCAATCACACATAATAAAGGATTGGTGGCACTCCATTTATTTGTTAAATCTAGCTATAGATTTTCGAATCTATATATAATGACACTTACTAAGATCCCCTTTTAGTTTTTCTTGAGCCTTCTTAATTCTTTCAAATTAACTAACCTATTTATGTTCCATGATTCTTGTTTGAGCCCTAGTATTATATGAATAGTGAGTAAATTGAGTCAAAATTTTTGGTAGGTGAGCTATTCTTAAACCTTTATTACCATAAATTTTTAAAAATCAAAATGCCATGTGTTGTAAATTTTATTTTTCATTTTTTTTTGTGATTTTTTTAAATAATATGATTATTAAAACAAAAATGGTGCACATGATGCATGAATACAAGTGAATGATATTTGCTCTTGGACAAATTTCAACACTAGAAATTTTTATTGATTCCATATAACTTTTGTTACAAGAGATTTATCATCCTAAAATTATATCCATAAAAGTATTTGACTTGCTCATAATGATCTTTGGCTTCATCTAAAAAGTTCACTAAGCACTCTCTATATTCTCTTACTGGATTAATTTCTATACTTAATGCCTTTACTTTTCAACCATCTCCCATGCCTTCTTCACTACTTTGCAAACTTGACTAATCAGATGCTCTATGTACTATTGCCTCTTTAAGCTTTCTGTTCTCCATTTCATGCATGTATTTCTTTCCAAATCATATGTGAAGATCCGATCCTTTTCCTTTCTCTACCATTGATCTATTATTGCTGAAATATGGTTCTTACAGTCTTACAATTGCAGCTCTAACTCTTGGATCACTTGGTTAAGTGATTCTTTTTTGTTTAGTACTTCAAGGTGCTTTCTTATCTCTTTTATGATCATAGCTCTCAATCTTTCCTTTTCTTTTTGGCATTTAACTAATCTTGCTGAAGCTATAAAGTATAATCATTTCCAAGTCTGATATTCTTGAGAAATTCTAATGACCTCTTTTTGGTTTTCTTGAGCTTTCTTTTTCTATTGGTTCATTTCCTCTCAAAGCTCATCCATTTCACATTACCAACTAAGGTAAAACTTTGTGACTTTTTCATTCTTGAATTGGACTCGTAATCTCTTGTTTTCTTGGTGCAAATCTTTCAAATCATTGTTGGCCACATCCCATTCTTTTATGACCTTTTTCAATCTGCTTTTTTATACTTTTGTTTTATATTTCAACTGTCCCATCTTTTCACGAAGTCTCAAATTTTCTCTTTTTTTTTCTTTTTTAGCTTCTAATTTTTTTCTGATAAGTTTGACTTCTACTAATTTCACTTTTGCCAAAAGGTTAGCTGATTGATGTGAGCCCTCATCAGGAAGAAGTACTATGTCTCTTAGTCACTTTGCTTTCCAAATCTAGTAATCAAGAGTGACTTTGTCAAAAAGAGGTCCTAGTCTCAATCTTTGCAATTTCTTTTATGCTTGGATCAATTGCTATGATTTTTTGGTAGATTGGACTCCTAATAGGTGAATTCTACTTAAACCAAGTCAAAAGTGGCAAGAACGAACTACTTTGTACCAAATTACCTCAATACATTAATGAAGCATAACTTACCATACGTCACAGTCCTAACAGTGGTATCTACGATTCATCTCATCCTCAATACAACATAGGCACACAGGGTATATATATGGTGCCATCCATTTTATTTCATCCTAAAAAGTCTTCACAATAATAAAACCCATTATTCCTTAGTCTTCAATGTCAACTATTGGCTTTTGTAGAACTTTTTGATTGGTGTTTGTTTCGAATATACAGCTTTAAGAATGCACTTTTTCCACACTTGAAATGACTCTTGACCCACACATATAATAACGATGCGTGCCCTATGACCGTCTTTTTCTATTTCGTTGACAGAAATTCAATAACTTGATGGTTTTGGCTAGGATTGTTAGTGTATGATTAATTGCTTGGGTTTCAATTTGCTTGAAAAAGTCCACCACCGTTATCTCAATATAGCCTAAGGTCTTTGAGAAGATAACCATGCCATACAATGCTAAGGCAAACACAACCATGCATTGATCATCATCTAGATGCCCTTAAATAAAATTACGGAGAAAGTCCCAATAGATATCAAGATGTTCACCTTTAAGTTTTGCGAAGGAATCTATGATTTTCATTTTAACCTTTATAAACTTGGCCAACTTTTTGTGATAACTTGATTTTGGCTTTTGGGAAACACTTTATCTTGACACTGTAGTTCTATCTTAAGCAAGATTGAGTATTCATCAATGGTTCACACTAAATCTTTCTAATTAAAAGTGAAGCATTTATATGACAAATCCCAAAATTGTATAGTTGCCCTAACCAATTGTTTTGCGATCACTACCATAATAAGGGATACACTATGGCCATACTTCTTGTGAAAGCTTTTTTTTCTTCATTTAACTGACCCTAGATGACTGCTAAGTCCTTTAAATTATTTTATGTGAGATTCAAATGCATCTTTTTGAATAACTTAGTCATATAATCGATAGGTAAGCAGTCTCTATTGTTTTGTTGGGATTCCTTTGACTAAACATAATTATATGATTCACATGGGACATTAATAAAAGATGAGCAAATATGTAATTCTAAGGGATCCATGAAGAACTTTTCAGAAGAAAGATGTCCTAGAGTAAGTACCTTGATGTAGAACTATATGATATAATTTATGTAAAAGGAAAAAGAAAAGAAAACAAAATTGAGTTAGTGTGAGGATGTAGTTTGAGATTGAAAAAAAAAGGTTTTTTTTGTGAGATTTTCATTGTTTTGTTTTGTTTTTATCACACACGATTTTTATTGCTACATGTTTTGGTCTTAGGTATTTTCTACAACTACGTAGGCGAAGCTCTGCCTAAGATTGACTTTCTATGGCTTATTACATGCTAGATTCGGTTGGCACATGTTTAAAGGTTCCTAAATTGTTTCTCACTATCGTCTACGCTAGACTAGTAAGACACCATGATTCTCAGCCATTATAGTCTACGAATGGAAAAGATTCAATTTGAGTGAAAGTATCTCGCTTTCCACTACGAAAGTTATTATCTCACGAGAGCACAAGTACTTTACTTCTTTTTATAAGGGATGGAGCTTGGATTTAAAGCACATGCATGAAGTGCAATGTGTCATAATGTATGCAAATGTTTCCTAATTTATTAAGAATAATATATACAGATAAAAGGCATAAAATTGCATTTGAAAATTTATTTTTGTTTTCAATTTATTTTTTATTTTTATTGGTTTTTATTTTTTAGTGAAAAGGAATCAAAATCTAGGAACTTAAAATTAAATATCGATTAAGACTATTTAAAGCAAAATTGAGGATAACATGTAGTTAATTTTCGTCTAACTCTCGAAAAAATGACATCTCCAGTGGAGTCACTAAACTATCATAACGATTTTGGAGCCACCCGACAATTTTGGAAACGAAGATGAAAAAAAAATGAAAAAGCAGAGTCACCACCAATCTTTTTTGGCTAGGTACAATTGGTCACGTATTAAAACAAATTCTTTTAATAAAATTTTAAAATTAATTAAAATTTATTAAAAGAATAATTTTGGGTCTGTGAAACAAGTTGGGTCCAGGAGCTGGTTACGAGTGGGGAAGGATTAGCACCCCTACAATGCCCATTTAAAATGGTAACAATTAATTACATGTTATCCTTTGATTTTGATAAAAGCAGTCTTAGTTTTATTGTTTAAAAAGTAATTTTCTTGACTTTCTTTGTTTATCAAAATTTTGATTTCTCGTTATTATTATTATTAATTATTTTTTGTTATTTTGTTTTATTTGAGAAAAATAAATTGAACACCTTTATTGAAATAATTCTTAAAATGTTCCAATACATTGGTAACATTAGAAGAACTCTTTCTCACTTAATAATTTCTTAGGCATCGGTTTTCAGAATACCTTAAACTTACATTATCAGAGAGTCGTATTTACTTTTTATAAAAATAAGATCATGCATGCAATGCGAACAACAATATATTAATACACATATTTTATTTTCTTCATTAGAGATTTTATTGATTTTTTAAAAATTTTTGAAGAAAATTAGAATTTTAATCATATTGAAGATTTTTTATAAATATTTTAATACACTGGTAATATTTTTAAAAAAATCTTCTTTCTTAGGGATTTCTTAACGCATCATTACTCGAAATACTTTTAGATCTCATCATCGAATAAAATTTTCTCTTTTCTCAATATTTTTATCATTTTATTTTTAACAAATTAGTTTATTTTTATTTTTATTTTATAGCAAAAAAAAAAGGAAATTTTTTATTCTATTGAAAACTTTTTATAAATATTCCAATGCACTAGTAGTATTTAAAAAAATATTATCATATAGAGATTTCATAGGTATCGCTATTCAAAATACCTTTGATTCTCATTGTCGGATAAAAATTTTTTTTCTTACATTTTTATTAATTTTTATTATTTTTATTATTAATTTTTTTACTATTTTTTATTTTTAATTTTAAAAAATTTATCAAAGGTTAGAAACTATCTTTTTATTATTAATATCATGGTCATTAATTATTAATTATTATTTTTTATCATTATTTTATAAGATTTATTTCAAATTTTCTAAAAAGTATTAAAAATTTTAACTATGTATTACATTATTTATTTATTTGTTTTCATTTTTTTACTAATTATTATCATAAAAGCAATAAAAATTTATTCTAGCAAACTTAGACATTTTAACATGTTCAAATATTAATGATAAAAATTTAAAATAACAAAAATAAATTTAAAAAAAAAAAAAAAATTTTACTTGAACCGGACTGGTCAACGTCGGTCTGGTCCATTCTGGACGTTAATCTAGGATGGTCTGAGATAATATAGGTGA
>NW_019167882.1:862297-1012967 GCF_002303985.1 Durio zibethinus | reverse complement strand
ATAATAAAATTTTAGAGAAAAAGTTAAAATGCTATTTTTTTCCATGATGAAATTTCAAAGAAATTTTTAAAGAAAAAGTTAAAGTATTAATTTTTCCTTGAAAAAACAATTTCAGCAAAAACTTTGAGGAAAACGTTGAAATATCAAATTTTCCTTAAACAAAAGTAATTTTCAAGAAAATGTGAGGAAAATATTAAAGTATTATTTTTCCTTAAAATAAAATTTTCAAAAATTAAAGAAAAAATTGAAATATCAATTTTCCTATTTAAATATTTTTAAGGAAAAAGTTGAAATATTAATTTTCTTATTTAAATATTTTAAAGGAAATAGTTAAAATATCAATTTTTTCTTGAAATTAAAATTTTTTAGATTGCATAAATTTTGATAAGACAAATGTTAAATAACCTGACAATGGAGCTTTTGCAAGGAAATAATTGTTTTCTTGTATACTCTAGAGGTGTAAGAATTCTCTTAGTATTTTGCTAAAATATTGGAGTCAATTAATGATAATTCCTAATAAAAATTATTTGGTAAAATTCAAACATGTTTTAGGGCTTGGATAACTCAAAATTAAACTGATACCATCCTTTGGATGGACATTATGAGGGTGCTATAACCTTTCTCACATGTAACTATACTCTCAAACTAGTCTTAGTTTCGTAGACATGAATCTACCTTTCAGAGATATCTAAATAAAGTTTGAGATTTCTTTTTAAAATGATATAGATTCAGTTAGGTGGCCAATCGTATCTAAATAAAAAAGAGTATTGGTGACTCCTCTTATTATGCCTAATGATAGGTTAATGGATCTATACGTTATGACAATTTGGCGGCTCCACTGAGGATACTAAGAGTGAGGCCAATAACTTATTTCTATTATTCAAGCCTAACTTATCAATTTATAAATTTATATTTTTATGTTTTATTTATTATTATCATGTTATAAATTGTCATCCATTTGCATGTGCATAACATGAGTTCTATACCTGAGTTCTAGCTCTCTAAAAGGGAATAAAATAACTACACTTCATGAGGTTTTAATACCTCTATAGTGGCTAGCGAAATACCCACTCAAACAGAACCCTCTCTACTTGTAGCCTATAATGGGCAATGATTGGGGTGCATTACTAGTTTATAGTGAATCATAATGTACGGAGCAATTTCGGAACCTTTAGATTACCAATCTTAAACTACATGTAACGAGCTTTAGGAAAACCAAAGCTATAGATAGAACCATGTCCTTTCCCTCATAATTGACCAAAAATTTAAGATTCGTTTTACTTTCTTATTATATATCATGCTCTAATTTATTTATTTGTTTTTTGAGTGCACTAACTAATCTTTCTTTTTGTTTGTTCCATTTTTCATGATTCATGCTCATACCTTAAAGTTACATAAAGTATATTGCCTTAACAATCATCAACAAAGAGTTTTTCATGGAATCTAAAGAACGGCTAGTCAACTCTTCCTCTATACTGGCACCTTACGAATCTTCAAATGAAGTGAAACCTCAATCTAAAATGATACAATAACAGGAAGGAGATTGCCTACCAATTGATCATGTTTCTACCTTTGCTAAAGGGATATCTCTCCACCTTAAACAGAATGATTTGAAAGATTTAGCTGATGTGTGAAGAAGATAAGCCCAGCGAGATAGAAAAATTTTTGCCAAAAACATAGACATATAAAACATCTTCTTTTGGTAAAGGTCGAGAATCAGTTAATTGGAGCTACAATTCAATTTTAGGACCCTCTATACAAATGTTTCATCTTTAATAAAGTTGAGTTGGCACCAACTATTGATGAGTATTCGACTTTGCTTGATCTACACCTAAAATCCCCTGATAAAATTTATGTCAAGAAACACAAGTTAGGATTTCATAAAAAGTTGGCAAGTCTTATGGGCATTAACAAAAAGATTGTGGATTTGCAAACAAAGAGAAACTAAGAGTAGATTTGTTTGTTTTGAAAGTTCTTTTATGATTTTCTTGTGCAACACCCTAATGATGAGTAAAGATTAGATGTGTTTGCCTTAGCCATATACAAAATGGTGATCTTTTTGAAAGTTTTAGGCTACATTGAGATAGTAGTGGTTGACTTCTTCAAAAATGTAAAGAATGGTTGCAATCTTTCACTAGCAATATTAGCAGAGACTATTAGATCATTGAGCTATTATCGCTAAAATGGAGGTCGCTTCATAAGATATGCACCACTATTGCATTTATAGATGAAAAGGCATTTCAAGTGTAAGAAAAATGCATTCTCAAATCTTTATTTTTATAATCAAGCACCTATTAAAAAGTTTTGTGAAAGTGAATGGCCAAAGTAGAAGTCTACGAAAGAGTGGGTAACTTTCTTGCAAGGGTTGACAATCACCAAGATAAAACGGTTAGTCCCATGAATAAATAAAGAGCCCATGTTATATTAGTGCAAAGTAGAGACTGTGGTTCCATTCTTGGGCCTATAGGGGTCAACAAGTTATGTGCCACTTTGGTGAGAAGATAGTTTACGGCAAAGCAATTCATTCTTATGATGCATAAACTTTTTTAGTTAAATTTTTCTTACACCAAGCCAGAGGCATTCCAAAAAATGGCTGATGTGATCAAAGCATGGAAAAACCCCTAAAAAGTGAGTCCTAAACCTCTTACTAATAAGGTCACCTATGAATACTTGGTTTGAAAGGCAAAGCAAAGAAAAGATGTCATTTTCACTCCTGAAGATTTTTCATAACCAATGGATGAAAAGCTTAAAGAAATACCTTTAAAACTAGAGCTTATGAAAAAGGAGCTTGAGGTAGAAAGAGTAAAATTGAAGCAAGATATTTAATAGCTTTAGGAAAAAAAAGATCAATGGAAAGATAGAGCTTAAAAACAAGAAGCCAAGGTTGGTAAGATCACTAGAAAATACGACACAGATGTTAAAGACCTAACAGAGTAGCATTAAGAACATAAGAGGTTATGTGTGAAGGTAAAAGTGAAAGAGATAATAATTGTTGAGTTGACTAATAAGAACAAATGACTAAAGAAAAAATATGCTGAGTTGAAGGAAGAAAGCACCCAGGTTCAAACAGAAAATAACATGCTAAATAGTTACATTAACAAGTTAAGATAAAGACTGAATGATCAAGAAGACTATATTGCTACACTGGTCAGAGAGCATAAGAAATTATCATACCAAGTATGGTGTAGTAAAAGTGAAATTTTAGGAAAATAGAGGCATGTTGAGCATTTGACAATCCAAATTTACAAAAGCGTATGCAAAGTAAGAGAAATAGTTAAAGAAGCAGAAATATTGAGGTAAGTAGTGACCCTAATAATAAAGCATGGGCTGAATTTGTTGAATTTCATTAAGGAAGCAGAAGATCAATATGAGCATATTAAAGGTTTCCATGGGTATAATTCTAAGATGATAAACTATATGTAAATTGATTTTTAGACAAATGAAATCTTTTTTGTTGAACACTGTCATAAGGCAAATATTTTTGCATTATGCATTTTCATCCATTTCACTTAGAAAAACATTTTCATTATTTATTTATTTTTTTCTCTTCTCCTTCATAACATAGTCATATAACTTTACTAATTCTAAGATAAGGTATTTAAGGTTTACTAATTCTAATATAAGGTATTTAAGGTTCAATGATAGCTCCATCCTCTAAAAACCCTAAATAATCAAGTCACCACTAATACAATACTAGAGCCTGAACCAAACAAATGGAATAGAAAAAAGTACATCATCTTGAAAAAATAGATAAGGCCTAAGAAAAACTCGAAGAAGAGTTGAGCAAGATTCTCAAAGCCCTGAATAAGTTGAAAATAAGAAAGAGTGTAGAAAAAAATGCTAGCCCATAAAACCATTTGTCACAAAATGTTGCTGATCCTTTTTATCCTTTTGGTTATGTCCTATATCAAGTCCAGTTCACACAAGGTATACCACCGTAATAGTTTACATTCCTTACGGGGTATACTTACTTAGGAATGCCATCTACATCAAATCTAAGGTATTACCAATGTAAACCTTATCTTTATTGAAAAAGCAATAGAACCAGTTCAAGTCTCTAACTTAGGCAATCTCATGAAAAGAAAAATTGAAGTTGAAAGTGATTAAGTCTTTAGAGGACTTGAAGGACTCGAAAGCTGATTAAAAATAATTGCTTGAAAAAAGGTTACAAGCTATGAAAGGAATCGATTTCTATGATTCCATAGATGTTGCCAGACTTTGCTTAGTCCTAAACGTTATCATTCCTCTAAAATTCAAAGTTTCAAAGTTCAAAAAATATAATAGTACAAAGTATCCTATCACACACATCATTACGTACTATCAAAAGATGATAACCTACACTAATAATGAGAAGTTACTAATCTATGTGTTCCAAGATAGCTTGACTGGTTTTTTTTACAAGATGGTATGTCCAGCTTGATAGAACCCGCATCCCCTCATAGAAGGAGCTAGCTTGTGCTTTCATCAACCAATACCATCATATCATAGACTTAGCTCTTGATCACCTTTTTCTTGTAGAATATGAAAAAGAAGGCAACTAAGTTGTTTAAAGAATATGCCCAATGGTGAAAGGACATAGCTGCCCAATTTCAGCCACCTTTGATTGAAAAAGAAACTATGGTGCTATTTATAAGCATTCTGAAATTACTTTATTATGAGAAGATGATAAGAAATACAACTAAAAATTTTACTGATATAATAATCTTGAGTGAGATTATAAAAAATGCCATTAAAAATTACGAGCTTGAAGGATAAGAGTTTTTTACTACTAAAAAGGCACCCAAAAAAAAAGAGTGAAACTCAAACTGTAAGTTTCAAAAGACAACAATTTAGAAACTATCATTCTTATCTACCACCAGTTTGCCCCATATACTACCCCATTGTAAATACTACATCTTACCTATATCAACCAATTTCACAACCATCCTACCCACCAACGTACCAACGAACATATAAATGGCCCACCAAAATATACACCTAACCTTTTGCAAGACCTTTAGTCCACCTAACCAACCTAGTAAGTGGTTTGTGAAAGCCATGAAATAATCTAAAAATCTCACCTTTGATCTTATCCCTATCACTTATATAGAGTTGTATCAAGAGCTCTACAAAAATTACTTACTCATGTCTGTCTAATACCATTTAAGCCTTCTATCCTAATGGTATGATCTCACAGCTTATTACAACTATTATTTTGGGAATGTTGATCATTCCACTAAGAATTGTACTACCTTAAAGCATAAGATGCAACGTTTAATTCAAGATAGGTTGATAAATTTTTATATAAATAGAATAAAAACACCTAAGTCAATGGCAACCCATTGCCCAATCACAATGTCAATGTAAGGACCAAAAGCACCATGTAAGAAAAAGGGTGAAAGAAATCAAGACTCTCTTTAGCCAATTATTTGATGCTTTGTATAAGGCTAATATGATATATCCAATGGACCCACGTACTTATCATTGATGATGCCAAAGATGCAAGTACCATAGTGGGTCCCTAGCCACTCTATTGAATCATGTGAGCAATTTTGTTAGTACATACAGAAGCTTGTGGATTCATATCAAATTGAATTTTTTGAAGAGAATGAGCCCAAGTTGGGCATTGAAGAAACTTTCACTGAACTGTCCATCTATGCAATCGATGAAGAAAATAAAATTAGCCATGAACATAAAGTGTGAGTCCATCCATGTTGGCTAGGCTATAAGCTAAACAATTGGAGTGACCTCAAGATGCTTGCTATCTTTGAAATCAATCCAATGTAATTATAACTTCCAAATGCTTATGTCCAAACGCATTAGGATAATCTTTTATGTATAGGCCATTTATTTTTTTATTATTACAATAAAATAGTATGAAGATGCATTTTCATTCATTTTTTCTGTTGCTTTCATTTTCCACTTTCATCAGGCTAAGACATCTCACCAGCATTTCCTATTTCATTCAAATTTATGTCCTTAAATGAATATGAAGATAATTATGACAACAATTCAATATTTGATTTTAAAAGTAACATTCACGTTGAAATGATTGATAAGTTGATATTTGGCAAAGAATTTCGCTCATTGAAAGATGAAATTGATATTTGTAATGGTTCATTCACAAGTCTGGTCTTAGTTAATAAAATTTTTCATCGAGAGAATTCATGTTTGAAAGGAGAAATGGTCATTTTTCTTCTACCTTTCACGCAAGGAGTAAAATTATCCTTTATTATCCCATCTAAACCTATTGAAATTTTCTTTTAAGAAACCCTAATCAAGGGTCACCCTAACACTAGGGGGCAAATTTTGAAAAGCTTATCCATAAAAAAAAAAAAAAGTGGAGGTCTTTAGTGATTTTAAAGGCAAAGCCTTTTTATGCTTAGATCTTTCTTAGAAAAAGTGCAAATTTAAAAAAAAAAAAAATGTAAAAGTCCTTAATGATTTTAGGGGTAAAGCCCTTTCGTGCTTAGATTTTTCTTAAGAAATGTGCAAATTAAAATAAAAAAAAAAAAGAAGTGAAGGTCTTTAATGATTTCAAGTACAAAGCCTTTTTATGCTTAGATCTTTCTTGAAAAAAGTGCAAATTAAAAAAAAGAAACAAAACAAAGAAAAAGTAAAGAAACAAAAAGAAAGGAAAAAAAGAAAAAATTAAAAAAGAAAGAAATTGATGGGGCAAATGTGAAATTGCTTCACGTGAAAAGAAATGATCTTTGGTTTAATTACCTTTCAAATACATTTTGGGCCTATTTTATCTATTTCTTTCATAATCCCTCACCCTAGCCTACATTACATACCTTAAAAACTCTATTTTGATCAAATGTGAATGCTCGAATTAGGATCATCAATTGAATTAAGGCAAATTTGTAATTGAATTGTTTGAGATTTTGATCAAAATGTCACTAATTGATCAAAGGGAAAGAAAAAATGAAAAGAAAAAATGAGGAAAATATGTGCAAGCAAAGAAAACAAAGCAAAAAACAATTTTAAAAATGAAAATGAAAAAAAAAAAAAAGAAAAGCTCAAATCGAAAACTTGAAAAGACAGTTTAAGTCAAAAGAAAGTTTATGTAAGTTGAAAACCTAAAAAAATGGTTTATATGAGGATGATATAGCATTATTTGGGAATTCAACAACATGGAGGCTAGTATATTATAAGAAGCTCCGAGGTGTTAAATGCATAAAATGGTTGAGTTTTCAAAAAAAATTCAAGATGTGTTATTATGATTATCTGATTATTTATTTTGGGTAGTGTCATCCAAATAATCCATCTTTGTAATTTTTCCCTTTTACATTGCTCAATTGCCAGAATTATTCTATCATCCTGTTAAATAAGAAATATTCCATTTCATTCTTTGTGCTTGTCCTTCTAATGATATATCTCATTCTCAATCCATTCCTTTTTTTTTTCTCTTAAATACCTTGCAATAAAAGAAATGCATGACTGCATTTTACATCTTACAATTAAAATAATGATTGATAAATGAATAATGACATGAAAGATTTTTACATTACTTTGGAAAAGTTGAAAGTGATAAAGGCAATGATGAAATGGTCAAAGGCAAGTAAGAACATAGAATTCGGAAATGGAAAAGAAAGATATCAATTTGGAAATGAAAAAGAAAGATTTCTTTAAAAAGAGGACATGGGTGCTAATATTGATTAAGAGATGATTCATAAACCGAGTCATATTTTTATTTATATATTTTTAAAGAAAAAGTTAAAATATCAATTTTTTCTTGAAATTAAGTTTCAAGATTGCATAAATTTTGATAAGACAACTATTAAATAATCTAACAACAAAGCCTTTGCAAGAGAAATAATTATTTTCTTGTATATCTTGGAGGTGAAGGAATTCTCTTAGTTTTCTACCAAAATATTAGAGTTAATTAAGGATTATTCCCAATATTAAATTATTTGATAAAATACAAACATGTTTTAAGGTTTGGATAATACAAAATCAAATCCGTATCATTGTTTGGATAAGCATTGTGAGTATGGCATAACTTTCCTAACGCATAACTATACTTTCAGACCTAATTTTGATTTCGCAGACATGAATTTACTTTTTAAAAATATTTGAATCAAGTATTTGATTGTTTTTTAAAATATGACAGATTTAGTTAAGTGATTAAGTATATTTGAATAAAAAGATTTGTAATAATTCTTTTTGTTATATCTAGTAATATATCTACAAATCTATACATTATATCAGTTAGGAAACAAAAGAAAATGTCAAATCACACTTGAAAGACAAGAACAGATATATTCGGCCAAAACAGAAAAGAAATGGGGCCTTATTGTTGTCTTAGGAAGGAAAGGTAAGGGGCACCGTATAAGCTGTTTTTTTCCCTTATTCAGAACGGGGAGAGAGCCCAAAATGTTTGGTGTTGGTGTAGAGGCCTGAAGTAAATGACAAAAAGTCAATTTCTTCGTTAGTATTGACAGTCACGGGGAAATTTTGGTAACAAAATATATAGCCTTAAAAGAGCCGACAATTGGAATAATTTGTAGCCCATCTTATTTGTGTAAATGGAAACTAAGTTCCTGTTTTAGCTGCTCCGCCCACCTGATGCTGCAAACCACTGCATACACAGATTTTATAACAATCCAGCTCCAACTAATTACTTCTTTGTGCATTTCTTGGTGTACTTGTTTTTGGTTAGATAGTATAATTAATCATTCGAAAATATGGTTTTCATCCTTATTAGATAAATAGACGTCCTGAATAAATGAAAACAAAAAATTTAAAATCAAATTAAATCAATAAATTGATTGACGTGGTGCATGTTTCTTAACTTTACTAATAAAATTTTTCCATCGGAAAATAAAAAGAAAAAAATTGCTAAAGTGATTGTATGATATCCCATGTCATTTAATTTATAAATCTATCTTATGAGGAAGCTCAATGAAACTATACCAAACTAATAATAACTAAAATTACATTAAGGAAAAATCTTAGGATCGATAGAGCAGATAATCACCTTCGTGTGTGGGACTCAGTTAAAAACTATATTATATTTTAATTATATATTTTAATTTTATGTTGTAATAAAAAAAATTACATCTTTTTTATCCACTTTCCTGTACCATACTCAAAGTTGGTAAACTTTTTGCACATGGGCTGGCCCTTTTGATTGAACTGCAAATTATTACCACCTTCTTATTATTATCGGTTAAAATCTGTGACGCACAGTGATTAATTAAATTGTTCCAACTTAAGGACAAATGTTAAAACATTATTTTCCTTGTTAACGAAGCCTTAATTTAGTAACAAAAGAAAAGTTTTAAAATTTAAAAATTTTAGGTTTAAGTTTAATTGTATGTTAATTTAATTATTTAATTATATTATAATTTTATTAATTAATTATTTAATAAATATAATTTAATTATAATGTAATAATTGATTAAAAAAATTATAATTATAATTTTCAAAAAATAAAATAATTTTGAAGCCAACGGCCTTAGTAATAAAGCAAAAGCTTCATTTTTATTTACATTTTCAACTTTTATTATCTTTCAATTTCACTTATGATTTCCCATATATCCTTTCACTTATATCTGCATTTGGGATAATTTAAATTAAGATCATGACTCAAATTACATCCGCTTAGATCATCATAAAGCGTTTTTATTTCGTTTGTATTATTATTTTTTGGAGGGAGATTAGATTTAATAGGTTAAAGTCAAGGGAATTTATTTGTTTAAAACTTTAGGAAAATGAGACCCGTAATTTTAGAACATTTGTCTCGTAATCATATCACGTTTTCCTTTTCTGTATTCATCTTTGTTTAAATTTTAATCTCCCAAGCAATTTCCTCTTTCATTTTTTTTTTAATTTTCCCCTTTTTTCCTTCTTTAATAAATTACTTGCAGAATTCTTTCTGATACTTTCCTTCTAAGAAATGCATCTTCGACCAAGAAAAGAAAAAAATATTATTTATTTTTCGTATTCATGAATTCATGCTAAAGTCTCTTTTGGAAGAAATTTTTCTACGAAAAAGAAAGTTTTGAAATGTTTTTCTTGAAGATGAAATTCATTTGTAAATGAACATCGTTAATTACTAAGAAATAAGTAGTCTTTACCTATAAGTTTCTTTGGAGAATTATTACTAAGAAATTCAAGAATTTCTTTCTTTCAAAGAAAAACCCTTTGCTTTTTTCAAAGGAAAAAAAAAAAAAACTTTTCTAAAGAAATTACCTCAGGCGAACCTCATGGTGGAAGGAAGGAAATTATAAAATGGTAACTAAAGAAAGGTGCTCATCAAACTGCATAATAACCGTATAAACAATTGTATAATTCTACAATTTATAATGGCTTTTATACCACTAATCCGGCCATTTTCACGTTTTCTACCTTTATTTTATGTATACTTCAAAATGAAAATTAAAAAGTACAAAAATAAAAATAAAAGAAAATAATCTATCTAACTGAACCTTACACTTGCGCTAGTACTCCATGAAAGAAACGTTCCGTTTAAGCTCTATCGACGGTGAAGGTAACGGGGATGGTGGCATCGACGACGGAGACTTCAAACTCAGGAAATATTCTCGTATATCTATTTTTCCTGGCGTTACTTTCTCTTTCAAGTCAGCGTCGTCTCCTGACGGAATAAACGGCGGTCGTAACACCTCCGTTAAGAGATCCCACCTGACCCCTTTAAAGAACGGGTGCTCCTTGATCTCGCACACGCCTCTGTGATATCCGAGTCTCTTTTTCGGATCTTTCTGTAATAACCGTCCGATCAAATCCGTCAAAGCGTTTGGTTGTCCCTTTAACTCTGGCTCTTTGGTCAAAACGTTTCGAAACGTCTTTTTCCGATTCTTACCTTTAAACGGTGTAGTACCATAAAGCATCTCGTACGTTAGAATTCCGAGAGCCCACCAATCGACGGCAAATTCATGCCCTTCGCCACGTATTACTTCAGGTGACACGTATTCCTCAGTGCCCACGAACGAGTTGGAACGCTCCCCGTCTGAGAAACTGAGCTTTCGTCGACTCACTGGGCTGACCCGGGCTGATTTCGCTTTCTTCAATGCTTTCTTATATTTGTTATCAGGCACGACTGGGATCCATCTAATAAAGTTTCGTTGATGTTTACGTCGAACCGGAATTTCGGACAATGAATTTTGATCCTTTTTCTCGTCAGTTAAGGTTTCCGATAATTGCTTCTTCTTTAAGTTGCGAGAAAGGTCGAAATCCGTTAAAGTTACGTGACCTGACTGTTGAATGAGGATGTTTTCAGGCTTGAGATCTCGGTAAACGATGCCCAGGGAATGCAGGTGCTCGAGAGCGCAGATTATCTCAGCCAGGTAAAACCGGATGACAGCAGGGGAGAAAACGCCGTCGTTTTGACGGTAACGGAGGACGTTGAGGTCCGAGCCAGGGCAGTAAGGGACAGCCCAGGCAAGAAACTCGGAGGTTTCGAGACGACCCAAAAGACGAGGGAGAAATGGGTGCTGAGGAGTAGGGTCGGGAGGGGAAAGCCTTGTCAATACCCCAATTTCCCAAAGGGCTCGACGGTCAGCGTCATGTTTGGATCTTTGGACAACTTTGAGGGCAAACGGGGAACGAGCTGTGGGGTCCGTAAATGTGTCGTGGACGAGAAAGACAGTGCCCATGGCTCCTTTACCAAGGATTTTGATGGCTTTGAGGTTGTCCAAATCTAACTCAGTTGGAAATGGTGGTGAAGAGGAAGGATTCTCCATTCCAGAGAGAGAACAAAGGAAGAGAAAATGGAAAGTTGCAAGAACAAAAATAAAAAAAGAAGAATGTTAGGGGGAGAGAGAGAAAGATAGTTTTGATGCTTGGGTTATAGTTTATATAGTTTGTTTTCGGTTTGTAGTATTTATTAAGTATATTTTTTTGTTTTATTGAAGTGAGGTTTTTTTTTTCTTTTCTTTTCTTTTGGGTGTCCGTGAAACGGGTATTTGGTTCTGCTTGGCGTGGACTATTATTGAAACATTGATCCATACAAAGGTTCTCTTAATTTGCCATTTTTAGGGAATAAAAACATAACTTTCATCTCAAAAAGAAAACCCGAATTTTTAAGAGAAAAACTTGGATAAAACTTTTAGGTGAATTTTTTATTAAAAATAATTAAATATCAACAAAAAATTGAAAATTCAAAGATATATAGAAAGATTTTTTTATATGGATTAAATATTTAAATTTTAAAATATTTTTAAATAATTATTTTCATTAAAATTTTTATAATATTTTTTATTGTTAAATAAATAATTATTAAATTTGAATTGTAAATAATATTTTTATATATTATTAATTTTTTCACTAAATTTTATTAATTAATTTATTAAATTTTTTATTAAAATTTTATTAAATCATTTTTAATAAACAAATTCCATGAACTTTATTTAAATAATTTGATCAAAGTCTTAATTAAATTTTAAATAAATATTTCATTGTTACTTATTTTTATAAGTTGCATTGTGTTTTTTATGCCAGTCTGAGTTAAAATCATCATTAAACTCACAACTTTATTTACTTTCCTTTTTATTTCATATTAAATAAAAAATTTCATCGTGCATGATAATAATCATTAATTTTTTAAAAAACATTTTTATATTGTTAAAAATTTTTAAAATTTATTTTATATATTGATATGATAATTTTTAAATTTCATAAAAGATTTTAAAATCCGATCCTTAAACCAATATTGCACGACCAACAACAAATATCCCCCAATAGTTTTCAATCGGCCAAACTGTCCTTGGGAGTGTCCTTTATGCGGAAGCCACCATTATTATAATTATTATTTTATTGACATTATGAGAGCACAATAATTTTACGAAAAAAAAATTCTAATGGCCACGCATATGGAAGAGGTCTTAAGTATAATGAGTTGGTTAAAGTCGATTGGCCTTTTCCTTTCATTTTTAGTATTATTTTTCTTACCAAATAGAAAGCAAATTAGCAAAGAAAAAGTAGGCACACGTGTTTCGAGTAAAGAAAGGACGCATAGAGCCAAACAAAAGACAAAAACAAATTTTGTACGGTTTTCACATGCCAGCTCCTCCCCATAATCTACGGGAAGAATATGATCGTGCACCTTCATGAATTTAGCGTTTGTTGTTGGGATATTGTCACCTTCCAATTTTCTATATATTTTTAAATACAATATTAATTTTTTGGGTATCGAATAGTTGATACTTGATTTTTTATTTAAAAATAAAATTTAATATTTTGAATAAAAACAAAAGATCATCGAATCAATCAAGTGTACCATACATTATAAAATTTGTGCAATCAAGATTAGAGCCAGAAAAAATGGATACTTATAAAACTTGAAACTAAAATTAATTATTTTAAAAATCGATGAGCTTTTCAATTGCTCTAACATTTCATCAAAAATCATAATATTAGTTATTTGTTTTTAAAGATACCATTAGTTATTATCATAAAAAAATTTTGATACCATCAATTATTATTGGTAGCATGTGTATTGTGTCACAGATTTAAGGAAGAGTCTTGAATCTCACATCGAACATAATAGGAGGGTCACTGAGGTATATAAGGGTTCACATTATCTCTGCCTTGTGAGGCGTCTTTTGTAGGATAAAACCGTGAGGTCAGGGGGGGCCAGAGCGGACAATACCTCACAAGGGTGTGAACCGTGGCGGTCAGGCTAATCCGAGATGTCGAAAGGGTGAATGCCCGGGTCCAGGAGCCGCGTGGATTCGGAGCTTAAGTCTCGACCCGTGACAAGTGGTATCAGAGCCAGCCCTAAACCGTTCGATCCACGCCAAGCACCTCGAGGAAGATAGGCAGGGTGACCAGCCTCCGTGACGAGAGCGTCACGAAGTTGGGTGCGGAAGAATGTCACGAACTTAAGGAAGAGTCTTGAATCCCACATCGAACATAATATGAGGGTCACTGGGGTATATAAGGGTTCACACCACCTCTGTCTTGTAAGGTGCCTTTTGTAAGACAAAACCATGAGGTCAAGAGAGATCAGAGCGGATAATACCTCACAAAGGTGTGAACCGTGACAGGTAGGTTGATCCGAGATACCGGAAGGATGAATGCCCGGATCTCGGAGCCGCGCGGGTTCAGAGCTTAAATCTCGACCCGTGACAATTACACTAAGCTAATTAAAATAATATGAAATTGATTTTTGATCAACTAAGTATCAATGATAAGCTTAGAAGAGGTCACAAAATTTGAGGGAAATTTGTCATATTGTCGCAATGAGGGAACATTTCTTTATAGCTAGAATGTCAAGATAAGGGGTCTGATTACAAGGATTGAGAGCCATCAGTAGATGAACAATATTTAATTTGTGTAACAAGTCAAGTTTCCGACAACATTTACATACCTTCCAAACATGGGAGTTCTCGTCTTCAATCACCTGTATGTGGACGGGGTAAGAAAAGTTGCAGCAAGAGGAGAAGTATAAGGGACAAATTAAATTAGATATTTATATATAATAACTATGCTATTTAATTGATTCTTTTAAGTTGTTTTTTTTTTTTTTTGTGGCAAATGATTTTTTTCTCACCCAAATAAAGATTTTATTATTAAAAAATAGATGATAACTACAAAATTTTCGTGGGAAATGATAAGAGAGCATAAACTCAGACCCTAAACTAATTAAGATTTTAGGATAAATTATTTGTTTGAATTTAAACTTTGTTTTTGAAAGTTATTAGGTGATTGCTTACTATAGAAAAAAAAAAAAAAAAACTTTAATATATACCTCTATAAAGTAGGAGTGTTTATGTAAAGTTGAATGTAGGATTATTTTTTATTGGTACAAAAAGGTCATAAGTTTGGGATATAAGAAAATGTTAGCGGTGTTAATATTCAAATTATAAATTTGTTGGATATTGTTTTTTAAAAAAAATTATATGAATCAATTGAATTAAATGCTAAATTTAATGTAAGATTCATTTTACTCCAACTTTGAAGAGTCTTTTTTTTTTTTAATAAATGTGAATATAGGCTATAGTTAAACGTATATTGAAAGCTTTTTTCTTTTTATGAAAAGAAAGCGAAATTTGGATTCAGCTCTTTAAACAAAGTATACATATGCACTTAGTATATTATAAATTAAACATATAATAATTATAAACTTAGTATTGAAGTTTTTTTATTTATTAGTAAATAATAATTATAAATTGAACATATAATAGTATATTGTACAAATAGCTAAAAATTAATAAAGTCCTAACGAAAATTCGACCAAACACGTAAAACATGTGCAAATATATCATACTAATATAAAATTTATTATTTTTAACGTTATTGTATCATTAGAACTCTAAAAATAAAGAAATTCAATATAAACTTTAACTCTTTTTGTTTTAGTATCAAATAAATTAATTTAATTAAAGTTTCATTAATGAAATTAGAATTTTTATTTAGAATTGAATAAATCTTATTGATGTTTATAACAAAAAATCATAATCTTTCTTGGATTATAATCTTTCTTGATTTACCAAATTTAGAAGTGAAGATTAGATCAAAATTAGTGTTACGCTGCCAATCTTAACAGTATAGAAAAGGTTTAATATTTCAGTGTTTGATATTTTTTACAAGATCATCATAGTAATGTAATCACCAAGATGATTTTATTATCAAGGTGATATTGTATTTGGTATTACTAAAAATCAAATATTATTTTATTTTAAAATACAAAAATAATCATATAATAATTACATAAGTTAATTATTTTAATTTTAATTAAAGATAATAACTTGTAAAATATTAGTAATATTTTATTTATTTTATAATAAAATATAATAAAATTATTAAATTAATAAATATATTTATTGATAGGTAAACTAAATTTTAAATATAAATTATATAAAAAAATTTTGAATTCATCCATAATAAAAAATAAAAAGATTATATTTATATAAAATATTAAAAAATGCATAAATTATTTTGAATTTATTACAATGAATATTAGTTTTAAAATATAAAAATTTATAATATAAAATAATTAAAATTTTAAGAGATAGTAAGTTTTAATTCACATATTAAATGAGTAATATTGATAATGATTAATTTTATATATTATTTCACCTTGATGATAGAGTTTTTCATAGACCTAACAATTCATGTTACCATGTTGTGTAAAATACTGTGTTTGTATTATATTTTATACGAAAATCATATGTCACAATTTGCATTAACACGAAAATATATAAAATATAATTTTTTGATTTTATTAAACTTATTTATGGTTTTTCTAAAATTTCAAATCATATTATCTCCATATACTTTATTCGTATCATTGTGTCATGTTTCAAATTATCAAGTCTAATTTGTTATCTTTTTGGATAAGAATTAGACTATCTTTCAAGATAATGATTTGATTAGTCTTGATAATCCACGACCACTATCACGTAGGATCATAAAATTATTATTAAACACAATGACATAATCACCATGTTTTTTGGAATGATCATCCCATATCAAAGAAGAGCAATTGAAATCTAGTAGTGATTTGTTTGATCAATTATTCTTTGAAAAGGTTTATAAAATCCAACATTTATCTTTTAAAATTATTATTATTATTATTATTATTATTATTATTATTATTATATATGTGAAGATACCGGACATTTCTTTTTCCCCTTTGGTACTTATGTTCAACAACATAAAAAGATGACAATTTATACATTTGAAAAGGACAAATATAAACTAAGATTGCTCAATCACATGATGCATTTAGTGTTGATTGCTACAATTCACTAGCATGGATTAAAAATTGTGGTCCTACAATTTGCATCTCTTGTCGAATGACTTAAATGGCTACCTCAATTATCAAAAGCCATTTCGTCCGTTGGTCTATAAGTTACTTATGATATGTCAAAATGCAAATTTCTTTTCCATAATTTTAGCCATGAACTTAGATTTTTGTTACATGTACATTTTATTTTATTGTTTTTTAATCTCGATAAGGAAAAACAGAAATGCACTACATGTGAACTTTTGTTGAAAAATCCTACTAATGTCCCAACACTTGTGTTATGAAATCATTCAAGGGAAAGAGTTCATCCGACACCATTAATAGTATTAGATTCTTTGAGTATTCCAAATATTAACTAATTTATTAAGAGAACTTTTCAATAATTAATTTTATTCGATTTGTAAGATAATGCAGATCTTAGAAATTTACTTATAAGGTTTTTTTTTTTTTTTGTGAATAAAAGAAATTATTTGATACCCATAAAAGTTAGTCTATTTAATTAATAAGGAGAAGAATTGTCTTTAATTTATTAATCAAAGTTTAATCCTTGTTGGAAGTATTCTCTGGGTAAAAATGCATCAAATTGATGCGAGTGGATGCATCTTTTAACATTGGAAGAGAAGATTAGGTCCTGTCAAGCAAAGCTTAAGGGAATGCCACCAGTCTATTATAAAAAAGAGATTATTTAATAAAATAAGTGCTATGAAATATGCAATATTTTTATTAAGTAATGGATAGATATATTTTTTAATTTCAAATCTACTTTTGATCTCTTGTCCTATTTACTAAATCCTTAACATTTAAAAGTTGCATAATATGCCATGCCATATAAGCTAAAGATCAGTTGGCCAGGGCAATTAATTGATATATCTAAATACATTTATGAGGTACCTAAATGTTGTTTTATTCGGCTACCACGCTATATGCTATTAACAAACAAAATCGGTGAGTATCGATCAACTAGAGACTCACTATAGTGGGAAAGTGAAGTCCGCTTGAGTCTTAACGTTGCATCTTCCCAATCAATGAGGTGAATGGAAGAAAAAAAAAAGTAAAGTAGAGATAAAGCCAGAGAGAGGCCGGTGAAAAAAGGGTTAAGGAAAAGTGATAAGAACGTTCTTGTCTTTTAGCTTTGTTTAAAAGCATGCCGCATGCCTCGCTAGTACTTTTACCCTAGCTAGCTAGCCTGTATTTTTGTCCTTGTTCTTAAAAAAAAAACGAAATTCTATACCGTAACATCGTATTAATGATGTACACCAATTAATCTATTAATTGTTTCACGTCAGAAAGTTCCAAATAGAAATTTTAAGAAGAAAATAAATAAATAAATACCACATGACTTAGTATTGGGCATATGATATATATTATATGGCCAACTAGATAATATATATTTAATAATAATTTTGGAGATGGATTTTAGCAAATGGTTGCTTATCATAATTAATATAATTATTACATAATGATCCACATACCATATGATCATTTGCATTATATTTGTGTTATGATGTATAAATTCGTGAATTTATTACTAAATATAATAAAATAAATCATCATCGATTTTTTTATTTAAGTGTAATTAATCACTTAATTGAATTTATTTTTTTTTAAAGAAAATTTCAAACTTAACTCAGGTATCTTTTAAAAATATAAATTTTAGTTTATAAAATCAAAATTAGGTTTGAAATTATAGTTATTGGTGAAAAATATTATAACACATTTACAATGTCCATCCAAAGGAAGACACTAATTGATTTCATATTATTCGAGTCTTAAAACCTATTTATAATTTTACTGAATAAATTTAAAATTAAAAATTAATCTTAAAATTACTCTAACAGGTTGATAGCAAAATAAAAAATTTTATCATCTCATTAGTATTCATAAATACTAGTATTCTATTTTGAAGAGGATCTGTCATCAGATTCTTTAATGTGTTTTAAAAAATTAATTATTTTTTAATCAATAAAATCTTTTAATAATTTGACGAGATTTTATTTCAAGACATATATTTTTGATAATTTGGTAAGATTTTTATTTTAAAAATTTACTTATTAATTTTTTTAAAAAATATTAAATCTTTCAATAATTTGACAATACTTAATTTTGATATTTAAATCCTCCAATAGATTAGTAGGATTGAAAATTTTATTTTTTAAAACAATTATTAAACCTTTGAATAGTTGATAGATTTAATTTGAGATTTAAATTTTTTAATAATTGGTATGATTTATTTGAAAATATTTTTAATTTAATTTTATTACGAAATTCTTCAATAATTTAGAAGGATTCATAATTTGAAAATTCATTTTTAAAATTCATAAAAATCCTTTAATTATTTAGTAAGATTCAAGAATTATTTAAAATATTTTTAATAAAAATTAATTTAAACAACATGAATAAATAAAATTTAAATAAATAAAAAAATTACTAGATAAAACTGTCGGTGGCTCGGCGCGAACTTGGCGACTTGGCCATAGACACAGAATACAGCTCGGGTTTGGCTGCTAATACTTGGCTTGCGGTTTGAAGATTTGGCAATTTCTCAACGGGTGACAGATCTTAGGTTAGAATGGGTTGGGTCGGATCGAGTTGACGCTTGGGAAACTTCAACGCTTGTTGGAAAATTTCATGACAATCTGAAAATTTTGTTGGAACCTGAAAATCTTGCCCGAAAATCGTTAAAAATTAGAAAAAGCATAAAACTTGAACTTGAACTACTTAAAAGTTTTTTGCTCTCAAATTTTTCTTTGTGATTATTGTGTGTCTCGGACTGTTCCTTTTTGTAGAACTTTGTATGTTGCTCTGTTGCCTGATCAATGTGATGCGGTTATGGTAATTTATATTGGTGATGGTGGAGAGAAATGTGGTTGTTTTAGTGACAAGATGATGGCGTGGTGGGTTCTCGACGGTGAAAGATGAAATCTCTAAAGGTTTTTTGTTGTAGGCTGTAATAGTGGTGGAAGGCAATAGTATTTGAGGTTAGTGACGGTGGAGTATGTTGAGGTGAGGCTGGCCACGTCGGACCCCTTGTGTCTTGTGTTTTACCCTTATAAACCTCTGGAAATTGACTTGAAAATTAGCAAAGACTATTTTGTTTCCCCTGTGTATTTTGTTCAACCCTCGGAAAACTTTGGAAATTAACCTAAAACTTAGGCTCGGTTTGTTTCATTTAAAATGATTTTCCAAAAATGATTTTTATATTTTTAATTTTTTATTTGACAAAAAATTGACCAATAAACGAAAAATGATTTATTGGTTATTATATTTTCTTTTTCGAAAAGAAAAGATAATTTTTGAAAAAGAATTATTTATAAGTAAAACTACTTATCAATATATTTTTAATCAAATTGGACCTTATATATGATTTTTTAAGGTTCAGATTTAATTTAATCTGACTTAAAATATTATTATATAAATAAATAATATTTTTATTTAATTTTTCTTAAAAAATAAAATATTAATATTAAAAGTCTCTTAATATTTTAATTTTAAATATTTTTATAATTTTATTGAAGTAAGACTTTAAATGTAATATTTTAAATTCAAATTTGATTTGATTAGATTAAAAATATTAGTATATCAATACAAATAATTTATTTAATTTTAATTAAAGAATTAATATATTAACATTATCCTTTGATATTTCAATTTTAAATATTTTATTTTATATGTTATTAAATATAAATATTTTTTATATTTCAATAATAAATAGTATTATATTATCATTTTAATAATAAATAATAACATATATAATAATATTTTTATTATTTTAATAATTAATGTTAAATAATATAGTAATATTATTTTCTTAAAATGAATATTTTAAATAATTTCTTATTATTTTTGTTTAAAATATATAATTTTATATTTTTATTTATTAAGGTATTTATATTACTTATTTAATAATAGATATAAATAAAAATTTTTTTGCTATGATTTAATAATATATACTTTCAATATAAAATATAAATATTTTAATAATAAATATTACTATTTTAATATTAATAAAAATAATATTTTAAGAATAGTAATACTATTTTAAATATTTTAAAATACTAATATAAAGAATAATAAATAGTTTTATTTTAAGTAATTTTATATTAATATAATATTTTAATATTAAATATTATTATTAAAATATAATTATTCTTGAATATTAATAATTTTAATAATAAATAACTTCAATATTCTTTAATAATAAATAAATTCTAATATTTTAATAGTTATGTTGATATTACTTGAAAAATGAAACAGATTTTCTAGAAAGCAATCAAACAACATAAAATATTTTTTATTAATTTATCCACGCAATAGAAATCTCTACTACTTCAAAAAATGTAAACTTTTTTCAGAAAATACTTTCTGAAATTAATTTTTGCAAAACAAATGGAGCAGAGAATACTTTCTTCCCCCTTTAGTTGTTAATTCTTTGCTGTTTAAATAGGAGTTAATCTCGATTAAGAAAGAGTTATAAATCAAAGCTGATTCTCGGTGAAGTTCTACTCAATCTTATCTCTTTAGAATTTTGTCCCCAAGAAATTCTATCAATTAAAACTTGATTTTCAAATAAAACCTGATCTTCGCAAACAAATTGATCCGAATTGTTATCAGATTTTCTAAAATTTCCCCTTTATTTTAATTTCATCCACTCTCCAATTTTCCTTTCGTTTTTCTTCATTTTTCATTTTTTAATTTTTTAAAAAAATTAAAAGCAAACAAAACAAATTTGAGCTTTTTTTTTTACGGTCCAAGACCCAATTGTCCTAATTGATGCGTTGAGGTCCAACGCATCTTTCCTTCATTTCTCTTTCCTTCTTGTCAAACATGTTATTGGTAATTAATTAAGATGATGAGATATTGAGATTGATCTTGTAATTTCCCCTTCTCCTGTTTTTCTTAGCATGAAAGGCCTTCTAATAAATTATCAATAAAATTTACTTCAATTAAACTTAAGAAATCGTTCATTAACCTTGATGTCGTGTTAAATTTAAATAAGACGAATCACATATAAAATCATTAATGATAGGTAATAAAAATCTTGTTATATATATAATTTGTATTTGATATATTATCATTATATAAATTTTATATAATATCCTATCAATGAATAATATGATTTTATCTTATTTATAATCAAATATAAATTTTTATTAATTTTTAAAATAAATTCTTATTAAAGAGTTCGTATTAAACAATTCATTAATAATGTATAAATTCTATAATATATCAAATATTAACTTGTATATACCCAAATCATTTTAAACTTAATCATGCCATATTCTTTTTTATCAGTATATTTTTGAGAATCTATTTTAATATTTTATTAATAGTATAACATTAACATGATTAGTTAAAACTGATTTTTGTACATTGTAACTGTTGTAGGTTGACCGACAGATAGTCCACAAAATTGTTGATTTAATGCAGATATGAGCTTTTTTATGAACAGATATGAGATTTTTAATTAGCTGAACGAATTATTGAGCATTGGAGTAAATTTATACCCTCTCAAGTTTTTGGTAGAAAATCGATTCGTTAACCAAAAAATGAGTCTAACTCATAAAATTAGTTGAATTACATTACATAAGAGATGACTAATCAGTTTCAACCTTAATTCGGGTTTCAGAATGATTTTAATGGTACCCCTTAGGAGTTATTTTTAATTTAATAATTATTAATAATTAACTTTAATCAAGGCCCTATTTCCTAAGCAGCTCATGTTTGTGAATGCAATCTCTTCTGGAATTGCATATTCCCACAAATTACTGATAGGATAAAGTATACAGTGATAAATTCAAATTTTTTTTATATTTATAAAATATATAAAAATTTTGTTGATAAATTTATTAATTTTATCAATAAAAACATATTCTAAAAAAATTTCTTTCACAAATTTCTATACTTCAACATATACACCCGCCTTTGACAGTGTAAACAGTTTAGCATTTTTTAGTAGGAAGCCGCTTAAATTGCCATGTAATGGTGTAGGCCATGTCAAGGGCATTGCATCCATGCTATAGCATATTTACACTGCATGGTGTTGGCTATAGCAAAAAAAGCTATTACAAGAAAAAAGAAAAGAGAGAGAGAGAGAGAGAGAGAGAGAGAAGTTATTTCATGGGCTATAGATGTCGGCATCTTGTGGCATAAACAAAAAATATAAGCAATTCTTTGGAAAAGGATCCACAAACCTATAAACCCCATATTCTACAACTTTAGGATACATAAAATCTTTTTTACTGTTTTCTTTTTGGCTATCTTTTCAGGACATTTAATTTAACGCCACCAACAATTTTTATTGAATTTTTTTTCACAAACGCTAAATTATTATTATTATTATTTTACTTTTTGAAGTTTCATACAATGTGTTCATGTCTGGCATCATTTGGTGGGAGAAAATGTAAGCTTCCACCTATCCTCAAAGTAAAGGCAAAGAGAAAAACTACTCATTGTATTCCCTCCACCCATGTCAAAGTTAGGAACATATGTACTTAAAAGAAAAAGCCATATATACTTTGATGATACTCTTGTCGGCCATGATTTCACCCCATAAAAGAAACCCCTTTTCTTATTCAACTTGAAAATGTTTTAGGATCATTTAAAGCGAAACACTCGAAATGAAAAACCATATAATACTATATAATATGTTCATTCTTTTAATTACTTTATCTTGACTTTATGTTGGCTAAAGTGCAAACCACAATCAAATATTTAAATCCCAACCCAACTAATTTGAGTTAGAAGGTTAATTGGCTGTTTGCTAAACAATTTTTATGCAGCTACAATATAATTTAAAGGCAAAAATATCTTATGTGCTTATAATTTTTCCGCTATAATACTTGTTATAGTTGTTCACTTTTAAATTATTGATCATTTTTATAACAAATATAAGATTGATAGAGATCATAACTTGATTCAATTAATTTATACATTATTTTTAAAAAATAACATTCAATAAGTTCATAAATTAAATTTTAATATCTATAATTTTTTTTATCATCAAATTAAGACATATTTCGTACAAAAAATATATATAAAGTTGATTGAAAATATGTATCTTAGTTTATATATATATATATATACATATATATATATATTCTATAATTAGAGTTTCAAATTCTTTAACTGTTGAGATATCTTTTCAAGATTGTACTAATTATATTATATAATTCGAGTGGAAACAAATATATTATATATAAAAGATCGTAAACTTAAAAGAAGACTAGCAAGTTGCTTTTGAAAAAGATCATACGTATGAAATGGAAAAGAAAGTTTGAGCACTTGTTTGGTAGTGAAGAAAATATTGGAGATTTATTGATCCATCATAGGGAAAAATTATTAACGTATAATAACTAGGTTGGATTACTTTGGGGGAGAGAGGCTCCCTTCAATTATGGTTAAAGTGGGATACACGCATGTACATTACTTTTCTTTCAGCACAAAAATGGCCCACCACCATTTCTTTTCTTCTCATTTACCCTTTTTAATTATTTGCCTCGATCAAAATTTTCAAATCATTTATAAACCGTCTGAATGATATGATCATTTTATACAATGAAGGCCCCATCGTGATCAAACAAGCAAGTAATTAAATAAATAAACATTATTTTGAACCATTTAAATTTCTATGTGAATGCTATCATCATGAAATTAATGATATTATAATCAAGTAGTTATGAAAATTTTTGGCTTTGTGTTTTCGTATATTTTTTTCTGAATTTTAGAGATTCTTTCGAATCTTGCGCATTTAAGAGGCATTGTATGAGCAATTATGTAGACATCTATTTTGCCCCAAAAAAATCGAGTATTATATTGAAATAAATTCAAATTAATTTTTTATTTTGTTTTGATTCATTTTTGGATTATTTGTTAGGTCTGATTAAATTTAAGTTTAGATGTAATTCTGTGTCTTCTTTATTTTTTATTTTTATTTTTAATTTAATTTGATTATTATTATTATTTTTTGGTTTTTGGTTTTTTTCTTTGTTTGGACCGAAAGCTTTTGTGCATTAAATGCACTGCCCACCTGCACCACTTACCTAGTCCAAATTTTAGTCGATCACCTTCAACTGCATTGCCAACCGCACCACTGCCCTGACAACCTAACAAACCGACTTAAAATTTCTACTCAAATCCCAAATTTTTTGGGATGTGGATCTGTTTTAGGCTTTATAAATAGAGCCCTCCAAGACCACAAATGAGGGGAAGAAAAAATTGGGAGAGGGGAAAAACTCTACCAAAAAAAAAAAGAAAAAGAAAATAAGAGTTTCTGTAAAAAAAGAAAGGGTTTTACCAAAAAAAAGCTTTGGTTAAAACATTTTTTCATGCAAATCACACACAAAAATCAAGAAACTCATCCCTTAGAATAGGGAACTATAGCACCAACGTTAAACAAAAAAAAAAAGGTTTTAGTGGATTCTTTAAATGTATATTTGGAATTTTGGAGATTGTCTTTTGAGAAACGGAGGTCAAAAGTGGAAATATAAGGTTAAAAGGATCATTTCGGTGTTTTTTGGGTGATTTTTGATTATTGGCAACGACGACAGTAATTGTCGGCAACAGTAATAGCTCTGGCAAGGAAGGTAAAGAAAGCTGAAGGTTTTTTTTTTTTTTGAAAATGAGTGAAATGAGTTAAAAAAAAAAGTTTCCTTTTATAGCAAAAAAAAAAGGATGAAAAGAATGTCATTTTAAAGCCCCAATATCCGCCCATTGATCTAACTCGGCTCAACAACTAGCATACTTGACCTGCTAACTCGCTTTTCCCTTAAACCTAGAATCGGTTCAATTGAACCACTTATTGGCTCAACCGAATTGCTTAAAAAAAAGGTTGAATCGTAGGAAGACAGTGCCAAACTATCTAAGCCGACACCTAGACTGTTGACTAGGTCATTGATCGGCTCAATTCAAGTTTATTTTTATTTTTTTTGTATATTTATTATTTTACTTTTTTTCATTATTATCATTATTATTTTTTAGTTTATTTTTTATTCATGTTTAAAGTTTCAAATTTCTAAAATAAATATGTAATTTTTTAAAAAATGAAAACAAAATTTAAATTTTTAGCAATTTTAAATTCCCCATTAAAAAATAAAAATAATAAAAAATGAGGGAAATATATTTTTTTCGATGATGAGATTTTAAGAAAATATGAGTAGTGATTCTTAAGAATTCTCTTGTTGAAAAGTTTTTTTTTTTTTTAAATATTATTAGCGTATTGAAGTGTTTATAAATAATTTTTAATATAATAAAATTTTTTCTTTTTTTTCTATAATGAAAAAAAGGAAAAAACTAAAAAAATAAAAAAAAAACTAATAAATGAATTTTTCTCCCAAAGAGGGCAAATAAAATATTTGTACCAATATTTCATTATTTGCATTGTATATATATCACTAGATTTTTGAAAAATAAACATGAGCCTCTGATGATGAGATTTTCAGGTAATTTGAGTAGCAATATCTAAAAAATTTTTAGATGAAAAAAATTAATAAATTAGAACATTTTAAGAGCTCTTTCAATAACAAAGTTCTAATTTATTTTTCTCAAATAAAGTAGAAAAAATAAAAATAAAAATAAAAAGCAACTAAAATTATGATAAATAAAAGGAGCCAAGGAAATTATTTTTAAATACCAAATTTAAGACCTTTTTGTTAAGATTAAAGGATAACTAATAATTAATTGGTATTGTTTTTAACAAGCATTATGAAGGTGCTAATCCTTCTTCACTTGTAATTGATTCTTGAACTCAAATTATTTTGTAGATCTTAAAATTATTTTTTTAATAAATTTTAAGATTTTATTAAAAAGATAAATTTTAATAAGTAGCTAATCACAACTAGTCAAAAAAATTTTGAGGCAATTCTTTGTTTTCTGAAATTCGTCTAATGGCCTTCAAACCATTATGACAGTTTAGCAACTCTACTAGGAACATAAATTTTTTTTTAAAGTCAAGCCAAAATTAATTATGTAGTGTCGTAACGATTTTTGAGACCTCTAAACATAAAATTTTAAAATTGAGAAAAATGAAAAAGTTGCCACCAATCTTTTTTAAGTTATGATTGGTCACAAAAAAGTTTATCTTTTTAATAAAGCAATAAAACGAGTTTAAAGTTTATAAAAAAGATAATTTTTGTTTATGAAAACAAAATTAGATTCAAGAGTAGTTATGAGTGGGAAAGGATTAGCACCTCTATAACACCCATGAAAATTTGTATCAATTAATCATGCTTTATCTACGGGGTTGGATAAAATGGTTTCAATTTAAAATTTAATAAAAATTCCATTCAGTTTTTTGAAAAAGAAAATCAATGTTATTAGTATTTTATTTAGGAATATTGCAAAAAGTTTTTATGTTAAAAAATCACCTTCAAATCCTCCAACATTTAGGTAAAATTTAAAGACAGTTTTTTTTTTACCTAAGATTTATTATAACATTTTTTAAAAATTAAAATAACATTCTTTGTAAAAGATAATTATTAGTGACTTTCTAACATATAGGTAGAGTACTAAGAATTATTTTATTTGAAATGTTATTTTTGTTTTATTTTATAATTTCACATTTTTAAACTACATTTTTTTCTAAAAAAAATATTTTTATGTGAAAAAACTAATGATGCTACAATTAGCTAGCAAATGATAATTAAAGGTATAAACATGCAAAATGAGTATAAACAATAATAAATAGGTGCATGTATATTGATAGATGCTATGCATGATGATGAAATACAAATTTGAAATCAAATCTTTAGATATAATGAGACCACCTTGACTCTCCAATATTTAAACAGAGTATAGGTGTGACTATTTATATTTAAGGTCCCATTTTTAGTGATATATTTTTTATACTCTTTGTTTAATCTCATTATTATTGGAGGTTAAAGACTCATACGAAAAAACTTAATGAAATCAAATAAATTAAATACCCGATCTTCTAGGCTACATTTGAGAACAAATTACTTCATATGATATTTTCATATATATCATTAGAATTTTGGGATAATTTTGGGGTTAGGCTAAGTCGAGGTTTTTTTAGGGTTTGGATAATTTCTTTTGGTGATGATTTAGGGTTGTGAGTCAAATTTAGGGTTTGAGTTAAATTTAAGGTATTGGTGGATTTTTATGATTTAAGGTCTCATTTTAAAGTTTTGGGGTTTTAAGGTTTAGTATTTTAGGGTTTCAAAATTTTTTCTTATGAGAAAAATGGGAATTAATAATAATCTGAACTTCGTTAACTATTCCCAATATCTAGATGGATTTGCAAAGCAAGTTCGGTTTTCATAATTCTCGTTTTTCATTAACAATTTTATATTGATGCAACATGAAGCAAATAAATTATACAAATGAAAGCTAAAAATTAGAACAACCAATTTAATCAAATTTTTATATATATTTTATTTCAATTTAATTATTATCATTTCTTTTTTTAAAAATTAAAAGTGAAATAAATTTTATTTTTCATTTAATTTACTTATGAAAATTTTACTTTAAATTTTAAATTTAAATTTAACTTAATTAATTTTTTTTATTTTTAATTCTTTAATTCTCCAACAATTAGGCAGAATTAAAATTTTCAAAACACAATTTGAATTCCCTTCAATATTTAAGCAAGGTTTTTAAAATCATTGCATTTTATTAAAAAAACTATTATTCTATTTTAATTTCTAAAACCCTCTTTCTAAAAAAAATTCTTAAATTGAAATTATCCTTTCTTTTTTTGTTCAAAAACAAACATTTATTTGCAAGCAATTCATAATAATATCATAATATCAAACATGCATAAACAAATTAACAAGAATAAAAATACCAAAGCTATGATAAAATAAATGAACAAAAAAAAAGTGTACTTCAAAATGAAGTTTTGGATTAGAACGTAAAATGAAATTCGCTGTCTAAAAGGCCTCTGAACTAGTTGGGCCATTAGTGGGATTGATTTGCCCCTTTTTTTTTTTATTCAAAGCACACTTTTTCTTTTTCTTTTTTTTTTTTACTTTTCAAAAGCTAACTTTTTTTTTTTTACATTTCAAAATTTTTTTTATGTTTCAAAAATTATTTTAAATTTTTCAAAATTTTTTTTTTACTATTCAAAGTTTTTTCTTTTACTTTTCAAAACTTTTTTTGTTTTAACATTTCGAACCTACCTCTCTTTTCTTTTGGGCATTTCAAAGCCTTTTCTTCTTCTTTTTTTTAAATTCCCCCTTTAACTTTTCAAATCTTTTTTCTCCATTTTTTTTCTCTTTCTTTTCTTCTTCTTTTTTTCTTCTTCCTCTTCTCTCTCTTGATGGCCTTCGATATTGTAGGATTTTTTTAGTGGTAATGGCAATGAAAGTAGTTCAAAATGGGGATTTTATAGGTCTTTTTTTTTTTTTAACAATACTGGAGTTGTGGGTATGATCTCAGGGTAAGCAAGGAACTGCTATGTCAATAATGGTGGTAATAGGCATTGTTTTGATGTACACTAGGGATAAGTTTTGTTTTTAGCTGGGATATTATTTTTTATAATGATGGTGGGTTAGGATTTTTTTTAGATGGTGGTCAAAAGTTATGAAGGCGAGAGGGTGGTGAGTAACGAATGGTCTACCAAAATTGTTTAGTTCTTTTAGACTTTAGACACTGCTTCCAATATTCTGGTCCTCCTAAATTTTTTGCTTTTCATTTATTTATTTCTCTTTCCTCTTATTTTGGTATCTCAGTCTTTTGATGAACCCATTTGACTCTTGCTTACCTTGAAGCCTACTCTGAGTCTTTTTTTTTCTCTCTTCTCTTTTTTATTTTGTTTTTGGTGGTCAATTAATTCTTTAATTTTTTTTTTTATGTTTTCTGACCCTGCGTTGTTATTTTTCATCATCCTTAAACCTTCATTTTCAGGCGACGTGTTAGTATATTATGAACATTATCAGTCATTATCCTAATATCAAGTGATAAATGTAATGATTCCATGTTCAAGGTTGAATATGAGACTGAATTAACAATGGGGTATTCATTTTGGTTTAGAAAAAGAAAGATGAGCTTTTCGAAACACAAAAAATAAGTAATTCAAAAACATTATGGGAATCAAATATCAATTTTTTAAATAATAAACATTTGAATAACCTTGACCAACTTAGGAGAGATTTTTTCCCAAAAACTTGTTATATTTGTGGTCTTGCTATGTTTGATCTCATATAACCAATCTTTGCCATACATTTGCAACTAATGGAAACTTATCCTAAAAGTCATTTCCTTTAACTCTGACACGAATTCATCCAATTGTGTGCTATCCTTTCATTCCTTAAAGGGTTTCCTTCTAGTCCCACCTTTATTTCAACCACCTTTTTAGGTTTTAAGCTTAAACGATCCCCTCTTTGGTTCAGACTACCTTTTTGAAGTTTTCAATTTGAATTATTTTCTTTCTTTTATTTTTTTTCTTGTTTTAAGCAAAATATTTCTTAACAATGTCAAAATTCACAAGATTTGGCAATTCATCATCATTCATTTCTGCAAGGATTAGAGATTCGTCAGATAATGCCTTCTTTACCATGTAAGGACCTTTTCAATTGGGTGTCTATTTTTCTCTACTATCATGTTAATTTGGTAAGATCCTTTACAAAATCAGTTCACCTTCACGAAAGCATCAGGGTTGATTTTCTTATCTTGTGCTCGCATGATCTTTTTTTGGTATATCTGCCCATGGTTGAGTGCCAAAAGCCTTTTTTCTTCAATGAGATTTAGTTGTTCAAAATTATCTCAAACCTAGTTTGTTTTATCTAATTTTACCTCTATTAAAACTTTTAAGGAAGGAATTTCCACTTCAGTAGGTAATATGGCCTTTATCCCGTACACTAGTAAAAATGAAATGGCTCTTATGAAAGTTTGGATTGATGTTCTATAAGCCAGTAGGGCAAATGGTAATTACTCATGCCAATCCTTATATTTATTAGTCATTTTTCCCAACATTCTTTTGATGTTCTTGTTTATAACCTCTACTACACCACTCATATTTGTGCGATACAATATTGAATGATGATATTTTATCTTGAACTGTGCATACACCACTTTCATTATTTTACTATTTAAGTTGCTAGTATTATCAGAGATGATCCTTTTTAAAAGTTTACACCAACATAGTATCTCTTTCTTAATGAATCTGCACACTATTGATTGTGTGATACTAGTATATAAAGCTACTTCCACCCACTTAGTGAAGTAATTAATTATCGCAAAGGTAAAACAATGCCTATTCAAAGTTTTTGGGGTTATAAGTTTGATCACATTCATTATTTACATAGAGAATGGCCATGGTGGTGCTAAGACATATAGTGGGAATGGGAAGGAATGAATTTTATCCACATAAATTTGATGCTTATAGTACTTTTAGCATAACTTATACAATTATTTTCCAATGTAGACCAATAGTAACCTGCTTTTATAATTTGTCTGCCCATCATATGTCCATTGGTATGTATTCCACAAATCTCTTCATGCATTTTTTCAAGTATCTTTCTTGCTTCAATAACATCTACACACCTTAGCAATATTTGGTCTTGACTTTTCTTATACAAGATTTTTCCATCAAGTACAAACCCTGTTGCTAATCTTTAAATAATCCTCTTATCATTTTTTGAGGCTTACTCAAGGTAGTTTTTGCATTTGATATAGTGTACAATGTCATAATACCATGGTCACTAATCTACTTCCTCTTCCACATTCAAACAATAGGCCAGTGAATCTCTCATTTCTACTATGATGGGCTAGATTCTCGTATTATTGTTTAACTTGACCATTGCTACCAAAGTAGCTAAGGCGTTAGTGATTTAATTTTCTTTTTTAAGAATATGCTAAAATTGGATCTCTTTGAACTATTTTATCAAGTTAGTTATGTGCCTTTGGTATAACACCAATTTTGGGTCATTGGTATCTTGTTCACCTTTTAGTTGATAAATTACCAAGGTTGAATCTTTATATACTTCTAGCACCTCAATCTTTTTTTTAATGGCCATCTGCAAACCCATGGCACATGCTTCATACTCAGTAATATTATTTGTACAATTAAAATCCAACCTTGCAGTGCAAGGGTAGTAATTTCTTTCTAGGGATATTAACATTGCCCTAATGCCATGTCTTATTATATTGGATGCCCTATCAAAAAACATTTTCCATAATTTTCTTAGAGGTTCTTCATTTTTATCCTATAAGTTCACCATTAAGTTTTCATCTGGGAATTCAAACTTCATAGGTTCATAATCTTCTGTAGTTTGGTCAATAAGAAAATTAGCTATCATACTTCCTTTTATGAATTTTTAGGCCACATACATAATATCAATTCTAAAAGGATGACCTACTATCTAACTATCCTGTTTGATAGAGATGGTTTCTCAAAAAAAAATACTTGAAGGGATTTAACTTTGATATCAATCAAGTCGTATGATAAAGCATATACAATTTGAGCCTATAGGTGAGCACAACCTATTTTTTCTATTTGGGAGTGCTTAACCTTATACTCCATAAACTTTTTACTTAAATAGTAGATAGCATGCTTTTTCTTACTAGTTTTGTACTTTTGCCCTAATATGCATCCCATCGATTTCTCCTACACCATTAGATACAAAATCAAGGCCTTTTTAAAATTGATGGTACCAACACCAATAAGCTTGTCAAATACTCTTTAATTTTTTCAAAGGCATTTTGGTAATTTTCATCCCATTAACTAGGATTATTTTTATGAAGTAACCTAAAGATCAAATTGTATTTTAAGGTGAGTTGAGATATGAAATGAGAAATATAATTCAATCGCCTAAACAGCCTTTCACTTTTTTTTGCGTGCACAACACTAACAACTCTTGAATAACTCAAATTTTATCATCGTCTTCTTCTTATGGAGTTCTATAATTTTTTTTCTGCTTCATCCATTTTAATAAATCATGAGAAGAATCATAGTCTTATAAATTAATATTATTATCAAGTTCGATAATATGAACTGAATTTTCAAAATCAAATATGGCATTATTGTCTTGGTCATTTATAATGTTCATTATTAAAAGACTTGAAAAAGGGTACAATCACAAGGAAATATAGACTAATTTTGGCAAAGGTAAAAAAAATATGAATAATAGTGAAGAGGAAAAATAAAGAAGATGGTATATGTGAAATGTATTACATTCATCATTTTATTAAAATAATGAAAGTAAGCCCGTACATTTAACCTTCGTATGCTCTTGGACAGAAACAATTGGAATTTTCAAATTTAAATGGTTCAAGGATAATAGAAATAATACATTATTCTTGGATCTTCTAACCTAAAAAAAGAAAAAGAACATCTCTTCATCTTGCACAATTTTCTCATCTATACCAATCTAAATTTGAAAGAAGGCTTCCTCTAATCCCATCGTTAGTTCACCCTTTTCAACCTCTGACGATCTAGGGTGGACATATATACTAGAGTGAAATATCTCATATAAATAAGGAAACACCATTTTTTCATCAATTGACTCTTGCCCTTTGAGGCGTGTCATTTTTTTTCTTTTTTCTCTAGAATCATATTCCTTTTATCAGTAGTAGTAGGCTTGTAGACTAAGCCTCATCTTTCTTTATTCATGGTTATGCTTGGTTACTTCTTGATTTCTTGTAAAACCTTTTCCAAACTTTGTCTTGCTTGTCAACCTTTGTCAATAGTCTATTTGATCACCATATTGGTAGTTATTGATAGTCAACGAATTGGTATCTTCAACCTTTCTTTGACATAAGTAGCATTTACTACTTTAAAAGCACTAAATGAGCATTTAGTAACCTCTTCAATAGCCTTGACATAAGAAATGATCAAGGTTTTAGTTACTAATAAGTCTTCCTCACCATCTAGACAAACCTGCTTCTTTTTAATAATAAATTTTACCTTTTGATGTAAAGATAAAGGTACAGCTCTAATTGTATGAATCCAAGGTCTTCTGAGTAAATAGCTATATATAGTTGTTATATCCATCACCTAGAATAAGACATTAAAAGTACATGAACTAATCCGTAATAGAATTTTTATATCACTGATTACCTTTTTTTTGTGCTCTATCAAAAGCCTTTACTACCGTATGATTATTTTTCATGCAAGAGGGGTCTACTAAAAACTTTGACAACATAGTCATAGGCATGACGTTAATAGATGATTTATTATCAATCAATATTTTAGCCATGGTATGGGTTTTGCACTAAACAGTAATGTACAGGGCTTTAACACTATCTCGTCCTTTCGAGAGTATTTCATCATCATTAAAAGTAATGAAGTTAGGGGCTATAATATTCCTAACCATGTGATTTACATTTTTAACAAAAATATTGTGTTTGATATAAGCCCGATTAAACACTTTCAACAAAGTGTTCCTATGTGGCTTTATGCTTAATAGTAGTGACAATAAAGAAATATAAACTAGCAATTTGTTTAACTAGTCAACCACATTATACTCATTATGCTTTGTGATTTTTAAGAACTCACAAGTTTTTTTTTTTATATATCAACTATTTAATCTACACTTTTGGGCTTTCTACTAGTTGAGTACCTTGGCTTTTCCCTATATCTTCTTCTCTTACCTTACTTTTTCTTTTTCCAGCCCTTTCTAACATCTCAAGAGTGTAACATTAATCGTTCGAGGATATTCTTCCTATGATTGTTATGTTTGTAGTATTTCTCATACTTGAATTATTCAAGGTCATGTTGGATCCTCAAACCACAACATTATAGTCGTACTTCTATGAGATTATTTTATCAATTTAGAAAGGGAATGGATTAGGAACATAAATAGTCATTGTCATCTTAGGAAAAGAGATATGTTTTTCAGTTGCAGGCTTTAGTTTCTTATCATAAAATACCTTTAAAGGTTTAGGGATAAAAGGTTTGCTAAAGGGTTCATCATCCATCATATTTACATTGCCTTCATCATACTCATCATAAAACTCTATTGCAGTCGTGTTCATTAGACTTTGCAATATTTGTTGAAAGACTTCACATCTTTAGATCGAATGTCTGACCATTCCTCCTTGGTACTTACAAACTTAGTCATGGTTTTCATGGCTTCAGTTGTCATCCAAAGATTTTTTTTAAGGTTTTTCACATGAATGTGGAAAATTATCCATGCAGAAACTTAAACAATCAACATTAAAAGAACCAAAACTCATTACAAACTTTTAGTATTTTCACACAATGAATCCGAAAAAATAAACCTATGTTAAGATTTTCGTTGCTTAAAATGCTTTTGGGTCAAGGTGACATTATTAATGAAATCGTTGATCTTCTATTTTAACTATCTGCATCTCTTAGTTGAGTATCGAATTGCCCCTTATATGATAAGGTATTGATGCTATAACCATAATTGAGGTACTAATGTTTTTACCACAATTAAGAATTAGGATGATATGTACATGGTATTATGTATGCATGAATAAGTGAATCAATGCACTAAAGAGTATTTGCCACATAACAATTATTAATAAAAAAAATTTCAAATTTATCTTATCAAAGTTTCGAAATTGCATCCATACAAAACTAAATTCCAAAATTCCAATGTTTCTTCCTAATATAAAACTATATTCTAATAAACTTCCTAATTTGTTATAAAGGTCATGTGCTTTATCTAAGAAATTAACCAATTGTTATCCATAGGCTCCAACTGGTTACACCCCTATCTTTAATTTTACAACCCTTTTTTCCATTTCAGATGCCTTATTAGCAGCCATGAAAATCTAATTGAACAAATGGCCCAAATGCTCTTGTTTCGCTATATATGCATTCTTTAATTGTTCATTACTGTCAACATGCATTTGGCATTTGTTGGTCAGGACACCTACTTGTTTTGTGCATCGATCAACCATCTTTTAAAGCATTCGATTGTGTCTTTTGGCTTTAACAATCATCTTTTACCCTTCTTCCGCCTTTGCTTGTAGTAGTTCATTTTCTTTTAGAAGTCAGGCAAGTTTAGGGGTAATTGATAAGTGTGTTTTATCTAAATCAATAAATAAGGCTTTCCATTAATCTTTCTCTTCACTAAGCAACTTCAAGTTATCTTTCATCTCTTTTTTTAGCCTTTTATTCTCTCGTTCCAATTTATCTTTCTCATTTTGAAGCTTTCTCTTGGCAAGCTCAACTTTCAGTAAGGGATCCTGTGGGGTTAATTTCATGAGATGATCAGATTTGCACTCTAGAGGGATCATAATGTCTTTGGCTCTTCTAGCATGCCAAATAAAATACTCATGAGTGAAATCATATGTAAACCTTTTTTGGTCGACTTTAAAATTTTTCTTCCAAACTGTAGTGATCTATTTTAGTCTCTTGAGAGCTTATTTATTAGTGAATGAGAATTCTAACTGGTCGAGACCATATGCTATCAAAATAAACTACTCATATCAAGACTGTTTTTGTACCATTGTTAAAGCATAGCTAAAAGCACCTTATAAGCCTAAGAGAAAAACCTAAGGTTGATTCACACAACTATATAAGGTAAAACTATGTCACATTCATGGTGCTCTTCATTTCACCTCTTGACTGGTAACCTTTTGCAGATATAAAATCTAATCTTTTTTTTTATCTTGCTTCTAGCCATTTGCTGTTGCAAAATTCCCTAATAGGAATGCTAAAAGTGAGGTAAAATTTACGAAACTTATTCGAAATGGTTTTTCATCCAAATGTAAAATAGTTATACGTATCCATTGAAATGTCATTTCCCATTTTCGGTGACAATAATTTAAGTTTTTGATAATTTTTACCAAAGTTGCTGGCACTGCATTGATTTTATGCTTAATTTGATCTACAAAGTCCACTATAATGACTTCAACATAGCCAAGAACCTTTGGGAAAACTACCAACCTATATATGGCAAAAGCCATTACAGCCATGTTTTGATCATCATTTCAATGTTCTTTAATGAAGTTTCATAAAAAGCTCCATTTAATTCCTTTACTTTCACCCATTTAACACATATATTAACCTGAAGTAAATTGAGTCCAAGTATTTTGGCCAGTTTCTTATGATAACCTACCTTGTTTGTCCAATAAATTTTATCTGAATTTGGTAGATCCTGCCAAAGTAACACATGTACTCATTAATGGTTGACACCATGTCCATTTTATTGAAAATAAAACACTGTTATGATAGATCCCAAAATTGTACTATGGCCCTAACCAGATTATTATTTACCATCACTAAAAAAAGTGAAGCCATGTCCCCATACTTACTTTTAAATGTTTCTTGCCTTATTCTGTTCAAATACTTTCAAATATTGCCCAAATGTGCTAGGTCATTCTATTAGAGATTAAGATACACCCTCTCGATAAGTTTTGACACATAATCCCCAAGTAAGCAATTTTTCTCTTGACGTTGGACTTCCTTTGACTTGACTTTCAACTGATCAGAAGATTCATAATGAGTTAGTGAAGACTCAAACTGTATTTGGCCCTCCATAGATGTAAGGGAAATTTAATCTGTTAATCAACTGCTATGTGATAGATATTCCCTATATGATAATTAGAATGATGCAAATGCACAAGGTTAAATAAACAATATGACAATTAAAATATGCAAATATGCAAAGTTAAAAAAACAATAGGACAACTAAAATGATATAAACATGTAAAGTTAAACAAACAATATGACAACTAAAATTATACAAATGCATAGAGTCAAATGATTAAATAAACAAATAAAATAGTTAGATAACCAATATATCATGCAGATTATTCCTTCTTATATCCTAATTTAGGTCATAACTAACAACAGATAAGAATAGCTCTATCTTAAGACTGGCCTTTTAAGTATGGACTATATGTAAGGTTGAATGATTTTTGACCACCAAAGGTTTCTAAATTGTTTCTTACATAATTTTTTATCATAGACTAATAAGGCATTCCAATCTTAACCCATCAAAGGCTACCAACAAAAATTATTCAATTTGAGTGAGAGTATTTTGCTAGCCATTGTAGAGATTATCATCTCACCAAAGCATACGTACTTTACTCCCTCCTAAATGGGACGAAACCTGGGTATAGAGCTTATGTTATGCAAATGAATGTGTGTGTGTGTGTGAAGGAATATGTACATTTTTCAATCCCAATTTTTTGTAAGTAAAAAAAAGATGATGAAAAATAAAGAAAAAAAATTAGTAAACAAATGACATAATCATTACAATTTAAGACCATTAAACCAAAGAATAGGATAAATTTAAAATTTTATGGCTTGACTTTCTATGCATCCCTAGTGGAGCTGTCAAATCATCATAATGTGTAAATCCGTGAATCTATAGCTAGACATAACCTAAAAAGTCGCCACCAATATTTTTTTTATAGGTGCAATTAGCTACCTAGGTGAATCTATTTTTTTAAAGATATCCTAAACTTAACTAAGATTCCTTAAAAGAATAGGTTTTGGTTTATTAATCAAAATAGAGTTTGAAAGTTCAATTTTATATGAAGAAGGTTATAGCACCCCCACACGCCCATCTTAAGATGGTACCATTTAATTTTAAATTATTCTAAGGGTCTATAATTCTAATAGTCTTCTATTAAATGCCTAATATTTAAATATTAAAAATAATTTTTAAGATTACTATATTAATTTGATAGAATTTTTGAAAATAATTCTTTACCTTAAAAGTATTCAAGAATCTCATTTATTTTCTTGAAGAGGCTCCGTTGTCAGAAAAAGATTTAATCAATTTTTAGTAAGCTTTATCAAAAATATATTTAAAATTTTCACCATTGGGCCAAATTTAAAAACATTTTCTCACACAAAAATTTCTTAGATAATCATCCATTTGCGATTACTAATAATTTCATCATCAAAAATTTTTTCTTTATTTTGTAAATTTTATTTCTAATATATTTAAAATTTTTACTATTTAGAAATATTTAGAAATATTTCACCTAAAGACTTCTAAGAAAATCAATGATTTTTTATTTCTTAGGATTTCATTTTGAATTTACTTTATTCTTATTTTAAAATTTTGATATTTACTATGCTTAAAAATATAATTATTAAAATTTCATCTAATTTTACCACCACTCTAGCAAAATTTAAAAACAGGTTTCTCATCTAGAAAATTTTTATAGGATCAAACCATTCTTGATCTCTTAAAATCCCAACATCAATTTTATTTTATTACTTTTTATTTTTTAAGATTTATCTTTGTTATTTCTAAAATTTTCTAAAATTTTATTCTTTTAGTTTTCCTATTGTTTGAAAACATATTTCAATGTTGTTATCGAAAATTTTATCTGAATCTCTACCATTATGGAGAATTTAAATAGAAACTTCTTATTAAAAAATTCTAAAAATTCAACCATTCTTGATTTCTTAAATTTCATTATTGAATTTATGAAAGATTTTAGTTCCAAAATCATTATGTTATTGCTAAATATCAGTTTGGTTTTTTCTTTACTTTCATTAATTTTGTTATCAAAATTTTTACTTAAATATTCCATTATTATGGAAAATTTAAGAAAAATTTCACTTAAGAATTTCTAAAATTTTAATCAGTCTTAATTTTTTTAGACTTTCATTGTTAAAATAATTTCTATTTACTTGCTACCGTTTTAATTTTTTTAGTAATAAAATATAGAATTATACAAAAAAAATTAAATTTACATTCTAATTTAAATAAATACAAATATGCATGTAATAAAATAAAAACACACCTTGGCCTCGAATCTCAACCCGCAAAAGAAAAAGGGTGGACTACCTAAATATGGGCTTGCAGACCTGAATTCGGTTAATAGCTGGAACGGGCCGTCAATAGTCAGATCAAATAGTGACTCCCGGTCTCGCGTCAAGTCTTCAACCCGGGTCAAACCTCTTAATCCCTAAACGGCACCGTTCTCCATTTGCTTAAGAAAAATGCAGCCCCTTTTTCTTTGTCTTCCTTCTTCGTTTCTTCCTCGTTTCTACAGGGTCAAGCTAGATCGCCACTGCCACTGGTTCTCTCTCTATTCCTTTTCTAGCTCGTCTCCACCTTTTTAGATTTCTAGCTTTCTATTCTTTCTTTCTATAACTCTCACTAAACCCAGACTTCTCTCACACTTCCAGTTAAAGCAGCCGTTTCTCTCCCCAGAATCCAACGGCTTTTCTTACCGTCGTTGCCGTCCTTCACTAGCCTTGGTTGTTTCTGCCGCCGTGGGTCACCAACAATCGTCTCAAGAGACTTCTTTCGGATCTCCTTCGCTCCCTTCGTTTCTGCTTACATTTTTCTGGTGTTTGTCTTCCCTTTTGTTTCAAACAGAGTCTCCCTCTGCGTACAAACCCAAAACAAATCAACAAGCAGCTATCAAGTCGTCGACGATCTTAGTACCACTGCCAGTGTTCTTTTTGTATTGCTTGTTGCTTGTATTCTCTGTCATTGTGATAGACTTCGGGCTGATTGTAGCAAAACCTTGGATTGATTATGGTTCTTCTATACTGCTGAGTTTGTTGTGGATTTTGTTGATCTTTCTTCTCTGTTTGTTCCTACCGTGTTTCCCCCTCTTATTTCTCTGTGTTTGCTGTGTGTTCTCTAATTACTCTCTTTTTGCTATTGTGTTTGTGGATGATATAAGCAGTGTAGGTTGGTTTCTGTGAGTTTAGGCCGGATTAGTGGTGCTGTGTTGCTGGGTTATTGTTGATTTGGCTGAATCCACTTCTGAGTTTGGTGTGCTGGGTTTGGTATATTACTGATAGTTAGATTTTCGTGGCAAGGTGGAATTGATGTTTACAAGGACTGGAGGGTTTCGGCTTGCTGTTTGGGAAGATAAATTTGGGGCTTTAGACTTCAATGGTAGATGATAATTGAGGAAAGGTGAGTGATAATCGACGGTGATGAGGCTAATTTGGGTAACTGGTGACTTAGGCTACTAAGGGACTTCGGTTAGGCAGTGCTAGCAATAACAAATTCGTAGTGTTGTGGAGATGGCAGTAGTGGAATTGTGGTTGTTAATGGCTGGATTCGGCTGGAGGTTGTTGAAGTTTGGAGATGGCTCGAGCTAAATTTGATTATAAAAAAGGCTGCTGGTACTAGGAGGAATTTGTGTTTGATTGGCTATGAACTTGAGTCTCTTTCCTTGTGTGGATTGACTGGGTTTATATAGGGATTAGCGTCAGTTGTGATAAGAGTTCGAGATCAGAACAAATTCCCAGTTACAAAGACTTGCTTCCATTATCTTTTCTCTTTAATCTTTATCATCTAGTCATTGAGATTTTATCTTCAATATAAGTATGATTAAATCCGATTTTTTTCAAAAACCAAATTGTTCATCTTGTCCAATTTATCTGGAGATTAAAAAAATAAAATAATGAAAAGCATAAATTATTGAGGAATAGCAGATCAAATACTTTATAAACCAACCAAGTCTGAAACTTTATAAACCCGAAAGTGAAAGGGTTCACCCATCACCCAAATGAGAAATTCAAATTTAAATGGGTAAAATCACTTAAATTAGAGAATAAAAATCTGAAATTATTTCAAATGACCTCAGATAAAATGGGGTGTCTATATGGAGCATAACATATCTGGCAAAAATGTTAGCCACATCGTGGGAAATATCACGATACCAAATTACATCACTTTCATTAGCAATGAGATCTCATTGGAAGGTCGATGTAGTACTAAAGTTCTTTACATTTCCATTCTATGCAAATACCACATCATAAGCAAAGTTTTCATTGATAATGGCTCATCAATAAATGTCATGCCCATCACCACTTTGAAGAAGTTACCCATTGAAATGTCATATATGAAGCCAAGTCATTTGATTATAAGAGCATTTGATGGGTCCCGACATGCTGTATTCGAAGATATCGAGATAGTCTTGGAAATTTTCCTATTAAACTTCACTTTAGAGCTTTAGGTCATCAACATTTCGCTATCATACAGTTGTTTGCTTAGAAGGCAGTGTCACATGGCAGGTGCCGTCCTATCTTTTTTTGCATAAAAAGATCAAGTTTATTGTTAAAGATAAACATATTTGTATTTTTGGAAAAGAGGATCCATTAGAAAGTAAGCCTTTGACCACTTCGCATAATGGAAGCTGCTGAAAAGGCATTGGAATGTTCTTTCAGATATTTTGAATTTGCCAATGCTGCTTATGTGAGAGAAGGATCAACCATACCAACTCCACGCTTATCCAAGGTTACATAGATGATCGTCAAGCAAACAATTAGGAAAGGATGGCCTGTTGGAAAGGGCCTAGGGCTGAATTTGTAAGGAATCAATAAGCCACCAAAGATAACTAAAAACAATGAAAGATTTTGGTTATGATACAAGGCTATTGGGGAAAAAAATAAGGAGACTCATGAATGAGAAAAAAGAGAAAAGAATGTCTCGTATCAATGGAAGTGAATAAAAAAATGACAAGATGTTTTTCCTTTACCTCTATGATACCTATCACTCAGGTGAATGTATCTATCTTGATTCACTAGAGGTAACAATGGGAAAACCCACGTTGAATATAAAGAGGCTTTCTCCGAACTAGAGATCAGCATGGTAGATCAAGAAGAGATGGCAATGAAGGAAGTTGAGATATTCGTGTATCAATGCCCATCTAAAACTGTGCTAAATAATTGGAAAATGATAAAGTTGCCAGTTATCCTTAAGTCTCTTTCAAAATAATGTAATGAGTTTAATTTTCTAAAGTTTTTGCCCAAAAATATCAGAAGGTTTTTTGTGTATGGGCTTATCTTTCCATTTCAATAAAATCAGTGCATTTTCATTTCCTTTTCATTCATTTAAAATTTCTACACACACACACACACACACACATATATATACCCCATACATTTCTTCAACATACGTTTTATAGGTATCCAAATAATGAACATGAAGATAACTTTGACAATAATCCAGAATTTAATTTTGAAAATCTTATTCATGTTGACGAGCTTGATAATAAAAAAAACTTAGATGATTATACTTTACCCCCTCATTTATTAATACTAGTAGAGTAAGAAAAGAAACCAACTGAACCATATGAAGAAGCTTAAGATGTAGTTAATTTGGGGAGTGAGAAGAACAAGAAGGAAGTCAAAGTGGGCACACCACTTTCGCATATTGAAAGACAAAGGTTGGAAAAGTTGCTCCATGAATATATTGATGTGTTCGCATGGTCATACTGGGATATGCTGGAGCTTAGTATCGATATTGTAGAACATTGATTACCTTTAAAACTAGAATGTAATCCGATACAACAAAAATTAAGATGCATAAAGCTGAAAATGTTGCTGAAGATTAAAGAAGAAGTGAAAAATAAGCTCAAGTAGATTTTCTGAAAATGGTTAAATACCTAGAGTGAGTGGCAAATATAGTCGCAGTTCCTAAAAAAGATGGAAAAGTTTGGAAGTGCATGGACTATTGAGACTTAAATAAGGTAAGTTTGAAAGATAACTTTCCATTATCTCATATTAACACTTTGGTTTTGATAACACTACAAAGCATTCTACATTCTCATTTATGGATGGTTTTTCAGGACATAACTATGTAGACACTCCATTTAGTCTAGGATCTAAACCATTTGGATTTGGTCTACTTTAAATCCTAGATGCCCAATTTTTTTTTATTCCACTTATTTATCTTTATTCTTTAATTTATAGTTGTATTTATCTTTGTTTACTATTTTATTTACTTTATCTTTATTTTCTTTTACATGTATTTATCTTTTTACTTTTATTTAATTTATTTTTATTTGTTTATCTTTACTATTTATCTTTAGTTATTGATTTAATTTTTATGATAAAAGGTACAATTTTTAAAAAAATTAATCACTAAATGGTGAAAAAAGTTAGAAAATAAAGGGATTTTATTTTTAGATGATAATTCATGTTTTAAAGTTAAAATTGAGTAGGGATTCTTAAAGCTAAATTCCAATTTTTTTAGGGATTATTGTTCTTTGGTGATAATATATAATTTTCAAGAGTTTTATCCCTATTTAATTTAGAATATTTATCAAATCAAAGTAATACCCTTATAAATAGTCCAGCATTCAATAGTAACAAACACACAACAATCACAAAATAGAATTTGAGAGTAAAGCGTGTTAGGCAGTTCAAGTTCAAATTTTACTTTTTTAGTTCCAAACCATTTTTCGGTGAGATTGTCAAACTCCAGCAAGATTTCTAGATTGCAATGATGTTTTTCCAATGAGTGTTGAAGTTTCTAATGTAGATTCAGATGATATCTCTAGATTCCAATGATAATTCTCAATTTCCAATTGTTAACCTGATTCAGTCTGACCTATAACGTTTGACATGAGCCATCACCTGTTGAGCTACTACTAAGTCAAGTTGTTGAGCCAAACCAAGTTGCTACACTAGTCACAAGCCAAGTTGTTTCTTAAGTTGAGCTAAACTAAAAATTTTCGGTATATTTTTATTTCATTTTTTAATTATTTCAAATAAAAAATGTTTTCTAAGAAAAATAATTTTTGAAAATAAAAAAAATCTTACCAACATATTAGAAAGTTTGCTAATTTTAAAAAAATAAAAAGATCTTACTAATATATTTGAAGGTTTTGAAATTTAAAAGAAAATAAAAATAAAAATAAAACCTTACCAACATATTAGAAGGTTTGAATTTTTAATATGAATTTGGAATAAATAAATCTTACCAACATATTAGAAGATTTAAATTTTAAAAATGTATTTTTGAATTTTGATAAGTAAACCTTATCAACATATTAAAGGATTTGTGATTTTTTTAAAATCTAAAAATAAAGTTTTACTAACATATTGAAAAATCTTATTAAATTTTGACTAAAATTAAATTTAAAAAAAAAATTTATGAAATCCTACCAATATATTGAAAGATTTTTTTTTATAGAAAATCTTATCAACATATTGAAAGATATTTTTGAAAATAAATTATTTTTATAAAAATTGGATTTTGAATTTCTGATGATGAAATTACTAAAAACATTGTGAATTGTAAATTCTTAGGTTATAAATGTTTTCTAAATTTTACCAATATATTGGAGAATTTAGATGAGAATTTTCATTATTAAGATTCGAAATTCCATTTGGTGGTGAACAAGACTTTTTTTTTTTTAAATGAATTTGACGATTGAACCTCTTTAATATGTGACAAATAATTTTCTTGAATACTCTGAGGTGAAGAAATATTCTTAAGTTATTATCAACATATTGGAGTAATTTAAGAGTAATTTTCAATAATGAATTATTTGGTAAGAGTTTTTAGGCTTTTGAATAACATAAAGTCAAATTGGTACCATTATTTGGATAGGCGTTATAAGGATGCTATAACCTTGTTTGCATGTAACCATATTCCTAAATCTAATTTTGATTTTGTAGACTAGAATATACTCTTTTTAAAAAACTTGAGTTAAGCTTGAGATTTCTTTTCAAAAGGAGATAGATTCAGTAAGGTGGTCAATTGCCTCTAAATAAAAAAAAGATTGGTGGCAACTCTTAAGTCTATGTCTAGTGATAAGTTTACGAATTTATATGTTATGATAGTTTAGTAACTCCATTGGGGATAGTTGAGAGTCAAGCCAGTAAATTCATATTATCCAAACCTAACTTAATAAGTTTAAGAATTCTTTACATTTTTTCTCTTATATATTTATTTTTAACCATATAATATTTTGTCATTCATTTGCATTTCATGACTTGAGCTCTATACCTAGGCTTCATCCCTTAAGAGAGAGTAAAGTACCTATGCTTTCGTGATATTTCATGTCTCCACATGGATTAATGAAATACTCATACTCAAATTAAACTTTTTCACTTATAGCCTATAATGGGTGAGGATAAGAGTACCTTACTAGTTTGTTTTGGACAAGGATGTGAGGAACAACTTAAGAACCTTATATTGTGAATCCAAACCACATGTAGTAAAATATAAGCATCCAACCTTAGGTTAGAGCTATGTCTACCCATCATTAGAATATAACCCTAGCTAAGACATATAAGTATATTTTTCGAGTTTCATTTGTATTAACCTTATGAAAAGTTGAAAAGTTTATTTAGTCTCTTATTTATTATTTAGTTATTATATGTTGTACTTTAATGCAACATCATATGCATTTACCCATGCATTACAATGTGGCAAACATTAGTACATACATTGATTTAGCCCTTTATACATTGCTATGTATACATTCATGTATTTATACATCATAATTTGTTATGTGTCAAGCATGCATGCATTCATTCATGTATATAGGATTCTCAAGCAAGTTAGGATAATTTTGAAAACTTCTTTGCATGAAAACTTAGTAACAAGGCATCCTAATTGTGGTACATAAGATTCAATGATAGTTGACCATCTAAGAATCTAATTCAACCTATTCACCATCAGCATAATACTCAAGCCCAAGCAAGATGAATGGACAAGAGAATGCAAATTGCTTTAAGAAAATAAAAAAAGCTTATGAAGAGCTTAAAGGAGAGTTAAATAAAATTCTAGAAACTTTGAAAAAGTTGAACAAAAGGAAAGCCATGGAAAAAGATTCTAGTCTATAAAGCATCCATCATAAGATGTTATTGACCTTTTACACCTTCCTAAGAATGGCCCATACCAGGCTTAGTCCTCTCAAAAAATTCTTCCATAATAATTATGGTTTTTAGAAGATATATTTATCTTGGAATGCTAACTGTATTTGCTCGAAGGTAATTTCAAAACTATACCAATCTTGTCTTTACAAAAAAAATAGTAGAACTAGTACAAGTTTTTAATTTGAATGACCTTAAAAAGAAAGACAAGCTAAAAATAAAGGCAATAGAAGCCTTAGAAAACTTTTAGTTTAAGTAAAAGATGAATTTATTAGAGGAAAAATTATGAGTTGTAGAAAGAATAGATTTTTGTGGCTTCATGAATGTGATCGAACTTTGCTTGGTTCTAAATGTAGTTATCCCATCAAAATTCAAAGTCTTAAAGTTTAAGAAATATGATGGTACTAAGTATTCAGTGACTTATATGCTATATATTATCAAAATATGGCAGCATATACTAGTGACAAGAAGTTGTTGATCCATGTATATCAAGATAGCCTTACTAGCTCTACTGTTAGATAGTACATCCAATTGGATAAGACTCGCATTACTTTGCGGAAGAATTAGCAAGGGCATTCATTACCTAGTACCGACATATCATAGAGTTGGTTTTAGATCATTTTTCTTAATAGAGCATAGAGAAAAAGGCAACCAAGTCTTTCAAAAATACACCAAGAGGTGAAGAGATATGGCTACTTAAGTCCAACTACCTCTTATTGAGAAAAAATCATCTTATTTGTCAGTATCTTGAAGGCTCTTTATTACGATAGAATAATCAAAAATGCCACCAAGAACTTTGTTGACATTATAATTCTAAAATACGATAGAAAATGACAAGCAAGGTGGAAAAAAGTCAGCCAATATGAAGAAAAGTGAAATACCTAAGAAGAAGGAGAATGAGGCTTAAGTTATGAGCTATAAAGGGTATCGAATTGAAAAAATTTCTCTATATCTTTAATCGATATACGAAGCCTATTATCGTGCTACAAATAATGTAACATCTATTCTTTACCCTTAACGGCCAATCTAGTAACCAATTTATTCACTTACTTTTCAATCATCCTTCCAACTGTTAATTCATACATATAGCCCCACCATTGCACCTATTGTAAGTTTAGTCCCAAAACTTAATAATCAAATCAGTAATTTGAGAGGACCATGAAATAATAAAGAAAAAGCTTTTTTTAATCACATTTCCATAACATACACAGATTTGCTATCACATTTAGTGGGAAACCATTTGCCAGCCTCTGTTCATGTTGAGCCAATGAACCTCCTTACCCAAAATGGTATTATGCTAATGCTTGGTGTGATTAGCATTATGGAATCGTAGGTCACTCTACAGAGAATTTGTTACCTTGAATCACAAAGTGCAAGGTTTCTTTAATGATGGTTTGATAAAGTTTGACAATGAAAGAGAACTAAGTGTCACTGAAAATCCTTTGCCTAATAATACAAGGTCATAATTTTGAGGAGATGTTTTAGAAATTTTTTAAGAAATGATGGACTTTAGGTGGTCTTTTATATGTTTATCTTGTATTTATCTTGCATTTCAATAAAATGGCAAGTACATTTCATTATATATTTTTCTTATTATCTTTAATTTTATATATTCCCTTCATATTTCACTCATTTCGTATTTCAAGTGATGACTGTTCAGACAACTATGACAATAATTTGGGATTTAATCTTGAAAAGTTATTAATGATTTAGGCCTTAATCTATTAGGGTGAATCAAAGTTGACACACTTTTGTTATTCATTTAAAGGCAAAAATAAAGCTTTTTAAGAGCATATAGTCCTTTATATCCACAAGCTTATGTTCATTTAATATAGATTCTTCAAAGAAAGTATTCACATTTGAAATGAGAAATGGCCATCTTTTTTTTTTTTATCTTTTGTATAAAAAATAAAATTATCCATTTGCTACCTCTTTTGAGCCTATTACGATTTCTTTGGAAGAAACCCACCAAGGAACACCTTCTATATAAGAAGGTAAAGTTTGGAAAAAGATCTATTCATAAAAAAAATATGAGATAAAAATGATTACTGCGGTTAAAAAAAAAACTCCCTTATGTGTGAATCCTTCTTGGAAAGAAAAATTGAAAATAATGACAAAAGAGAATGAAAAAGGAAAAAAATGAAAAAATAAAGACACTTGATAAATAATGGGTTAAAATACCAAAGCACTTTAAATGATGAGAGATGATCATTTGGTTTACACACTTTTAAACACATATTTTGAGTCTATTTATCCATTTTTTTCATGACCCTTTACCATAACCTAAGTTACGTTTCTTAAAAGTCTATTTCGATCAAACATAAATGCTTAATTTGAATAATCATAAATTAAACTAAGATGTGCTTATGGTATAATTAAATGACAATGAGGTTTTTTTATATTTTGGGATTGATATGGAATTTAGTGGGAATGTCTATGGTTAATGGAAAAAAAAAGGAATAAAAATGAAAAATGATGAAATAGAGATGAAGGATGAGAAAATAAAAAATAAAAAAGAGAGAAAATGAAGACTTAAATTAAAACCCTAAAATGGCTATTAGCTTTGAATTGATTAAAAGTTTTGAATTGACAAAACAAAAATTTGCCTAACTTGAATCAAATTCTCTTAATCTCAAATTGAATATTTTTTCAGCCTTTTATCTTGCCAAAACTCATTTAGGAACTAAAACAAATAAATTCTAAAAACAAAATGGGTTTATGGCATATTTTGGATAAAAGGGATTGATCCTCTAAGGGGAGGGATCGATCCCCTCCCTTACCCAATTGATCCCCTGGTCAAAGAGATCGATCCATTTTTCTTTTAGTAGCTAAACTTAAGCAAATTTATTAAGAACCAATCGATCATCTCCCTGTAGAGATTGATTGGTTGGGGTTTGGAACATACTTATGATCTTCCCTTAAAGGGATTGATATAATTTTTATACACAATGCAAAGTTGGGTAAACAATAAACAAAAGGGATCGATCCCTCACATAGAGGATTGATCACCTATACATAGGATCAATCAGGTAGCATACCTGATCAATCACCTATGCATATGATCGATTAGGTAATCGATCAGGTAAGTGTTTTTCACACATAAAATGGGCTTTCATATAACTGACCCAATCGATCCCTTACATGAAGGGATCGATCTCCTGATGCCCAAACAGTTATTTTCTTATTTGATATTTTGTAAGTTTAAAGCATTAGTTGCAAAGCAATGGCTATATACTCATTTTTACATATAAATGAAGGCCTCTATTGTAAATCAAGGGTATAAAAAGCTAAGAGAACTTATTGCCTCCACCAACCATCTTCTTCAAGTATTAAAACCAGTTCAAAGAGAGAAAAGTGTAGAAAATCTCTTATTATATCAGCTTTTTTTTTTTAATTCTCTTGTCAATATTGCTTTGTACTTTAAGTTAGCAAACACCTAACCTTAGAGGTTCTTTAAGTTTGCAAAACACTTTAGAAATTTTGTATTGTGAGATTATAAGCTTAAAGGAGATGATAACCCCTAAGAGTTTATGGTGTTGATTGTGTAAAGCTTTGAGAAGCTAGGTTGTAACTTTCAACATATAGTAGATTGAACTCCTTGACACGTGAAGTAAAAGAGAGAATGTAGGTGCCTAAAGAAATGATCGAATCTCTATAAATCTGGGTGTCTAATTCTCTATCTCTATATCTTATTTGTAAGATTGTTAGTTTACTTTCATTTATTATGTTTATTTGCTTAGATAAATTATTTTACAGAATTTGTGCTTATTAAGTATTGATTTTTAAAAATTTTATTATCAACTAGTTCATCATTCTCTTATTTTATTTCAAGTCTTTTAGCTAATAATTGATATAAGAGCTAGTACTCTTTTTGTAGGTTTTACAACCTAAGAGTGATCTTTAAAATGGCTCAAAAAAATATAGTGATCAATATAAAACAATCATCCGCAAGCTATAACAAATACAGTAAGCAGCAAGAAGTGTGTCTTATGGCAAATGAAATAATTGCTACATCTTTTAAAAGTGAAGGCCATTCAATTGTAAGACCTCATCTTTTTGTTAATGACAACTACTCTTATTGGAAGACTAGGATAAGATTGTTTATTCAAGCTAATAATTATAAAGTTTGGAGAGTCATTGTAAATGGCCCTCAAATTCTAGTAAAGATAGTGGATGGTAGAAAGGTAATCAAGCAAGAGAGTGAATGAGATGTCAATGATATGAGGATTGCTCAACTAAATTCCAAAGCAATGCATACATTTTTTTGTGCATTGGGGCCTAATGAGTACAATAGAATTTTTTTGTGTGAAAATGTAAAAAAAATTTGAGACAAGTTGGCTATCAGTTATGAAGATACTAATCAAGTGAAAGAGATAAAAATTGGCATGCTTACTCATGATTATGAGTTATTCAAGATGAAATCAGACAAAACCATTGGTGAAATGTCAAACCGCTTCACCTACATCATTAATGGCTTAAAGGCTTTTGAAAAGACTTACTCAAATATGGAGATGGTAAAAAAATTCTTAATAGTTTACCAATGAGCTGGGAAGCTAAAGTGATAGCCATTGAAGAGTTTAAAGATCTTTATATACTTTCTTTGGATGAACTAATGGGCTTTCTCCTTACTTATGAGATGAAACGCAAAAATGGACAAAACCAATCAAGAAAGGTAGCATTGCTCTTAAATTATCCTTTTAAGAAGATAAAAAAAAATCTTAGATAAAAAGAGGATGATGAAAATGAAAAAAATGGCTTTGTTTGTAAAAAGATCCAAGAAGTTCATAAATATGAATAAATTCTCAAATAGAAGAAGATCACAAAGGAAAATGATCAAAAGAAAATCAAGTAGAAGAGAAAGGGATTAGATTATTTGCTATAAATACAATAAATCGGGTCATATTAAATTTGATCATCCTTTATGAAAGAAGCAAAACTTGACAAAGCCAAAGAAGAAAGCATTGGTTGTAATATAAAGTGATAGTGACTTCTCTAATGATGAATCAAATAATGAATCAAATGATGAAAAAGTAACCAATCTATGTCTTATGGCTCTTGATGAGCCCAAGGTGGATGAGCATTGCTATAAAGCAAATTTAAGCAAAAAAATCCATGATACCTTGATAGTGGATGCTCAAAACACATGACTGGAGATAAAACTCTTTTTAAGGACTTAAAAGTTAAAAGTGGAAGAAATGTTACATTTTGTGGCAACTTTAAAGGCCAAATTAAAGGGATTGGCTCTATTGGTAATAATTTTTCTACTACTATTGAAAATGTTTTACTTGTAAAAAGACTCAAGCATAACTTACTTAGTATTAGTCAATTATGTGACAAAAGATTTAGAGTTGTGTTTGAATCTATGTGCTATCAAGTGATTGATATCAAAACTAGCAAACTTGTTTTTGTTAGACATTATCAAAGAAATATTTATGTAGTGCATCTAGATGATCTTTCCTCTAAAAATGTTTGTTTTATGGCTAAAAAAAAATGAAAGTTGGATTTGGCATAGAAGACTTGGACATGTAAGCATGCATGTAATTTCAAAATTTTTTCACAATAATTTGGTTATTGGTTAAAAAAATTGAAATATGAAAATGACAAGGTTTGTGATGCATGTACTCAAGAAAAACTTAGAAAAATCTCTTTCAAACCTAAGAATTGTATTTCAACTATTAGACCTCTTCAACTACTTCATATTGATCTTTTTGTTCCTACTAGAACAATGAGTCTTGGTGGAAAACAATATGGGTTTGTTATTGTTGATGATTTTACTACATTCACATGGGTTCTCTTTTTACATTCAAAGGATGAAGCTTTGAAAAAATTTATCATTTTTAGCTAGCAAATACAAAATAAGAAAGGCTATTCAATTTCTAGTATTAGAAGTGATCATAAAAAAGAATTTGAAAACCTTGGCTTTAATGTGTTTTGTAGTGAAAATGGTATTAACCATAATTTTTTTACTCTTAAAACTCTTCAACAAAATGGAGTAGTAGAAAGAAGAAATAAGACCTTAGAAGAAATGGCTAGAACAATACTTTGTGAAAATAATTTACTTAGATATTTTTAGGCAAAAGCCATAAATACCTCTTGTTATATTATAAATAGAGCTATGATTAAGACAATTTTGAAGAAAACTCCTTATGAACTCTTTGAAGGAAAAATGCCTAACATAAGTTATTTTCATCCTTTTGGTTGCAAATGTTTTGTTTTGAACAATGGAAAAGATGATCTTAGAAAATTTGATGCAAAAAGTGATGAAGACATTTTCCTAGGATATTCTTTGAATTCAAAAGCCTATAAAGTCTTTAATAAAAGAACATTAGTTGTTGAAGAGTCCATACATGTTATCTTTGATGAATCTAATCCACCTCCAAGAAAAGTGCCTCTTAATGATGATGATGTAGGAATACTTCAAGAATATATCAATGATACATTACATGATATTGAGGAGAATATTTAAAAGAAAGATGATGAGTTTTTAGAGGAGCCACAAAATATAAAGAAAGAACCAAATCACCTTAGAGAAATGAGATATGTTAAAGATAGTGAGTTTATTGGTGATCCAACTCAATGGGTAAGAACTAAATCTTCTTACAATGTGTGTAATTACATTGCTTTTCTATCTCATATTGAACCCAAGAACATAAGTGAAGCCTTAGAAGATGATCATTGGATATTGGTTATGCAAGAGGAATTGAATCAATTTGAAAAAAATCAAGTGTGGAATCTTGTACCTAAGTCTAGTGATCATCCTACTATAGGCATCAAATGGGTCTTTAGAAATAAAATGGATGAGCATGGCAATATTAATAGAAATAAAGCTAGGTTGGTAGCTTAAGAGTATAGTTAAAAAGAAAGAATTGATTATGATGAAACCTATGCCCTGATTGCAAGGTTAAAAGCCATTAGAATGTTGCTTGCATTTGCATGTTTCAAAAATTTTAAGCTTTTTTAAATGGATGTCAAAAGTACATTTCTAAATGGTTTTATAAATGAAGAGGTGTATGTAGAGCAACCTTCTGGTTTTGAAAATCCTAAATTTTTAAATCATGTTTATAAATTGACAAAAATTTTATATGGTTTAAATCAAGCTCTTAGAGCTTTGTATGAAAAATTGTCAAAATTTTTAATTAAAAATGGTTTTAATAGAGGAAAGGTTGATACTACACTTTTTATTAAAACAAAAAGAAAGGATATTTTTATAGTGCAAGTTTATATTGATGATATCATATTTGGTGCTACTAATGAAGTTCTTTGTCAAGAATTTGTTAAGACTATGCAAGGTGAATTTGAAATGAGCATGATGAGAAAGTTTACATTCTTCTTAGGATTACAAGTAAAGCAAACAAAAGATGATACCTTTATCAATCAAGCCAAATACATCAAGGATTTGCTCATAAGGTTTGGATTGAAAAAATCAAAACCTTGCTCAACAACTATAAGCACTTCAACAAAACTTGATAAGGATGAAAGAGGTAAATGTATTGATTCTAAATCATATAGGTTTATGATTGGTTCATTGTTATATCTTACTACAAATAGATTAGATATAATGTTTACTGTGTGTTTGTATACTAGATTTCAATTATCACCTAGAGAATCACATTTATCAGCTATCAAAAGAATTTTTAGATACCTTAAGGACACTCCTCATCTAAGATTATGGTATCCAAAAGGTTTATATTTTATTTTGCATGCCTATTCTAATGCAAATTTTGGTGGTTGCAAAATTGATAGAAATAGCACTTTTGGTACTTGTCAATTATTTGAGAATATGCTCATATCATGGTTCTCCAAGAAATAAAATAGTATTGCTCAATCCACAACCAAAGTCGAATATGTAGTAGTCGGTAGTTATTTTGCTGAAGTTTTATGGATTAAGCAACAATTAGAGGATTTTAGAATTACCATAGATCATATTCCCATTAAATGTGATAATATTAGTACCATTAATCTCATAAAAAATCCAATTCAACATTCAAGAACCAAGCATATTAAAATTAGGCATCACTTCATTAAAGATCATGTTTAAAAAGGTGATATTGTGCTTGAATATGTTGACACCATGCATTAATTAGCTAACATTTTCATAAAGCCTCTTGATAAAGATAGATTTTATGCAATTAGAGGTGAACTTGGTATGATAAATATTCCTTAAAATGAATTTCTTTATAGTATGATGAAAGTTGCTCCTTTGTTTAATATGCAATAGCAATTTTTACGTAAATTCTTAGGGAAAATATAATTTTCTAAATACTGCTTAAATATTAGAATATTTTAAAATATTATCTAATATCAAAGATTTTAATAATATAGTAACTAGTAAAAAAATATTTTTTAAATCCAGTAACAGAGCCTCTTTATGAGTATTAATTGATATCTTGAATACTCATGAAATAAGAATATATTCTTGAATTTTTGCTAAAATATTAGAGTAATTTAAGAATAATTTCCAATATCAAATTATTTTAAGAAATTTTACCAGGCTTAATGGATAATAAGAATTTAATTGGTATTGTTTTCATACAGACGTTATAGTGCTATAATCTTCCTCGTATGTAACTGTTCTCATAAACTTAACTTTGGTTAGTAAACCAAAAGATTTTAGTAAATTTTAATTAATTTTAAGGTTTATTAAAAGATAAACTTTGGGGTGGTCAATTGCTCCTAAATAAAAAAGATTAGTGGTAATTCTTAATTTTCTATGTCTAACAATCGAGTTTTTGGAGTAATACGTTATGATGGCTTAGCAACTCTACTAGGGATGCAAGAGAGTCGAGCTAGTAATTTATTTTGTTTTATCCAAGCCTGTGTTTTTTTTTTTTTTTTTAATTTTTCTTTTTGAATTTTTAGTATTTTGATTTCTTTTTTTTTTTAATTTTGGTATTTTAGTAAATTGTCATTCATCCTGTATGTGCATAGTATGAACTTTATACTCGGGCTTCATCTTTTTGGGAGGGAATAGAGTCCCTATGCTTTTGTGAGATTTTAATATCTCCGTAATGCTAGCAAAATACTTTCACTTAAATTGAATCATTTTTGTTTGTAGTCTATTATAGGTGAAGATCAGAGTGCCTTACTAGTTTAACATGGATGATAGTGAGGAACAATTTTGAAATCTTTTAACCTTTGTTAAATTTCGAATCCTACATATAGTGAACCTTAAGAAACTAATGTAGATAGAGCCATATCATCTCTACAAATCATATCCTATTAGGATACATGAGGAAATATTTATTTTAATTTGATTCTAACACTAATTTTCTAGTTTTCCTTTTATTTCTTAATCATACATCATCATAAACATCCTTTGCATTCACGCATTCATGAATCACATGCGCATTCCATTTTTTGTAATAAAAAAATGCATTTTGAGATTTTGAAAGTAAATAAAAAAAAAGGCCTCAAAATACAAAATCTAAAGTTTCCCTTAACTCATTTGTGCAAGGAAGACTAGGCCATCATGAAATATAATGTAAATACCTAATTTTATTCAAAACAATCAACACTATTAATCTAGACTCGTTTTACACATGATCTGAGATCTTCATTTTTTGAGCCTATTACACGATCAATTTTATGAAGCTCCACAATGCATGCCAAAATTGATAATTTAAAGTGGCTCATTTTTTGGCACAATTAAAAGCTCAAATGACCATCAAATGAGGCTTGGAATTGATAAAAAATAAAAGACTGATTAAGGGCCCATTTTCAACCCGAGAGAAGGCTCAATTGTGGGCTTAATTCACAGCCCATGGATAGCCCATTGTAAAAGTCCATTTAGAGACCTAAACAGGACCCATAATACGGTTAATTGTTAGACCCAATTACAAGAAAAAATGAACTTAAATGAATAATTGAGGATGCCCAAAATATGGCCTTTACGGAAAAGACCTATAACAAAAAAAAAGAAAGATAAGGAAAGGCCCAAAGGGGCCCGCTCAGTTGTTCATAAGAAGAAACAAAGACATTGAATGCGAGGGGAGAGAAAAACAAAAAGGAAGAAGGCAGTAAACTGGGAGATTTCTTGAAGCCCAAATCGAAACCAAAAGAAAGAAGAGAGGGAACCATTTTGTTTATGTCACGTGAACGTATGAGCATGCAGCTAAAAATAAGCTGGTTTGCTGTAGTGGAAGACAGGTTGATGGCACCTGTAGTCGACAAAAACAACGAAGTTATTGGCTAGAAAGATCAATGGCAGAGTAGTGGAAGATAGAAGGAAAAGACAAAAGGTAAGGCTTGCGGAATGAGGCATTAGGCAGTGTCTGAGGGGGTTACTGGTTTGGGGTTTAAAAGGGGAAGAGAGAAACAGATGAAAAGATGGGGAAGTTTCTTTTGAAAAAAAAAAAAAAAAAGTACTTAAGTAAAATACGTAGAAAAGGGATGCGAAAAGGAGAGCTGAAATTCTTTTTCTTTTTTTGAAAAAAAAAGAGAAAAGAGCAAACAGAAGGGAGAAACGATAGGCAATAGGAGCAAGAGACAATAAGACGCAGAAGAAAAACCTAGTGGAAAAGAAAGTCGTCGAGCTAGCACAAAAAAAAAAAAGAAGAAAAGGAAAGGTAGCTTCATAACTTTTTTTTTTTTGTGAAACGTGGGATATAATTCTTACTGCTCAATTTTTTTCCTTCTTCTTCTTGTGTGTGTGTGTGTATTTGTGTTTGTGTTTTTATGATGGTTGCTGCACTACTTAACCCTTCTTCGCATATGTGTTTGTCAGATATTATGTTGAAGAACAGGTTTTTTTTTTTTTTTACTAAACAAAAAGCGTAAACCCTATAAGACACGATGAATAAACGGTTTTGTTTAAAAAAAAAAAAGAAAAAAGGTCAAGGTTTAAAAGTTTGTCTTCCACGCAAAAGCTGGGTTGTGTTCTTTCGTCGTTGTTATTCAGAATTTGGGTTTGAAGTTTTCTACATTAGGATACTTTCAAAGACTGAAGGCATAAGGGGTTTTTAGCCTAGTTTTGTTCTTTATTACAATACGAGTACGGGGTACCATTCAAACTTGAATTTTTCTGTTTTCTTTTGACATCACAAAGAGATGTTTTCTTAAGAAGAATAGAGCACTTTAAAAAAAAAAAGGGAGAAAAGGGGGTTTTCTTGAGAGATTGTTTTGTTGTTCTGACTTACATAAGATTTGCAGAAGCTTAAAGTCATGAGTTTCTTACCTTTTAGTCACTTACTTCTTTTTCATATGTGGACTACGCATAAAGGGGTTCAAAGTTTCCGTTTTTCTTGATTATGATCTGTTCCCTGCATGAAGTATATTCTGTTATTTGGCTTATTCTTGAAACCTAAAGTGTCAAGCTGTATGCGGATTAAAGCCAACCCTCATTCTTTGCTAAATCTTTTCTGTGTGAAGGTTGCATAGGTCTTGAAAGTTCATTTATGTTGTTTATGCTAGCTAGTGTTGGTAGGTACGGTTAGAGTCCAAAGAGTTAGGGAATTTTACGTATTTTTCAAAATAAAGATGATAGGTTCTATAACTTCAGGGACTATTATATTATCATATTCCCTTTCCCTCGCTGTTTTTTAACATAAAATGGAAAGAAATGGCAGTACGAAAACGAAGAAACGAAAGTGTGTCATGGGAAAGATGAATGGGGAAAACTTTACCTATTTTCTTGGCTCTTCACATGGTGGCTGTTCATGGGATGCGGTATAAAGTTTAAAACTAGACCATTATTCTAAGGCTCCACCATCCATTTATTTTTGCTTTAGGCTTAATATCAGTTGTTAATGGATCATCCAATACAGTTGTCTCTCATGCATACCCCATACAGATTTCTTTCATTATTTTAGTTGAATTAAAGTTTAAATCTCATGCATTATAATCTCTTTGTTGTTTGAACTTTTATGTTAAATTTAAATTCATGCAATTTAATTTTTCATGATGTAAATTATTATTTTTTGTTTAATTTATCTTCTATCAAGTAGTGAATATTTAAAATCTCTACATGAGAATATTTTTTTAAAAAATACTACCAAAATAATGGAGTATTTAAGAAAATATTCAATATAAAATATTTATTTTATTTTATTTTTGTTTTTTTTTTTGTTCACTTAATTATCTAAAATTATATTTAAAATTAAAGGATGATATATATATATATATAAAGAGAAATAATGAAAAGGAAAAATGATTCTTTTAGTAATGAATTAATATAATGATACATGAATATTATGATTAACTATTCCCTAAAAAAAAAGAAGAAAAAATTAAAATTAAGAAATTCTATAATAATTAAAGATTAGAACTAGAGTAAAAAAAAAAAAAAAAACAAAAAGGAAGAAATGGAGATGAAAATATCCGAGAATGGGATTACAAAGAAGTCCAAGTTGAGATTATTAAGAAATCTCTATTTGAGAAAGTTTTCCTAAAACTACCACCAAAGATTCGGAGTATCTAAAAAAAATTTTTAATAAAAATATATTTTTTTATTTTGTTCCTTTCAAAAATTTTTAAATAATGATGGTAAAATAATTAGATGGTTAAGACAAAATTAAAATGAGTAATGAAGAAATATAATATAAGGAAGATAGGTAATATGTTTTTTTTTAAATGTATAAAAAAATGTAATAAATATATAATAGAATAAAAATATAAAAAAATAATAAACATAAAAAAAAAAGATTTTTCACATACTATTGCACTTGCTCTTTTCCGATGATGGGGCTTCGAAAAGTCTAAGTAGTGATTCTTGAAAATTTCCTGGGTGAAAGAATTTTTTAAAGAATATTACTAAAGAATTGGAATATTTTGAATGATTTTCAATAAAAAAAATTCTCGCTTATTTTTCACTTCTAAAAGCAAACTTTTATATAATGTAATAGTATCACAAATTAATTCACGTGCATCATATTTCACATATACCAATTATAAAAGTAAACAAAATCTCTGAGAATGAGATCTTAATAAAATCTAAGTAATGATTCTTTAAGAATCTCTAAGTAAGAAAATTTATCTAAAATGCTGCTAATGTATTGAAGCATTTAGAATAATTTTTTATAACAATTTATCATTTTAGTATAAGAAATGAATTTTTAGAAAATATTATTTTGTTTTAAATTATAGATATCATATTTACAATATGCTTATTAAATATAAATATTAAAGATAAATATGGACTATCGAGGATAGGATTTTTGAGAATTTTGAGTAACAATTTTTAGGAATTCCTTAGATGAAAAAGTTCCTCTTAATATTGATAAAGTATTAGAATATGTATACAAATTTTTTAATATGCAAGGTTTTTATTTATTTCTCAACCAAACAACTAAAAATAAAAATATATTTTTTGTTTACAACAAAAAGTTAAGGAAATTAAATTTTAAATACCAAAATTATGATCTTTTGTCAAAATTAAAAGATAATGCATAATTAGTTGGTACTATTTTTTACGAGCATTGTAGGAGTGCTAATTTTTCTTTACACGTAACCGACTCCTAAACCCAAATTATTTTTTGCAAACCTAAAAATTATCTTTTTAATAAGTTTTAATTAATTTTAAAATTTTATTAAAAGAATAAGTTTTAATAGATGATCAATCACAGCTAGCCAAAAAAGATTGGTGGCAACTCTTTTATTTTCAAATTCATCTAGCGAACCCCAAAATCATTATGACAGTTTGGCAACTCCACTGAGGGCATTATTTTTTTTTTTATAGTTAGGCCAAAGGTTAATAATGAGTTATCTTTAATTTTGGTTTAATGGTTTTAATTGGTATTTAACTTTAATTTTCTTAATTTTTTAAAAATAATAATAACAACAATAATAGTAAAAGAAAAAAAGAAATAGTAATAAAAAAATAAACTTGCATTTCATTCTAACTATGTCATTTATTATTTGCTCATTTATTTTATGCTTCGTAAATATTATTATTGTTATTATGAGGTACTTCGAATAAGGATTATAATACTTTGTTCCCTTATTCATACATGACATATTAATATCATGCATGAGTTCCATAGTCGGGCTCTAACTTTTTTAGTAGAGAGTAAAATACCTATACTTTTGTGAGGTGATAACCTCCACAATAGCAAGTAAAATACTACCACTCAAATTAAACCAGTTTCGTTCGTAGCTATAATGGGTAAGGATCGAGATACCTTACCAGTCCAAAGTGGACGCTAATAAGGAACAATTTGGGGACCGTTTGGATGCAAATCAATTTGAACCAAGCATATAGTAAGCCATAAAAGCCGACCTTGGCTAAAGCCATGCCCACCCTATGTAGATCATCCCTAAAAATTAGGACAAAAGGAGGGACATTCATATTGTAATACTTTTTAAAGAAAATCATAAATGTATGCATTCATATTTATTTTTGATTTCTTGAAAACAAAGATAAGATCTTTGTCGCATTTCTTTTTCTTTTTCTAAAAATAATATAAGGAGAAAACTTTTCCTTTTGTTTCATTCATTTTTTAGGCTTTTATTATTATTTATTATTTTCATTTTTTTTCCATATACTAACTTATCATTTTTTTTCTTTTTTTTTTCTTTCGCATAAATTACATTAGCATATTACAATAACATAATGAGGTATTTACTCTAAGATATCTTTCAACAAATTTCATTTCATGGATCCTATAGTCTTACAGATTTGTTCTTCTTCTGTAAGTGCCTAATGCGAGTTATACAATAAGTAAACCCAACAAAAGAAAAAGGATTGCTTACCTGTCGGTTATGTGTCGAAATTGTTGAAAAAAGTAGATTTGAATCTTACACAGAATAGCTTAGAGGATTTGGCTAACATATGGAATTACATAGTGAATCACAAAAAGAGAGGTTCTGTGAAAAGTACGAGTAAATTACATCTCTATTTCAATAGTGATTAAGAAGCATTTGATTAGAGCAACCATTTAGTTTTGGGACCCATCATATTGATGTTTCATATTTAATAAAAAAGATTTGACACTAACTATCGAGAAGTATTCAATTCCAATGGGATTAGAATTGCAATGCCTTGATTATATATATGTTAGAAAACCAAAGTCAGGGTACCGAAAGAAGATAGCTAAACTTATGGAATGGAGGTAACGGCTATGGTGCTTTAACGAAGGACAAAGGCAAATGTGTTGGCTTACCTTGGCATTTCTTTTGAGATTTCATTTTGGGACACTTGAAAAATGATCAAGGTATGGTAGTATTCGCCTTGGCAATTTATGGCATGGTTATTTTTTCAAAAACTTTTGGGTACATTAAATTGGCAATGGTTGATCTATTTGAACAAATTGAAAGTCACGCGATTAATCCCATTTTGGCAATCTTAGTTGAGATAGTCAGGTCATTGAATTTTTGTTGTTGAAATGAGGGATGTTTTATGGAAAGTGCATAGCTATTATTTGTTTGGATAAAGCTATCTCAGATGCCAAAAAAAGTACTTTTTTCAAGCCTTATCTTCAAAATAAAGCCCTAGTCAAAAGGTTTTGCTAGAGTTAATGGCCAACATTGAAATCTAAAGAATAGTGGGTAGCATTTTTTTGGAGGCTTACTAGTGATCAGGTCAAATGGATGGCACCATGGATGCCTCATGTGCCTATGTTACATTGAAGTGGAGATGAGTTGTGGGTATTGCATTTAAGATTGTAAGGAGTGGTAAGTTACGCTCCACTAATGGTGTTAAAACAATTTAGTGTGAAGTAGTTTATCTCTATAACACATGGACTAGCTTAGGTAGAATTTGCTTATAGATAAATGGGCTCATCGAGAACAACAAAACAATCATTTCAGGTATGGCAAAAACTTAAAGGCTAAGAATAGGACCTATTCTTGACAAAGTCACTCTTAATTAATCAATTTAGAAGGTAAAGTGTTCTATAGATATTGTGCTCCCTCTAGATAATTTTTTATTTCAATAAGTTGACCCATGGGCAAAAGAATTGTTGTCAAAAGTTGAGTTTGTTCGACAAGAATTTGAAGTGAAAAAAGAGAAATTGAAGAAATAGAATTTGAGACTCTGAGAAGAAAAGGGATAATTGAAATATGAAGCAGAAGCTTAAGAAAATAGACTAAAAAAGGTAATGTAATATTGGGATGTGGCCAAAAATGATCTAAAGGATTTGTATCAGGAAAATAAAAAGAAACGGACCTAAGTGAAAGAAGGAAAAGATGTCAGACTTGGTGATAAGCAGCATAAGAAAATGATTGAACTTCAAGAAAAGATGCAAATTTGGAAGGACAAAGCTAAGGAAAGCGAAGAAAAAATAGTAAAGATTTCTCAAGAATAGCTGTAGACATCCCATTTTGTTCGAAATTTTTTAAGACAAAAGCAGGCTTCGATTGTGAATTGGGCCCGATTGGAAAACTTAAGGCTCGATAAAAAAATTTTAATTTTAATTTTAATTTGATTTAGTTTTTGATTTTATTTACTTATCGTTATTATTATTTTTTTTTTTAAAATAAAAAAGGTGCAAAAAAATAGAAAAAAACTAGTGATTCATTCTCAGGTTCGTTAGAGCATGATTCTTAGTGATTCAATCTTGGATTTGTTAAATCATAATTTAGGCAGAGGATTAATTCAAAAATGAATAAAATCATGATCTGAAATTCTGTGAAGATGATTTTTTTTTCCAAATTAGACTAATATGAATCCCTATAAAGGATTCAAGATAGCAATCAACAAAGGAGGTTGATTATTCCATACGACAACCACTAAACACAACATGGTGAATCCATGAAACACACTTTTAAACCTTATATGCCTTGGTTCATCAATAAACCCAAAAAACCCACACCAATTCTCAGAAATTAAATCAAAGTTCATGCCCAAAATTTGAAAAACAAGAGAAATCACTAATCAAGGCAACGTATTAATAACTTTGGTTATCTTCTAGGATTTCTGTGTAGTTTCAAGATTAAAGAAAGGGAGCATAATTCACCGATGAAAAGAGATAGGTAGTATCTGAACTAGGCGACATAAACGGGTCGATCTTTGGATACCCTTGATGTCGATCATTGATTTGGTAGATCGAAGTGATGAGACAAACACAGAAAAGGGGTGAGTAGTGATGGTGGAAAGTGGTCTGGTTTGATGGTTTAGCTTGGAAGGAGAAGTTGCATTACCGGTCATATAAAAATAGAGGAAAACAAAGAAGAAGATTATGAAAGTGCCAGTTTGAGCCAATTTGAAGACCCATCTAGGGGTTGATCTAGCTTTTAGACTTGCTTGTGAGAAGTTTTGGGCCCGATAAATTTTGACCCAAACTTCTTAACCAAGCCCAAATTTGAGTCAACTAAGAGCCAGTTCCTTGGTTAGTCTGTTGGCCCAAATTGGTGTTAAGCTCATAGTTTGTCTTGGATTTCCTTTAAGTCGAGCCCAATCTATTTATGTAATTTCTACGTTTCGTATTATTTTGTTATGTACTGAGCAGTTTATCTAAATAAAGAGTGGATGATCTCTATGGGTATAATACAAAAAAATCTTTTCAAATAAATTCATGAATTCCACCAAACTATTAGAGAATTTTACTAGATTTAAATTTTATGAAATCTACTAAACTTTTTAGAAATTCTATAAATAAGTTTTAAAAAATATAATAAAAAATAATTTTTATCCTGCAAACTATTGGAGGATTGCTTCCTAAATTAAGTCTTACTAAACTATTGAAAAATTTAATGAACTTTTTTAAAAGAATAAATTTTTATAAATATTTTACAATAAAATTTCACTAAACTATTGGGAAATTTGTCTCAAAGTAAATCTTACCTTACTATTGAAAGACTTTACTAAATAAAATACATTAATAAATTCAACGATTGAGCCTCTTTAGAATGAAACATTAGTCTCTATGAATACTCTTGAGATAAGAGAATAATCTTAAATTATTACTAAACTATTGGGATAATTTTAAGATTAATTCTCAATATTAAATATTTTGGTAAAGCATGAACAATTTTTAAGGTTTGGATAATTTAAAATCAAATTGGTACCATTTTTTTATGGCACTATAAGGGTGATATAAGCTTCTTTACACGTAATCGTACTCTCGAATTTGAAATCTAATTTTGTAAACTAAAATCTACTATTTAAAGATACCTAAGTTAATCTTAAGATTCTTCTTTAAATAAGACAGATTTAATTAGGTGACCAATCATACCTAAACAAAAAATATTAGTGGCAACTTCTCCGATTCGTGTTTAGTAGTAGGTCCACAGATCTATACATTATGACAGTTTGGTGACTCTACTGGGGATATTGAGAGTCAGGTTAGTAAATGATTTCTTCTTATCCAAGCCTTGCTTAATAAATTTGAGATTATTTTCTTTCTTCCCTATTTCTTTCTTTTCATTGTTTATATTGGGTTTAGTTATTCATTTATATATATTTATCATTCATTTGCATATGCATAATATAAGCTCTTCACCTGAGCCCTACCTTTAGGAGAGAGTGAAGTATCTATGCCCTTATTAGATTTTATGTCCCTACATGGGCTTCCAAAACACTTCTACTCAAATTGAACCCTTTTTGCTTATAACCTATGATGGGTGAGGATGGGGATGCCTTACTAGTTTGTAATAGACAATGATGTAAGAAACAATTTGGGGATCTTTTAGAAGTAATCCAAATTGTATATAGTTAACTTCAAGAGCTAAACTATAGGTAGAGCCATGTCCTTTCACCCTTTATAGTTAATCCAAAATTTAGGGTCATGTTACTTACTTTAGGGTGTTTATTTTATATTTTTTTATTGAGGTGACTAACTGATTTTCTTGTCTTGTTTGTTTCTTTTATTTTTGTGCATATTCATAAACATACATGCATTGTATTACAATTATTCATGACCATTTATTCATCATGTCAAATCATGTTAAGATCACTTATTCTAGATTGTGGTACTAAGGTGTAAGAATAGCTTAACATCTGTATAACACCGTGGCTAGAGCCAGGAAGATGGATCAAAACAATACAAACCATTTTGAAAGGTTAGAAAAGGCTTAGAAGGTAATTGAAGGAAAACTAAGCAAGATCCTTGAAGCTCTAAAAAATATAAACAAAGGGAAAGCAATAGAAGAAGATATCTCACATGAAGTTACTGAGTCATTGATCCTTCAAATTTTAGTCCACATCAAACCTAAACCACTCCAAGCTTTCAACTACAACAAATCATGTTCCTAAATTATAGCTACTTAGGAATGCCTTATGCACCTAGTCAAAGGAATGTTCAGAGCTATACTAATCCTATCTTCATTGAAAAAGTAGTTGAGCGCATCCAATCCCCAATCTAGATAAGACAAAAGAAAAAATGAAATTATAGATGGTTGTGTCATTAGAAGACTTTAAGACTGATCAAACCATGAGCATGATTAAGGAAAGATTGCAAGTGGTAGAAGGCATTTATTTCTATGGATCCATGGATGCTATGGGGCTTTGTTTGGTGCCATATGTACTGATACCCTTAAAATTTAAAGTGTCAAAGTTTGAAAATACGATGGTACTAAGTGTCCCATTATACACATCACAATGTATTGTCGTAAAATGGCAGCATATGCCAATAATGAGAAACTACTCATATATGTGTTACAGGATAGCTTAACTGGGTCTACTATAAGGTAGTATGTTCATTTGGATGGGACTTGCATAAGATCATGAAAGGATTTAACTCGTTCTTTCATCAATCAGTATCACAACATCATAGATATGGCTTCTGATCATCTTTCATTGCAAGGAATGGAGAAAAAAAATCTGAATCCTTCAAGAAGTATGCCCAAAGATGGCAAGTCATTGTTGCTCAAGTACATCCTTCTTTAACTAAAAAAAATGATAGTTTTGTTTATAAGCATTTTAAAGTCACCCTATTATGAGAAGATGATAAAAACATAATAAAAAATTTTTTGATATGGTGATCTTAGGAGAAATTATTGAAAATGCCATCAAGAGTGGCAAGCTTAAAGAGGAAAGGCTGACAATGCCAAGAAAAATTGGATGCCTAAGAAAGAAAAAGATAAAGCCTAAGCAGTGAGTTAAGCAACAATTAATAAGTTATGTTTCATATCCACTATATGTTCATCCTACTTACTATCTAGCGGCCAATAATGTTGCACAAGTTTTTTACCAACTTTATTTCCCAACTATGAACAACATCACTTTAAGTCCTCATCAATCAACTTTTTAAGCATCTACATATGGGCCTAATCCTGTTACTACACCAGTTTCAAGGCCTAACAATCAAGCGAGTGGTTTGGAAAGATTTAGGGATAATTAAGAGAGAGCTCATATTGATCTTATCCCCATAACCTATACTAAGCTATTTCCAGAATCGATAAAAAATAACCTAGTATCTCCAGTCTTTTTGGAACCATTAAAGCCACATTCTCCTAAATGGTACGATGTTAATGCCACATGTGAGTACCATAATGGGAATATGAGTCACTTCATAAAAATCTACCCTGCTTTCAAGCATAAGGTGCAAAGTTTGATTCGAACAGGCTTAATGAGCTTCAATGAATCAAGAGAGCTGAATATTCATAAAGGCTCTTTGTCCAATCACCCAGGAGCATGATTTTGGAAAGGTTGATTGAAACTGAGTATCATCTTATGATTTCTTGAGAATATGGATCTCTTTTATATGCTTGAATTTCATTTTATTTTTCATTGTTTTAATAAAAGTGATAGATTTGATGTATTTTCATGACATTCCTTTTTTGTGAATCACTATTATTTGCCTTTACCTTCTCATACCTTTTTCTTATATCAATTTTTTGATTCCAAATAATGAATGTTCAGACAGTCATGACAATAATTCAGGATTCAATTTTGAAGACACCATTTATGATGATTTGATTGATAGGTGGAAATTAACGATTCATTGGGATTGTTGAATTAAAAAAAGATAAATCTAAGGAAAAATTTTAGAAGTGATGCAACACATGATCTTTGTAATTATTCATTCACAAATCTGCTCTTGGTTAATAAATATTCTTCATTGAGAGTATTCATATTCAAGATGATAAACAACCATCTTTCTTCTATATTTAAAAAACAAAGTAAAATTATCCTTTGTTATCCTATTTGAGCCTGTTAAAAATTTCTTTTGAGGAACCCTAATCAAGGGTCACCCCCACATTGGGGCCAAAGTTTGAGAAGTTTGTTTATCCTTAGTGATTTTAAGGGCAAAACCCGATGCTCAAACCTTTCTTGAAAAATGATATAAAGAAAAAAGAGAAAAAAAATAATAAAAAAAAAGAAAAAATGAAGAAAAAATTGATGAGGCAAAATACCAATGTGCTCCACATGAAAAATGATTCTTGGTTTGGTAACCTTTCAAATACAAGTTGGGCCTATTTTATCCATTTCTTTCATAACCCATCGCCTAGCCTACATTACATCCCTTAAAAGTCCATTTTGATTGAATATGAATACTCGAATTAGAGAATCATGAATTGAATTAAGATAGATTTGCCATTAGATTGTTTGGGACTTTGAAGAAAGTGTCATTGATGGATAAAAGAAAAAAGATAAAAAGAAAAGATGCGCAAAAAAAAAAAACAAAAATAAAAAACAGCAAAAAAAACCAAAAAAAAGGAAAAAAAAGAAAACTTAAACTGAAAACCCAAAAGGGCGGTTTAAGTAAAGATGAAAACTTGAAAAGCAACTTCATGTAAGGGTCCTAGGAATGAGGATGATTTTGCTCAAAGATTGAGGATATTAATAGAATGTGTTTTTGAAATAAGATTCTGAGTGGGAGTTCACAATTGTCTGAACAATCATTATGTTTGGATGTTTATATCCCATTTGAACAGTTAAAGTATTTTGCCTTTGTTCACCTTTCATTTGTTATTGACCATATTTCTTTTCGATTATAAACACCTATTTTTCTTATCCTTTACCAAATGTACATGCCCTAAATGAATTAAGGAAATGCATCATGTCTGTCACTAATTTGAATGATGGCAAATAAATGAATGACAATGTTCATACAAAGTGTTCCATTCTTTTGAAAGAAATTTAAGATGAGATGAGTGAAAAACCTGATTAAAAAAGGGTAAAGAAGGTGACCCCATAATGAATTTTGTGATAGATTGGTTAACAAAACCTATGAGGTGTAATTAGATGAGGGGAACGACATGGATTAGTTGATGAAATTTATTCTGAGATTGTTAATATTAAGAAGTTAAGAAGAAATGGTGGAGTCTTGAGAACCTTATTACCATAATTAAAATTTCATGGCATTGATTTAATAACATCTATGTTACATACATTATGTTTACGTTTGCATCTTAGATAAGACATGCATTTGAATCGTTGCATTATCACTTATCACTCTTTTTTTTATCTTAGCTCAGTCTAGATCATTTTCTGACCATGGTTCGATCACGGTCACCTAGCTTCAACCTTGACTCGATCTAAGTCAACTTTCTAGACTTGTGGTTCAATCCTGATTGTTCAATCTTGGCTTAGTCCATATCATTTTTTTGACTTGTGGTTCAATCTCGATCATTCGATCTTGGCTCAATCTAGATAATTTTTTGACTAGTGGTTCAACCCTGATCGATCGTTCAATCTTAGCTCAATCTAAAACATTTTTATTTTTTAGACTTGAGGTTCAATCTTGGTCATTCATTTCGATCTCAAGTTGGTCCAGATCATTTTTTTATCCTCTATGAAACTTGAAATCTTACGAATTTTTCATTCTTGCAAATCTGAAAGTCTTTGTGAATCTAGAACCTATGCGAAACTTGGAATCTTATGCATCTCTCATTCTTACAAATTTAAAAGTTCTTGTGAACCTGAAAACTTTGTGAATTTGAAACCTTTGTGAAACTTGGAATCTTGTGAATCTTTCATTCTTGTGAATCTGAAAGTCCTTGCGAACCTAAAATTTTTGCTAATCTAGAACCTCTGTAAAACTTGAAATATTGTGAATCTTCCATTCTTGTGAATCTAAAAACCTTTGCAAATCTTGAATCTTTCCGATTAGGTTAAACTTGGAACATTAGGATTTTTCAACTTTTGTTACAGAACCTCACAAATTTTTAAGTGTCCAAATTGTGAATCTTTAGATTTAGAGTTGAAATTTCGAACCTTATTTTTTTAGCTTGTGGTTCAATCCCGGTCACTCATTTTGATTTCAGCTCAATTGATATCATTTTATTTTTTTGACTAGCAATTCAATCTCGATCACCTGTTTCGATCTCAACTTAGTCCAGATAATTTTATTTCTTGTTTTGTAGTTTAGTCTTGATCATTTTTCTAGTTTTTGGTATGCTTTGATCATTTTTTTTAAATCTTAGCTTTATGGACCCGAACAAAATGGTTGTATTTTGTCTTTAAACAATTCTTATTTTCTAGAAACTGCATAAAGAGGGGTAACTATAAACACCTTATTTTGTCCAAGAATTTTTCAAGATGAAAACAGGCTTCGATTATGAATTGGACCCGATTAGGAAGCTTAGGGCCCGATAGAAAATTTTTCATTTTAATTTTAATTTGATTTAGGTTTCAACTTTATTTACTTATCATTATTATTATTATTTTCTTTTTTAAAAAATCAAAAAGATGAAAAAAAAAATTGGTAATTCAATCTTAAGTCCGTTGGAGCATGATTCTTGGTGATTCAATCCTGGATTTGTTAGAGCATTATCATGTAGAGGATCAATTCACGGATGAATAAAATCATGATCACAGATTTTGTGGAAAGAATTTTTTTTTCCAAATTGAACGAATATGAATCCCTATAAAGGATTCAAGACAACAATCAACAAAGGAGGCTAATTTTTCCATACGACAACCACTAGATAAACATAACACGATGAATCCATGAAACACACCCTCAAACCTCAAATGCCTTGGTTCATCAATAAACCTAGACAATCCACACTAATTCTCAGAAATTAAATCCAAGTTCATGCTCAGAATTTGTAAAACAAGAGAAATCACTAATCAAGGCAACGTATTAATAACTTTGGTTATCTTTTGGGATTTCTTTGTAGTTTCAACATTAAAGAAATGGAGCATGATTCGCCAGTGAAAGGAGATAGGTAGCATCTGAACTGGGTGGTGTGAGTTGGTTGATCTCTGGATACCCTTGATGTCAATCATTGGTTTGGTAGATCGAAGAGAGAAGACAAACATAAAGAAAGGGTGAGTAGTGATGGTGGAAAGTGGTTTGGTTTGGCGGATGGAGTTTTAGCTTGGAAGGATAAGCTACATTGTTGGTCCTGTAGAAACAAAGGAAAACAAAGAAGAAGACTGGTATCATTCATTTTATGAAAGTGCCAGTTTGACCTGATTTGAAGACCCGTTCATAAGGGCTTGCCATCCTGGGGGTTGATCTAGCTTTTAGACATACTAGTGAGAAGTTTTGGGCCTAATAAATTTGACACAAACTTCTTAACCAAACCCAGATTTGAGTCAACCAAGAACCAGTTCCTTGGTTAGTCTATTGGCCTAAATTGGTGTTAAGCCCGTAATTTGTCTTGGATTTCCCTTTAAGTCAAGCCTAATCTATTTAGGTAATTTCTATGTTTCATATTATTTTGTTACGTACTTAGCAGTTTATCTAAATTAAGAGTGGATGATCTCTATGGGTATAATACAAAAAGATCTTTTTAAATAAACTCATGGATTCCACCAAACTATTGAAGAATTTTTATGAATTTAAATTTTATGGAATCCACCAAACTATTGAGAAATTTCATAAATAAGTTTCAAAAAATATACTAAAAAATAATATTTATCTTTTAAATTATTGGAAGATTGCTTCCTAAATTAAGTCTTATCAAAGTATTAGGAGATTTAATGAATTTTTTCAAAAGAATAAATTTTTATAAATATTTTACAATAAAATCTCACCAAACTATTGGGAGATCTGTCTCAAAATAAATCCTACCAAACTATTGGAGGACTTTACTAAATAAAATACATTAATAAATCCGATAATGGAGCCTCTTTAGAGTGGGACACTAGTCTTCATGAATACTCACGATGTGAAAGAATTGTCTTAAATTGCTATCAAACTATTAGAGTAATTTTAAGATTAATTCTTAATACTAAATATTTTGGTAAAGCATAAACAATTTTTAAGGCTTAGATAATTTGAAATCAAACTGATATCATTTTTTGATAGGCGTTGTGAGGGTGTTATAATCTTTCTCACATGTAATCATTTCATAGACTAAAATCTACTATTTAAAGATACCTAAGTCAATCTTAGGATTCTTCTTTAAATATGATAGATTCAATTAGGTGGCCAATCACACCTAAACAAAAAAGTTTGGTGGTGACTCTTCTAATCTATGTCTAGCAGTAGGTCCACGAATTTATATGTTATGACAATAGCAAAATTAGGAGGGTTTGTATTCAATAGGTTCAATAAGGTTGATAAAATGCTAAAAGAAAAATGCTAGATTAAAGACCCAAATAAAAGATGAAAAGAGAAAACACTGTCAAATGCAAAAGGATAAGGAATCACTTTACCTGGTAATTTAGGAGATGGAACAGCAATTACGAGATTACAAAGACCATATTTCCACAATTATCAAAGAATGGCAAAAGATGGAAGAAGATTAGAGATACACTTACGATCTTGAAGTGGATGCTCACATGAAATGGAAGGCAGAGAGCTTTGGAAGGCAACAGTACATAGAGCATCTAGCTAGTCAAATTTGCAAGGTAGTGAGACAACCAAGGGAGATGGTTAAAAGGGTAGAAGCTTTGATGCAAGAAATCAACCCAACTAGAAGTTATGGTAATGTCTATTAGACTTTTGGTTGAAGCTAAAATCATTATAGGCAGATTAAATGTTTCTATGGTTACAATTCTAGAATAATAGACTTTTTGTAATAAAAAGTTATTCGGAATCAATAAAAAGTACTAATGTTTGAGATGTGTTTTAGAGTAAATACATCTTAATGCATTCATTTATACATTGTGCATGTTCTTTCTTTCTCAATATTTTATTACATTAAAATGATGTTTTTAAAATTAAAATAAAGATTTTTCTTTCACAAAAATAATATGGTATCCTAATTTTCCAAATTGTGGTAATAAAGTTTAAGGATAGCCCAACTGTCGAAAGGTTGGATCCAATAAGCTTACAACCTGTGCAATACATGATCACATATCAAAATTATGGAAAATGAATAGGTAGCCAGGATAGAAAGAATGGAAAAAGCTCAAGAAGATATGCGAGAATGGATGACTGAAATGTAAGAAGAGATGAAAAGACAAATGATGGAGTTAAGGGAGTCTGTAGAGGGCATGGCTAAAGGAAAAGGTGTTGCTGAAACCTCTACTATAAAATAGGAAAATTGACTCCAAGAGAACAACAATGTTAGAGAAAAGCTACTTTACCCACCTGGGTTTACACCACCCAATGCTTGAGCTCCTCAAGTGATGTATCCACCACTTATGGGTGGGCAACCTTATCTTTTCGTGAATGTGAATTTACCGGCTAACCAATAACAAAATCAAAGGTAATTTAAGCAAAACTCAGGTTTGATAGATTCAATCTTCGTTCCCAATTTAGATGATCTTAGAGAGCAAGAGAAATTAAAGAGCATATTGGAGGTAGGAGAGAAAAAAATTCAATACAAATATAGCTTGTTAGAAAATAGACTAAAAGCCATTGAAGGAAGGAATACCGTTGGAAGTATCAATGCAAATGAACTCAATTTAGTCCCTGATCTAGTAATTCTACTGAAGTTTAAAACTCTTGATTTTTAAAAGTATAATGAAACTAAGTGTCCATCAGCTCATCTCATAATATTCTATTGTAAGATGGCAGGTTATACTAACAATGATAAGCTTTTGACCCACTGTTTCTAGGATAACTTTATTGGGTCTGTAGCTAGATGGTATGTCCAATTAGATAGAAGTCACATACATTTTTAGAAAGATCTCGCTATATCTTTTCTAGGCCACTACAAGCATGTATTGGACATAACTTTTGATAGATTGTCACTATAAAACATGGAGAAAAAAAAGAGCCAATGAAACATTTAAGGAATACACCCATAGGTGGAGAGATCTTGTTGCACAAGTATAGTTGCCTTTGACTGAAAATGAGATAACAGTACTTTTCATCAGTACTCTTAAGACATCGTATTATGACAAGCTTGTTGGCAATGCAATGAAAAATTTTGCTGATATGGTGATTTATGATGAAATGATAGAAAATGGCATCAAGAGTGGTAAGATGAAGATAAGTGATACCTTTAGCTCAAAAAAAGGAGTGCCATCTAAGAAAAAAAATGGAAAGGCACATGCTGTGGCCTATGGAAATCAACCACCCAAATTTCATCCTATATCACCCTTATCCAACCTACCTACCTTATTATCCCATCACAAATAACATTTTCCAAGGTTTATATCAATATCAACCCATACCACAACTGAGGTTCCCGTAGAGCTTTTGCCCTCGCATACCTACTCACACCCCTGCATTTGTAGCCTAACCTTTTATTCAGCCAAACAATCTAACAAGCAATCTTAAAAAGCCATGAGCCACTTAAGAGAGAACTCCTATTGACCCAATTCCCATGTTTTACACTGATTTACTCCTTTAGCTGAAAGCAAAACCATCTCATTGCACTTACCCCTAGAGCCATTGAAACCTCCATACCCTAGGTGGTATGATCCAAATGCTTGACCTGATTATCACAATGGGATTGCGAGCCATTTCATAGAAAATCGCATGGCTCTTAAGTACAAAGTGAAGAATTTAGTAAAAAGAAGGCCACATAAATTTTGATACTAGTGGAAAACCAAAAATGTCAATGAAAATCCTTTACCAAATTATGTTGGGTCGACAGTCAACATAATAAATGGTGGTATGTTAGGGCATGTAAAGAGAAGTGTTAATGAAGTTAAAACCCCAATGGGTCAAATGTTTGAAAACTTGGTCAAAGTCGACATGCTTCATCCAATCCCCTCAGACCAAGAGATCCATCATGAAAATTATGATCTAGCTCAAACTTATATTTATCATATGACTATGGTAGGGCACTCTATAAAAAATTGGGCATGTTTCGCCAAGTGCTATAAGCAATGATGGATTCATCCTTGGTAGAGTTTTATGAAAGTGATCATTAAGACTCAACGAATGTAATAGAAGGTAGATCTTTAAGGAGCATGTTCTCCAAGTTTATGCCTAAACCGGTGTTGATACCATATTTTGGTAGATTGAATTTTTATTCTGGAAATGAAAAATAAATAAAAAGATAAAAGAAGATAAATCAGGTGATAAAGTTTTGTGTTTGAAAATTGGAGTTTACATTAAGTTTTTAAATTTCAGTGCCTTTTTAAACTCAAAATTCAGATTAAGGGATAAAATGCTAGGTTTTTAAATTGGCATCCTATATTCATCATCTTTATATAAACTATTGTTTAGAACACGAAAAAAGGAATAAAACATATAGAGTGCGAAAATCAAAGTGAAAAATATAAAACAAAAATACAAAGCAAAACCTAAAGGAATTAGGGTGAAAAATATAAAGAAAAACCTAACAATTACTGGTAGCTCCATCACCATTTTTGTTCTTTTCTCCACCATATTGCCACCACCATCATAAGCACCACACAAGTCTTTAATTTACCATAGCACCACCAAACAATTCATTCTTTAGCTACAACCACCAAGCCTTCCACCGTGCATAGGTGTTATTCCCAACTACAACCTTTAATAGCCTCAACCTATAACCTACATTCTCCAAGAATCAACATAACACAGAGTCTAGTAGAAAACACAAGCAGAGAGGAAAGCTTTTGACCAAAAATTCCATGACCACCAAACTACCTAATCCTACCACCATTGAAATTACTGTGACCAATAACTTATATTCAATACTACAAAATCACAATATCCACACCACTTGCAAACTTACCATCCTAGAATTGAGACATTGCACAATAAACACGTAAAATCTAGCAAGTTAAAAAACCCAACTTCAAGCAAGATATAAGCCCAATCACCCACTACAAATAATCATCAGCCAAAAATCTTTCCTAACCATCCTCAAGTCACTATATATGTTCAAACAATCCCAACAAATACCCAAATCCCATAATACTTGAAACCTAGTTGACAAATTACAATTAGTAGAAGATTTCCTATAGTAATAGAGAAGATAAGCATCGAGTAATAAAGAAAAAAATAAAAGCTCTGGCAGTAGCTTTAAGGTCTCAATCTTAGGTTCGGAAAGACCCTTTTTGAAGGTAGAAAGTTACAACTTGACTTTAGATCATGGCAGTGAAAGGTGAGGTAAGTGAAGAGATTTCTGTGGACCAAAGAAAATGGTTTCCAATGATCAATGGAGGCCCACGGTAGCAAAAATGACTGATGCCAGCTGAAATTTGTAGTTTGGGTTTACTGATATTTGGTACTAATTTTGGGAACCATAAAGGAAGTAAAGTTCAGCAAAGTTTTTTGGGCATCAAGTAGACGATATCATGGAGTTCAGGCCACATACCAGCCTGCTTACAAGCCTATGGTCCAATCCAGTCTCCTAACTTGTGCGCCATTTAAATAAGCCTGAGCCCATTCATAAGTCCAAGTCAACAAGTCAGATCAAAATCTAGATTGGGCCATTCCAAACTCAAACTTCTTGGACTTCAACTTGGACTTTATCCAATAATTGGTAAAATTTTTTATTTTAATGCTATTGTTGATTATTTACTTAGATGATGAATGTTTAGAATATAAAAAAATAATAAAAATAATCTTAAAAAGGGAAGGTTAAATTTCTTCCTAAATAAAAAAATTTTAATTTTTTGAGAAAAAATTTGAAGTATTAATTTCCCTTCAATAAAAAAATATTTCAAAAAATGTTTAAAGAAAAGTTGAAAGTATCAATTTTCTTTAGAAAATAAAAAAAAATAAAAAATATATATATCAAAATAAACATTTTAAGGAAAAGTTAAAAGTATCAATTTTCCTTAAATAAAAGTATTAATTTTTCTAAAAAAATAAAATAAGAGAAGAAATCTTAAGAAAAAGTTGAAGTAATAATTTTTTCTTGAAAATTTTTTAAATGTTAAATAATTCGACAATGGAGCCCTTGCAAAAAAAATAATAGTTTTCTTGTATACTCTTGAGATGAATGAATTTTATTAATTTTCTGTCAAAAGTATTGGAGTCAATTAAGGATAATTCTTAGTAATTAATTATTTGATAAATTTTTAAGGTTCAATGGATAACACGAAATCAAGTTAGTACCATCTTTTTATGGGTGTTGTGAGGTTTCTACAACTTTTCTTACATATAATTGTACTCCTAGACTTAGTTTTAGGTTCGTAGACATTGAATCTACATTTTAACGATACCTGAGTCAAGCTTAGGGCTTTTTTTAAAAATAGGACAGATTCAGTTAGGTGACCAATCGCACCTAAACAAAAAAAAATTGGTAGCGACTCTTTAAGTCAATGTCTAGTTATAGGTTTATAGATCTATATGTTATGATAGTTTGGTGACTTTGTTAGGGATAAGCGGAGAGTCAAGCCAACAAATAAATTTGGGTTTTCCAAAAGCTTAATAAAATTGAATTTTTTAGATATTTATTTATTTCTTTTACTTATTATGTCATTCATATGCATGTGCATAACATGAGCTCTACACTCGAGTGCCGTTTAGGAAGGAGTAAAGTACCTATGCTTTCGTGAGATTTTAATGCCTCTATAATGGCTAGCGAAATACTCATACTTAAATTAAACCCTTTCTGCTTGTATCCTATAATAGATGAGGATCGGGGTGCCTCACTAGTCTGTGATGGACAAAAATGTGAGGAACAATTTGGGAACCTTTAGATTATCAATCTTAAACAACATATAGTGATCATAAGGAACCTAACCTATAGCTAGATCCTTACCTTCCCTTTTGCAAAAAAATCTAACAGCTAAGTTACATTTTTGTAATGATTGATTTTTCTTATGTGAAAATTAACTGTTTGTACGTATCATATTGTATGAACTATCATTTTAAAGCGTACAATAAGGTGTATGTTAGTTGAATTACTTCCCTTATTTGATTTTTTTTTGTTTAAAGTAAAATAATATTAGGTTGTATATATTTTTTCATTCATTTTATATGTGTGGACTTGAAATCTTGGTGGTTGCATATTAAGATGTTTTTTATAATCTTTCTTTCTTAGAATGAGCATGTAGTAATGCAAGTATCTTAATTGGCGGTAATCAAAGGTTCAAGGATAGCTCGACTGTCGAAGAATCTTATCTAACCTACCCATCATTCATATAATACTCAATCACAAACAAGGTAAATGGAACAAGAACAAAATAGCCATATGGATAAGATTGACAAAGCTTAGGAATAGTTAAAAATATAGTTGACAAAGATGATGGAGATGCTAAAAAGGTTAGATAAAGGTAAAATAGTAGAAGAGACCCCTGATTCAATGAGAAACAAGATATCATGGATCCTCTACACCTTTCAAGTTTGGCCTAAATCATGGCCAATCTTCTTAAAACATACAAGCCCCACAGATGCCATTTTTTGGGGCATATGCTTACACATATCTTGAAATGCCATTTCGTAACTCATTTACCCTACTTTTGGGGTAAAGGTGTTTGATCTATTTTAAGATCCTAATTTTGTAGATCTTAAAGAGAAGGAGAGATTGAAGATGAAGACTTCTAAGATGATTGAAGATTCAAGCACATAACAAATGAACTTTTTAGAAGAAAGAGTGCAAGTTATCAAAAGAATGGATTATTTTGGCTTTATAGATGCAATCAAACTCTGTTTAGTCTCGGATGTGGTTATTTCATCAAAATTTAAAATTTTTGAGTTTGAAAAATATGGTGGGATAAGATGATCGATAACTCATGTTACCATGTACTATCGTAAAATAGCTACTCATACTTGAAATGAGAAGCTATTGATATATGTATTTCAAGATAGCCTTATTGACTCAGTCACAAGGTGGTACGTCCAGTTAAATAGAGCCTTATACACTCTTGGAATGAGTTGGTAAAGGCATTAATTGCCCAATACTGACACATTATAAACTTAGCCCCAAATCATTTATCTCTATAAACTATGAAAAAAAAACCTTCCAAAAGTTTTAAAGAGTATGCACAAAGGTGGAAAGATGTTGTTGTTTAAGTTTAATCACCTTTCATTAAAAAAAAAAACCATAGTTTTATTTGTGAGTACTTTGAAAGCTCTATATTATGAGAAAATGATAAAAAATGCCACTAAGAATTTTGTCGATATGGCAATCTTCAAAGAAATGATAGAAAATGCCATTAAGAGTGGCAAGCTTGAAAAAAGATAGACCTCAAATGCAAAAAAGGGTGGGACATCCAAAAAAAAAGAAAGTGAAGCATAAACTGTGAGTTTTAAAAGACAATAGTTTAGAAGTTAAGCCTTATACCTATAGCTAGTATATTTTGCCTATTATCCAGCCATTAATCATGATGCACCAATCTCTTACCATCCTATTTCACAACCAACTTACCGACCAACTTTACAAACACTTACATATATGCCAAGTCCTATCACTACACAAGTTTTAAGGCCTAACAACCAAATAAGTGGTTTAAAGAGATCTTGAAACAACTAAGAAAAGTGCCTACATTGATCCTATTCCCATGACTTACACTAAGTTATTCCTAAAACTGATCAAGAATGACTTGGTATCTCCAGTTATTTTAGAACCATTGAAATCACCCTATCCCAAATGATATGATGCTAATGCTACATGCGATTACCATAATGGGAACATAAATCATTCTAGAGAAACTTGCTTTGCTTTCAAGCATAAGGTGCAAAGTTTGATTTGAAAAAGCTTGGTGAGCTCTGATAAATAAAGGGGACCAGATGTTAATAAAAACTCTTCGCCTAATGACATAAAGGCATAATTTTGGGAAAGACAATGATGTTAACACTGGTTGAAAGTTGCTTGTCATTTTAGGATTTCTTTTAAAGTAATGTTAGGATTTTTTTATGTAATAAGATTTTTTTTTATCATTTTAAAAAAAGGTAAGTTGATGCATTTCATAACATTTTCTCTTTCATTAAATCATTATTTGTTGTTATTTTTCATATCCTTTTAATTCCCATTCTCAAATTTCAAATGATGAATGTTTGGACAATGATAAACAATAATTTTGGGATTTAATTTTGAAAACTCATTCATATTGAGCTATGAGATTATTTGAGCAAAAGAAGCAATCTATGAATAGATATTATTCATAAAAAATAGACTTGTCTTAGAGGCATCTATCAATCTGTCTTTGTTCAATACATGGTCTTCAAACAGTATTCACATTTGAGATGAAAAATAGCAGTATTTCTTTTACCATTCATAAAAATAAAATAATCCATTGCTACCATTTTAGAACTGTTATGATTTTATTTTCTAAAGAACCCTAACCAAGGATCACCTTCCTTACTAGGAGACAAATTTTGGGGAAAAGCCTACTTGAAAAAGAGAAAAAAAAATAAAAGATCACAAAAGTGTGAAAGATAAGGAATAAAAGAAAAAGAGAAAAAAATCGCTTTTATCGAAATGAAAAGGTGAATGTCACAAATGACCTGGGGTAAAATATTGAGAATTCTTTTAAATAAAATGAAAAAAAAAAGTGAAAATGATGTGGAATGGGGCAAGATGCCTAGTTGCATTACATGATAAGAAATGACCCTTTGGTTTGAACACTTTAAACATATGTTTTGAGCCTATTTTATCAATTTTTTAATAAGTCTTTACCATAGCCTACATTACAACCCTTAAAAGTTTATTTTGATCAAATGTAAATGCTCAAGTTGAATGATCATATATTAAGCTAAGGCATACTTGTAATGAAGCAATGGAATCATGATTTGTTCTCATGGTTTAAAGATTGATGTGTGGGGGATACTAATAAAGAATAAAATGAAAAAAATGAAAAAAAAAATGAAAGAATGAAAGAATGAAAAAATGAGAAATGTGAAAAAATGAAAAAAAAAAGAAGATAAAATGAGGACTCAAATTGAAAACCTTAAAAGGTGATTTGAGTAAAAAAACATCTGACCTGAAAATTAGAGAGGTAATTAAATATATGGAAGATTCATGTCATCTAAAGATCTTTTGAAACTGGGGCAAAGTTTGATAAGCTCAAAATGATTTTGAAATCAATGGAATAGGTTTTTGAAAAAAAAATTCTAGATTAATGTTAAAAATTATCTGAATATTTATTGTTTGGACATTGCTATACCATTCAAATGCTTATCCTTATAACATGCTTTGAATTTGTTCCTTTGTCTGTTTGTTTTTGTATGAGACTCATTCTTATATTAATTACTTTTTCTCTGAATTCACCTTGTCCTCTCTCATTTTTACATCTTTAGAATAAACCAAGAAAATATATGATTGCATTTTATTTATCATAAATTGAAATGATAATGAATTAATGACAATAAGAGATTTAGGCATTCCTTTCAAAAGAAATCTAGGATGATAAGGGCAAAAAAAATAAAAAAAAAATGAAAAGAGCCTGAAGTGAAGGTTTGAAAAGACAAATATGGTATCCAAGTGATGAATATGGTAATGGATCAACCAATATAATATGAGTCACGACCAAATGCTAGAAATAACATGGATCAATTGACAAAAATTTGCAAGTTGATTCTAAAATTGTTAGTGTTGGGAAGTTAAAAAAGAAATGTGAAATGATGGAGTCTTGAGAATCTAAAGTCTTACGAACCTAAAATTCTTACGAATCTAAAAGGTTAAAAATCTAAAAATTTTAAGAAACTGAAAATCTTGTGAACTTTTGAAATCTTGCAAACCTTTTATTCTTATGAATCTAAATTCTTGCAAATTTGTGTTTTTGTGAATCTAAAATTTTGTGAATCTTTGAACCTTGTGAATCTTTAAATTGCAAACCTTTGAATTTCAAAATTATGATTTTTTTAAACTTAAATTTTTAGTCATTGAGTTTTAACTTGTATTGTGAATTTTCAATTATGAAATTTTTGAATGCTTCAAATCATGAACCTTTGAAGTTTTGAAATTTCATAATTGTTGTAAAGTTAGATTTGGGCATTTTGGGTATCTATGTCTTTGCACAATTCTTGTTTCATATAAACTATGCAAAGAAAGACAACTGCAAACACCATATTTTGGTAGATTGAATTTTTATTTTGGAAATGAAAAATAAATAAAAAGATAAAAAAAGAGATAAATCAAGTGATAAGGTTTTGTGTTTGAAATTTGAAGTTTGAATTAAGTTTTTGAAATTTCAGTGCCTTTTTAAACTCAAAATTCAGATTGAGGGATAAAATGCTTAGTTTTTAAATTGGCATCCTATCTTTATCATCTTTATATAACCCATTGTTCAAAACAAAAAAGGGGAAAAAAACACATAGAAGGGGAAAATCATAGTGAAAAATATAAGGTAAAAATATAGAGCAAAACCCAGAGGAATTGAGGTAAAAATATAGAAAAAAACCTAATAATTATTGGTAGCTCTGTCACCATTTTCATTCTTTTCTTCACCATACCGCCACCACATCATAATCACCACACGAGTCCTTAATCTACCATAGTACTGCTAAACAGTTCATTCTTTAGCCATAGCCACCAAGCCTTCCACCATGCATGGGTGTCATTCCCAACTACAAGCTTTAACAGTAGCCATCCATAACCCACCTTCTCCAACAATCAACATAACATAGAGTCTAACAGAAAACACAAGTAAAGAGAAAGCCTTTGACTAAAAATCTATTACCACCAAACTGCCTAATCCTACCATTATTGATATCGCCATGACTGGTAGCTCATATTAGAAGGTTGTAGCATTGACTTTAGATCAAGGTGGCAAGAGGCGAGGCAAGTGAAGAGATTTTTGCAAACTAAGGAAAGAGATTTCCAATTATCGATGGAGGTCTAAGATGGTAGAAATGACTAAGGTTAGCTAAAATTTGGAGTTTGGATTTGAGAATATTTGGTATTGATTTTGGGAACTAGAGAGGAAGAAACTTTAGCAAAGTTTTTTAGGCATAAAAAAGATGATAATATGGAGTTTAACCCACATACTAGCCTGCTTGCTAACTAGTCTCCCAATCCATCCTCCATTTAAATAAGCTTGAGCCCATTCATGAGCCCAAGTCAACAAGCCCTTATATTTCAAGCCTGGATTAGAATTTAGATTAGGCCATTCCAAACTCAAACTTTTAGACTTCAAATTGGACTTGATCCAATAATTGATAAAATTTTTTATTTTAAAGCTATTGTTGATTAGTTACTTAGAGGATAAATGTTTTAAAAATAAAAAATAATAAAAATAATCTTAGAAAAAGAAGTTAAATTTCTTCCTAAATAAAAAATAATTTTTAAAATTTTTTGAGAAAAAGTTGAAGTATCAATTTTTCTTAAATAAAAATAATAATAAAAAAAAGATTTAAGGAAAATTTGAAAGTATTAATTTTTCCTACATAAAAATCTTTCCAATTTCAAAAAATGTATTTAGGAAAAAAGTTGGAAGTATCAATTTTTTCTTAAATACAGGCATTAATTTTTTAAAAAAATAAGAAAAGAAAATGTTAGGAAAAAATTAAAGTATTAATTTTTCCTTGCAAATTTTTAAATGTTAAATAATTTGACAATAGAGCCTCAGTAGTTTTCTTATATAATTTTGAGGTGAAAGAATTTTCTTAATTTTCTATCAAAAGTATTGGAGTCAATTAAGGATAATTCCTAATAATTAATTATTTGGTAAAATTTTAAAGCTTAATGGATAACATGAAATCAAGCTAATACCATCATTTGATGGATGTTTGTGATGGTGCTATAACCTTTCTCATATGTAATTTTACTTTCAGACTTAGTTTTAGTTTCATAGACATTGAATCTACCTTTTAAAGATACCTGAGTCAAGTTTGAAACTTCTCTTTAAAACGGGATAAATTCAATTAAGTAGCTAATCGCATCTAAATAAAAAAGATTGATGGCAACTTCTTAAGTCAATGTCTAACTATAAGTTTATGGATCTATACATTATGATAACCGATGACAATTTGCTGCAATGAAAAACCAAGTGTGGTAAAAGCAATCCATTTCTTTTCCCATGATGAATGCAATAGAAGGAGGACCTTCAAGGAGCATGTTTTCGAAGTTTGTGCCTAAACCAATGATAATTTTCTAGAACAAAAAGCCAAGCTTGGCAAGATAGAAGCCTATTTCTTTTTCCATGAGACCTATAACAATTCAAGTCCATAACCCATTCCCTTACCAAAGTGACAAAATAATGTCATGGAAATATGATTACAATGTCATAACACAAAGATCAAATAACTGTTAAGCTACAAGCAACCCAAATGCCACCAATACTACAAATATAACCGAAATTGGTGGAATGACATGGAGTGAGAGATGTTATATTCTAAAATTGTTAGAAAAAGCTCAAAAAGAAAAAGCTAAAGAAGGAAAAAAAGAATTGAGAGAAAGAGAAAAGACTAATTCTTTAGTGGCTTAAGATGTACGATATAAAGAACTTGTCATTAAGAAGGAAACATATGAGTTTTTAAAGTTAATTAACACAGTGAATACAAGGTGGAACAATTGAATAAGATATCTACTTGGATTTTTTTGTTGTTGCTATTGTTAAACTCTAAACTACATCGAAATACCCTATTAAAAGTGTTGAATCAAGTGTAGGTGGACCATAATATTTTTGTCGATAATGTCGACCATATTTTGGGAAATATTATGGCTCCAAATGTTATAACTTTCAATGATGATAAGAATCCATCGAAAGGTTGGAGTAGTACTAATCCTCATCATATCATTACTATATGTAAAGGCCATATTTTAGCTAAAGTTCTTATTAATAATGGTTTTTCAATCAATGTCATGCCCATGATTACCCTAACAAAGTTACTCATTGATGTCTTATCTATAAAGACCAATCATATGATAGTGAGGGCTTTCGATAGTTCTTGAAAGGAGGTGTTAGGAGACATCGAGATCTGATGCAAATAGGGACATTTTGCCATCTTATAATTGTCTTTAGGGCGATGGTAGATTCATATGGCAGGTGCTATCCCACCATCTTTGTATCAGAAAGTAAAGTTTATAATAGAAGATTAATAGATTTACATTTCTGGGGAAAAAGATTTCTTAGTAACCAAGCCTATGACTACTCCATATATGGAGGCTACGAGGGAGGTATTAAAGTGCTTTTTTAGATCTTTTGAATTTATTAATGCAACTTATGTGGAAGAAATATTAATGGTGCCCACTTTGCACTTATCAAATGCAATCGAGATGGTCATCAAACAAACAGTTAGTAAAAGATAACATGCTAGATATGGCCTTAGGTAAATTTTACAAAGAATTAAAGAACTGCTAAAGGTGTTTGAAAATAAGAAAAGATTCAGGCTAGGATTCAAAGTCACTGTGTCTGAAAGAAAGAGAGCTATGGTTAAAAAGAAAAAAAAAGGTTGGGTCATCTTAAGAGACATGAACTGAAGTATGAGAAAATGATTTTCCTTTACCTCTACAATACGTTTCACTTAGGTGGATGTATTCATCTTAATTCACCAAGGCTCACACAAAACGAACCTATGTTGAACATGAAAAAGGCTTTTTTTGAACTTTATATCCATATGATAGGTGATGAAATGACAACAACTCAAGAAGATAAGCCCTTTCATTTATCCATGTCCCTCAGGCAAAGATCTGAACAATTGAAAAATAATAAAGTTACCAGTTATCCTTAAATCTTTCACAAGGTAAAATAGTGAGTTAATTTCTCCAATGCTTCTACCCAAGAGCATTTAGAGGACTTTTATGTATAGGCTTATCTTTCCTTTATCATTTCAATAAAATGACTAGTGTTTTGCATTTTCATTTTCTCTATTATTTATTTATTCAAAGTTACATTTTTTTCCTTTTCTTTTCCTATACACATGCCTACATTTTTTCAATTTCACTCATTTTCAAGTTTTCAAATAATGAATACAAGGATAATCATGATGATAATCTAGGATTTGGCTTTGAAAAACCCATTCATGTTGATGAACTTAATAATAAAGAGGATTCAGACGAGTACAACTTGTTCTCTAATTTGTTAAAACTAATGGAGCAAGAAAGGAAACAAATTGAACCTATAAGGAAGCTATAGATGAAGTCAATTTAGGTGATGAAAAAAAAAAGAAGTTAAAGTGGGCACATCCCTTTTGCCCACAACAATAGGTAAGTTAGAAGAATTACTTCATGAGTTTGTTGATGTGTATGTATGGTCGTACAGGATATGCCAAGACTTAATTTAGATATTGTAGACCATCAATTGCCATTAAAGCCATAACCAAGCCAATGCAGTAGAAATTGAAATGAATGAAACCAGATATGCTATTAAAAGTTGAAGAAGTGAAAAAATAGTTTGATGCAAGCTTTTTAGAAGTAGCTAAATACCCAAAATGAGTAGCTAATATTGTTCTAGTTCCCAAGAAGGATGGAAAAGTTTGAATGTGCATGGACTATAGATATCTAAATAGAGCTAACCCGTAAGATAATTTTTTTTTTGCCCCATATTGACACTCTCATGGAATACACTGCTAGGCACTCCACATTTTCATTCATGGATGGTTTTTTAGGTTATAATCAAATTAAATGGCCCTTACTAATATGGAAAAAACTATGTTTGTTACCATCTAGGGCATGTTCTACTATAAAGTTATACTTTTTAGATTGAAAAATGCAAGAGCTATTTATCAAAAAATAATGGTAACTTTTTTCCATGACATGATGAATAAAGAAACAGAAGTATAAATGGATGACATGATTGTAAAATCTTATGAGGGAGAGGATCAACCTAAGCTAAACCCAACTAAATGCACGTTTGGTGCTAAGTCAGTAAAATTTTTGGGGTTTATGGTTAGTGTGAGAGGCATTAAGATTGACCTAGATAAGATACTCATCATCCAAAACTTATTTTCCTCAAGCACGTAAAAAGAAATAAGGGATTTTCTAAAAAGGTTGAATTACATTTCCATTTTATTTTTTAACTCACTTCCAAATGTGACCCAATTTTCAAGTTATTGCAAAAACATTACTTGACAAATGGGATAAAGAATGTCAACATGTGTTTGAAAAGATTAAAGAGTACCTATCAAATTTGCCAATGTTAGTATCGCCTATTATGGGAAAATCATTGATTTTATATCTCACTGTGCACGATCATTCCATGGAATGTATGTTGGGGCAATAGGATGAAACAAGCAAAAAAGAGCAAGTTGTTTATTACTTGAGTAAGAAGTTCACTGAATACAGTCAAAGTATTCTTAATTAGAGAAAATGTGTTGCACATTAGTGTGGATAGCTTATAGGCTTAAGCAATATGTGTTATATCATACTACTTTGTTGATAGCAAGATTGGACTTTCTCAAGTATATGTTTGAAATGCCATCATTATCGGGGAGATTAGTGAAATGTCAAGTCATGTCCTCTAAATATGATATCGTACATATTGCACAAAAAATGATAAAATGAAATGTGATAGCTGAATTTTTTGTAGAGCGTGCAATTGATGAATATGAGCCTATTAAGTTTGACTTTTTTTATGATGATTTGATGATCGTATCAAAAAGGAAAGAAGGTGAACCAATATAAAAGCCATGGAAAATGTTCTTTAATGGGGCTCTGAATGCTTTGGGGTATGGGATAAGCAGTTTTGATATCCTTTGATGAAAATTATTATCCAAGCACTACGAGGTTGGATTTTAAATGCACAACAACATGGCATAATATGAAGCATGTATAATGGGCCTATAAATGGCAATTGAGAAGAAGATTTGAATGTTAGAGCATATGGAGATGCAGCTTCGGTAACCTATCAACTATGAGGTGAATGGGAAATAAGAGATTTAAAGTTGGTACGATACCAAAAGTATATGGTAAATTTGATTAAACAATTTGAGAATGTTTAATTTTGGCATGTACTTAAAAAAGATAATCAAATGGCTGATGTTCTGGCTACATTAGCTACAATGTTTAAAGTGATTGTTAAAATAGAATCCAACCTATTCGGTTGAATGTGCAAGAATTATCAGTATATTGCTTAAGTGTTAAAGATGAGATTATTGGTCTACCTTGGTACTATGACATTATGCAATATGTTTAGCACCAACAATACCCAGAACACGTGTCAAAAAATAACAAACAAATTATTAGAAGAATAGCTATGGGATTTTTCCTTGAAGGAGAAATCTAATACAAGAGAAGTTGAGATCAAATGTTATTAAGATGCATGAATGTTGTTGAAGTAAAGAAGATACTTAAAGAAGTGCATGAAGAAAGTTATAGAGCACATACAAACGATCACATGATGGTAGACGAATCATGAAAATGGGCTATTATTGGTTAACAATAAAGATTGATTACGTTAATTATGCTAGAATTTTCATAAATTCCAGATTTATGTAGATAAGATTCACGCTCCTCTGATCTTTTTATATGTTCTCGCACCCTATGGCCTTTTTTCATGTGGAAGATGTATGTGATGGGACCTATCACTCTAAGAGCTTCAAATGAGTATTGATTTAGCTTTGTAGTGATTAACTACTTCACAAAATGGGTAAAAGTAGTTTCTATGCTAATGTGACAATGGTGGTGGTATGCAAATTTATTAAACAAAAAAGAAGAGATAATATGTTATTATGGCTTTTGAGAAAAAATTATCTCCGGTAATGCTCATAACTTAAATAACAAGATGTTAACAAAGGTTTGTGCTTATGTCGCCTAAAGATGAATGGGATGCTAAAAGCTGCCAATAAAAATATCAAGAGGATAATAGAAAAAAAATCGATACCTATAAAGATTGACATGAAAAGTTAACTTTTGTGCTGCATGCTTATAGGACATTAGTATGCACATCTACTAGGACAACTCATTTTTCACTTATATATGGGATGAAGGCCATGCTTTCAATCGAGATGAAAATTCCCTTTTTGAAAGTCTTAATGAAAGTCGAATAGGTCTGAAATCATTACGGACAATTGAACCTAATTTAAGAGAAGAAGCTCATAGCTCTTTACTGTGGTCAGTTGTACCAAAAAAGAATGATTTGAGCACATGACAATAAAGTTTGATTTAGGCAATTTCATAAGGTAGAATTGGTTTTAAAGAAAATTTTTCTAAATCAGCATGAGGATGGAAAAAAATGGATACCAAATCAAAAGGGTCTATATGTGGTTAAAAAGGCTTTTTTGGGTAGAGCATTGATCTTGGCAAAAATGGATGGAAATGACTTGCCAAACCTAATAAATTTAGATGCTGTGAAAAAGTGGTTTGTTTGAGAAAGAAATAAAGAAAATAGAAGAAAAAAATAAAAACAACAACAAAAAATAAAAGAAAAATGAAGGAAGACTCATATTTGAAAACCAAAAAAGGGTAGTTTGAGTCGAAAGAAGGATCTAAGTTGAAACCCCAAAAAGGTGGCTTAAATACGAAGGAGTATCAATTTTCAAGTACAAGGGGCAATGTCCAGTATAATGAATTCAGAAGGATCAAGTGTATAAATGGAAAAGGTCTTAAGAGAAACAATTTTGGAATATTATTCATGATTGTTCAAACATTCATTGTCTAAATATGATTCCCTCATTTAAATTTTGTGCCAATGTTCACTTGTCTATATTCTTTACTTGACACATCTTTGTATCCTCCTATAATGAACATTCATCTTTCTTTAATTTATCTTGCTATCTAATACTTTTCATTCTCATAAATAGAGAAAGTGTTAATTCATTACACTGGTCATGAAAATTAGAATTGTGATAAATGATTAATAATGTTTGTAAAAGTTCTTCCATTACTTTGCAAAAGACAAGGATGACAAAGGTAAAATAAAGATTAAGAAAAAATGGAAGAAATTTAGAAAAGTGCCCATTTTCAAACACATCAAACCAAAATAAAAGCTTGCTAGAGCTGGTATTGCATAATGATATTAGCAAATGATTGTCATAGTTCATAGGAAATCAATTCTTAGAATATGCAGACCAAGTTAAGATTGGTTGTTTTGGAACAATGAAAAATAAAAATGATTGACTTAGAAAATCTTGTTACCAAAATTTGGGTGCATCATATTGGTTTCTAATAATACTTGCATTGCATGTATTGCGTTTATTGCATTCATTACATTCTATATATTTCTCAAAAAAAAAAATTGAACTTTGGATTGAACCCTTTAAAGAAAATACCAGAGTATGGGAAACAATTTCAAAATAGGCACAACTCATGAGATCCTCGGGTCATAATTTCTAAAACATTAACCAAGATTTTTAAAGTTTAAAAGCCTCTATTTATGGGGAGTCATTTTAGACAAGATTTCTTTTAAAGTTTCAAAGTCCTTGTTTATAATAAGCTACTTTCAGACAAGATTTTTTTAAAATTTCAAGGCCTCTGATTAGATGAGCTTTCACACATGTTGAGATTTGTAAGAATTTCGAGCATAATCTCTAAAAACCACCGGGCAAAACATTTTAAATTTTTAAAAATTTCAAGGCCTTTGATTAAAGGAGCTTTCATACATTTCGAGATTCATAAGACCTCAAGACATAATCACTAAGACTTTCGGGCAAGATTTTTAAATTTTCAAATTTTTAATGCCTTTGATTAGAGGAGCATTTAAAGCTTGAAATTTATAAGACCTTTAGGCATGATCTCTCATTTTATTTTTAAAAGTTGTAGAGCCTTTACTTAAAGTAATTTTTCTATAAAATTGTTTTCAAATAGTCAAATCCTTTGAATTCTTAAAATAAAAAAGAAACAAACAACAAAAAAATAAAGGGTAGGCTTTTTCAAAAGCATCATCAGGATAAATTTGTTATCTATATTTTTGCTTTATTCTTAATTTTTAGAAATATGCAAAGAGAGATAATTATAAACATCTAATTTTATCTGAGACAATCTAACATTATTAAATCAAACTCATTTATATATATACATGGTATGATATCTTCATTTTTCAAGCCTACTACAAGATCCATTTTACAAAGCCCCAAAAAGGAGACCAAAATTGGTAATTTAAAGTGGCTTATTTTTTAACATAATTAAAAGCCTAAGAAGACAATCCAAGGAGACCCAAAATTGATATATAAAAGAAAAAGGAAAGGCCAATTAAGGGCCCATTTACAAACTAAGAGAGGGCCCACTTACGGGCTTAATTCACAACCCAATGACGCCCATTGATAGCCTATTATAAAAGTCCATTTAGAAACCCAAGTAGGACCCATAATGCAGCTTATGTTAGGCCAATTACAAGAAAAAAATGAGCTCAAATGAATCATTAAGGATGCTCAAAATATGGCCTTTATCGGAAAAACCCATAACAAAAAAGAAAAAGAGAAGGAAAAGCCTAAAAGGGCCCGCCCGGTTGTTCACAAGAAGAAACAAGGGCATTGTATGCCAGGGGACAGAAAAACAAAAAGGAAGAAGGCAATAAGCTGAGAGGTTTCTTGATGCCCAAACCAAAACCAAAAGAAAGAAGAGAGGGAATCATTTTGTTTCCTGTACGTGAATGCATAGGCATGCATGTACGAGTGGGACACCCAGCCAAAAACAAGCTGGTTTGTTATAGTGGAAGATAGGTTGTACCTGCAGTAGACAAAAATAAGAAAGTTATTGGCCAATCGAATCAATGGCAGAGTAGTGGAAAAGAAAAGGAAAAGACAAAAGGTAAGGTTTGAGGAAGAATGCATTAGATAGTGTTTGAGGGGTTTGTTGGTTTGGGGTTTAAAAGGGGAAGAGAGAAACAGATAAGATGGGAAGTTTTCTTTTGTAAAAAAAAGAAAAATTGCTTAAGGAAAATCACAAAAAAGGGATGCAAAAAGGAGAGCTGGGAGTCTTTTTTTTTTTTTTTTAAAGAGTAAACAAAAGGGAGAAACGATGGGAAACATGAAGGAGAGACGAGAAAGCAGAAGAAAAAAGTAGTGGAAAAAGACGTCTTTGAGCTAGCACAAAAAAAAAAGAAAAAAGGGAAAGGTAGCTCCATAACCCTTTTTTTTGTGAAACGTGCGATATACTTCTTATTGCTTAATTTTTTTCCTTTTCCTTCTTGTGTGTGTGTGTTTTTATGATGGTTGCTACACTGCTTCACCCTTCTTCGCATATGTGTTTGTTAGATTTTATGTTAAAGAAAAGATTTTTTTTTAACTAAATAGAAAGCGTAAACCCTACAAGACAAGATGAATAAACGATTTTGTTTGAAAAAAAAAAAGGAAAAGAGGTCAAGGTTTAAAAGGTTGTCTTCCACACAAAAGCTGAGTTGTGTTCTTTCTTCATTGTTATTAAGAATTTGGGTCTGAAGTTTTCTAAATCAAGATACTTTCAAAAACAAAAAGCATAAGGGTTGGGTTTTTAAACTAGTTTTATTCTTTATTGCAATAGCAGTACGGGGTACCATTCAAACTTGAAATTTTCTAATTTCTTTTGACATCACAAAGAGATGTTTTCTTAGGAAGAATAGAGAAAAAAGGGGAGAAAAAGGGGTCTGCGAATGCGAGGTTTCTCGAGAGATTGTTTTTGTTGTTCTGACTTGCATAAGATTTGCAGAAGCTTAAAGTCCTATGAGTTTCTTGCATTTTAGTCACTCACTTCTTTTCATATGTGGACTACGCGTAAAGGGGTTCAAAGTTTCCATCTTTCCTATTTATGGTCTGTTCTCTACATGAAGTATATTGTCTGTTATTTGGCTTGATCTTGAAACCTAAAATGTCAGGCTTTATTGGTTGCTATTTTTTATTGTATACGGGTTAAAACCAGGCCTCATTCTTTGCTAAATCCTTTTTGTGTGAAGGTTGTATAGGTCTTGAAAGTTCATTTTGCTGTTTATGATAGCTACGGTTGGTAGGTACGGTTAGAGTCCAAAGAGTTAGGGAATTTTAGGTATTTTTCAAAATAAATAGAATAGGGTCTGTAACTTCAAGGACTATTATATTATCATATTCCTTTTCCCTCATTGTTTCTATGCATAAAATGGAAAGAAATGGTACTACGAAAAGGTAGAAACAAAAGTGTGTCATGGGAAAGATGAGTAGGGAAAGCTTTGCCTATTTTTTTGGCTCTTCATGCGGTGGCTGTTCATGGGGAGGGAGATATAAAGTTTAAAACTATATGATTATTCTAAGGCTTCACCGTCCATTTATTTTTGCTTTAGGCTTAATATGAGTTGTTAATGGATAACGGGTTTAGTAGAGGTTGTTAATGGATAATCCAATACACTTGTCTCTCATGTATACCACATGCACATTTCTTTCATTATTCAGGTTTAATTAAAGTTTAAATCTCATGCATTATAATCTCTTTGTTGTTTGAACTTTTATGCTAAATTTAACTTCATGCAATTTAATTTTTCATGATGTAAATTTTTTTTTAGGTTCAATTTATCCTCTATGCACTCTAATTTCATTAAAAAAAATGATGAAAATTTTTAGATTTTAAGGAAATTCGAGTAATGATTTCTTAAAATCTTTAGGTAAGAATATTTCTTTAAAAAATTTACCAAATTAATGGCGCATTTAGGAAAATATTCAATATAAAAGATTTTATTTTATTTATTTTTGTTTTGTTTTGTTCACGTAATTATCTAAAATTATATTTGCAATTAAATGATGATGATGATGATGATATATATATATATATATAAGAAATAGTGAAAAGGAAAAATGATTCTTTTGGTAATGAATTAATATAATGATACATGAATATTATGATTAACAATTTCCTAAAAAAAAGAAAAAAATTAAAATTAAGAAATTTTATAATAATTAATGATTAGAACTAGAGTAAAAATAAAAAAAAAAAGGAAGAAATGGAAATGAAAATCTCCGAGGATGAGATTTTAAGAAAGTCCAAGCAGAGATTCCTAAAAAATCTCCAAGTGAGAAAATTCTTCTAAAAATACCCCCAAAGTACCAAGGTAATTAAAAAAATTTTCAATAAAAAATTCTCAATAAAAAGATTTTCAATAATGATAGTGAAATAATTAGGTGGTTAAGATAAAATTAAAATGAGTAATGAAGAAATATAATATAAGGAAGAAAGGTAATATGTTTTTCTAATATATCTAATATGTAATAAAAATATAAAAAATAATAAACATTAAAAAAAAATTATATGCATGTTGCACTTGTTCTTGGGATTACATAATCTTGAAAGTAATGGGAGTTTTCGATAATAGAACTTTAGAAAGTCCGAGTAGTGATTCCTAAGAATTCTTTAAGTGAGAGAATTTTTCTAAGAATATTGCCTAAGAATTGGAATATTTAGAATGATTCTCAATACAAAAAAATTACCGCTTACTTTTCACTTCTAAGAACTTTCGTATAATGCAATAACATCATAAATTAATTCATGTGCATCATATTTCTTATATATTAACTATAAAAGTCAATGAAATCTCTAAGAATGAGATATTGAATAAATCTGAACAGTCATTCTTTAAGAATATCTAGATAAGAAAATTTTATCTTAAATACTGTCAATGTATTGGAGCATTTAGAATAATTTTTTATAACAATTTCTCATTTTAGTATCAAAATGAATTTTTAAAAAATATTATTTGGTCTTAAATTATAGATCTCGCATTTTATTATATGCTTATTAAATATAAATATTGAAGATAAATATGAATTACCAAAGATATGATTTTTAAAAATTTCGAGTAGGGATTCTTAAGAATTCCTTAGGTGAGAAAGTTCTTCTTAATATTGCCAGAGTATTGAAATTTTTTTAGAAAATTTTCAACATATAAAGTTCTTATTTGTTTCTCAAGCAAACAATTAAAAATAAAAATATGTTTATTTTATAATAAAAAAGTTAAAGAAATTAAATTTTAAATACCCAAATTAAGATCTTTTGTCAAAATTAAAAGATAAAACATAATTAATTAGTAATGATTTTTACAGGCATTGTGGGGTACTAATCCTTCCCTTCATATAACCAATTTTCGAACCCAAATTGTTTTTCACAGATTCAAAAACTATCTTTTTAATAAGTTTTAATTAATTTTAAAATTTTATTAAAATGATAAGTTTTAATAGGTGGTCAATCACATCTAGTAAAAAAAATATTGGTGGCAACTCATTTTTATTTTCATATTTGTCTAGCAAACCCCAAAATCATTACAACACATAGAATAGCCCACTCATCATTATTACAACACTTGTTTGAGCAAGCATCTAGAATGGAAAAAATAATGAAGATTTAGTTTAAGATGCAAGAACAGATGATTAAGTCTCAATAGGAAATGATAGAACAAATGACCAAGGCCTAAGAAGAGACTTGAAAAGAAATGGCTACAATGATAGACATGATAAGGAAAATGACCAAAGGAAATAGGGTAGCTAATGAATTGACCATTGAGAAAGAACTTCAACACAAAAAAACACCAATGACAGGGAAATCCATTATATCCACCAAGGTTCACCTCACCATATGCTGAAGCTTTTCATTAAGCACGTCTACAAACGATACAACTTGAAAGGTGATAATGTGATTAGTTTAACTTATCTCCATTTATAGTCTAACCATGGAGTCAACGACGTGTTGGATTAAATATTAGGACAAGTTATATCGATTATAATGGTCTTCGATTTAGATGATTCAAGAGAACCAAAAAGATTGAAGAAAAGGCATATCTGAACACTCTAAAAATATAAAGGCAAAACAAAGATTTGATCTCTTAAAAAATATGATGGAACCAAATGCCTTATGGCACATATCACTATGTTTTCCAAAAAATGACTGGGCACACAAACAATGACAAACTGTTCATCCATTGTTTTCAAGCTAATCTTATCAGATCATCTGCCAAATGGTATATTCAATTAGATAGAAGTTGAATACATTTATGGAAAGATTTGGCCAAATCATTTATTACAAACATGTTACGGATATGACTTCAGATAGATTGTCCTTAACAAACATAAAAAAAAAAAAAAAAAAACTAGCGAAAGCTTTAAAGAGTATGCTCAGAGATGACGAGATATCGCTGCCCAAGTCCAACTTTCTCTTACAAAAAAAAAATAACTATTTTGTGAATCAATTTCCTTCAAGCCCTATATTATGATAAGCTCATTAGCCATAGCATAAAAAATTTTGTGGACATGCTAATTTCGAGAGAGATTACAAAAAATGCAATCAAGAGTGGAAGGCTTAATGGAAAAGCTACAACAAAAAAAAATACATCTAAGAAAAATAGACAAGATGTGCAAGCTGTGACTTATGAAGAGCAGCAAGTTAAAGGCTTAGCCCGTATCACCCTCACCCATTTTATCATCCTTATTACCCTATCATAAATAATGTTTCAATAAATCCATTCCCAAACCAACCAATCTTACAGGTAAGATCTCAACTAATACTTTCACTTCTCATTAGGCTTAACAACATCATGGGCAAACAAAAAAGACCATAGAATAACCAAAACAATACAGGCCCTGATCTAATTCTCATGTTTTACACTCAATTATTCCATTAGCTCGTCAAAAATTATTTTATCACACTTGTACATCTAGACCTATGAAAACCTCTTTACTCCAAGTGGTGTGATGTTAATGCCCAAAGTAAATATCATTACGGGAATGTGAGCCATTCAATAGAAAATTGCCATGTTTTTAAACATAAGGTGTAAAGTTTAACCAATGATGGATTGTTGAAATTCAATGAAAAAGGAAGATTAAGTGTTAGTGGGAAATTTTTTACTTGATCACCTTTAGGTATGATAATAAAAATGACAATGTTGACTGCTTTTAAAGTAATAGTTTGTGTAAATGTTTATGCTTGCAAGCATCAAGAAACTTTTTAGACTTTCATTCTATTTTTATCATTTCAATGAAATGGCAATGATGCATGTTTTATTTCCTTTTATGTTTGAATCATTATTCTATGTTTTAATGTATATTATCTTCACCCATTATCAAATCTTCATCTTATAGGTTAGAAGAGAACCAATGAGTTCATCTAATGAGAGTGTATAAGGATCTTGTGACTCTTCAATGGCCGTCACCTTTACTTTCCAACTCTTTGATAGAATATTCAAGATTTTTTGCACATCTTCATATTCAAATAGGTCTTCGTAAAAGCTTTCAATCCATTAATAATGTTAGTGAAGCAATTTGACATCTCCCAAATGGTTTTTTTTTTTATTTAATCTTGAAGAGTTTATAGTCATGAGTAAACATACCAATCTTGGTTTCTTTCACTTGATTTGTACCTTTATAAGTGATGGCCAATTTGTCCAAAATTTTTTTTGCATTATCACATAAGGAAACTATATTGTATTTTCTATGACCTAATCCTCAAAAGAGTGTATGCATTGCCTTAACATTGAGTTGAGCTATTTTAAAATCATTTGCATCCATTAACTTTTTTCTTTAATGACTTCTCTATCTTTAACCTTTTTCTTTAGGATAAGATGACCATTTACAATTACCCTCTGTACTTTATAGTCATTAGTTTGAATAAAAAGTCTCATCCTAGTTTTTTTTATATGAATAGTTATCACCAACAAATAGAGAAGGTCTCACAATAAAATGACCTTCATTATCAAGAAATATGGCAACCATTTCAATTGCCATGAGACATACTTCTTGTTGATATTTATTTTGATGGAAGCTTTTAATGGTTTCTCTCCACTTATCGTAATATTACTTTAAGCCATTAGGATCACTCTTAAGTTGTTAGACCTTCAAAATAGAGTACTAGTTTTAATATCAATTATAACTCAAAATATTGAATAAACTACGAAAGGATAAATTGTTTAATTAAAAATTTTGACAATTTAAATACCAAATTAAACAATAATCACAAATATAAATTTCTAAGCAAATAAAGATACTATATATGCACAGTAAAATAACTTAAAAAGTAAAAAAGTAGAGATGAAGAATTAGACACTAAAAATTATAAAGGCTCGATCTTTCTGCAAGGCACTTATGTCTTTTCCCTTAGCTTCATTTACCAAAAAGCTCAATCCACTATGTATGTTGAATGTTACAACTAGCCCATCCAAAGCTATTGATACAATCAACTATAAACCTTTCAATGGATTTTTTTAATTTTTTAAAGAATCACTCAAGGGTTATACTCCCCCTCAAGCTTACAATCTCAAGCTACATACAAGTGTTCTTGCAAACTTAAAAGCCTCTCTAAGGCTGGGTGTTAGCTAATTTGAGGTACAAATAAAAATTATGAATAACAACAAGAAGATTTGAATACAAGATGGGAAGTTATGTTCTTTCACACTTCAAATTACTCTTTAATGCTTGAAAATGATAAAGAATTAATAGTAATAAATTCTCTTAGCTCTTGATAACTCATAACATGGTAGGAAACCTCTTTATATATGTATAAAGGAAAAATAAGCCATCGCCTTCATTTAATGCCTTAAATTCTCTATAAAAGATAAAAAAAAAAAACTATTGTCATAACTTAGATGTCTATAATCGTTTGAGGCTGTCAAGGCTAAACCAATCGATTTTATTTCTGGAAAAGATCAATTGGTTTTGGCTTTTCAAGCCAAAATGTATTTCGGCAAAAGAAAAAACCAATTGACTCATTTTAAGAGAGGATCGATCCATTTTTGCCAAATTTGAATCAACGAAGTTTTTGTAAAAAAATAAAAATAAAAAATCAATTGATCCATTTTTTCAGTTTCAAATTCGAGACTTATCTATATAAAAAAAACTCGATCTATCCATTTTATAATAGATCAATCCATTTTTGTAATTTTCAAATTCAAGACATCTCTGTATAAGAAAATCAATCAATCCATTTTTTTAATAGATCGATTGCTTCTATGTTTTAAACAAAATTTTCAATTTTTGTGTAGGGAAGACTAATCTTGTCCACGGGAGGATTGATTCCTCTTTTCTAATTTTGTATAAAACATATTTTTAATGAAGAAAGGAGTTTGTTTTGGTCGCAACTCATTTTTTATTAAAAAAATTACTAAGAAAAAAATGTTTTTTTTTTTTTTTAAATTCAAAGCAATTCATCCCAAGTTTTAGCTTTAGTATTTTGTCATTTCAAAATAAGTATCAATTCAAGGCTAACAAATATAAACTAATTTTAAAGAATTTTAACCATAACAATATTTTTATAACAAATTCAAATGTAATATGATTGGCATGAATGAATTTTCTGGGACTCAACTCTCAAAAGTCTCTTAAAAAAATTTGAATTTTAGTGCAATTATAAATTGTAAAAATTCATAATGCAACTTATAACTCAAATTAACGAGATAGAGTGCAAGTGCATGAGATTTTCACTAACATTTTTACACTTAATTTTGCATTTGTATTTGCCAATATAAAGTTTATACCATTTGAAATAATAACAAGATATTTTCCTTTCTATAAATAAATAAAACACTTTATTTATTTAAAAAATAAAATTCAAATAAAATAAATATATGATGTAGACAATATCTTTTTCATATATCAAATAACTAAAAGAACAATAAATTAGCATTTGTATTCAAATTATTATGGTAAAGTGAACAATTTAATCGATTTTTATTATTGAGGTTTACATTTTTTGTATTTAAAATTCATGTATAATATTAAAAAAGAATAATAAATATGATATTAATGATATAATATAAAATAATATTCTTATCAAAATTTTATAAATTTTAATATTATCTAATTTTAATTATGAAACTAATCCTGCAAATTGCACAAATATAAAAACCTAGTTAATATTGTTTTATACATCATCTAGAAGGGTTGAGCAATGGTTCAAGTCGCCTGAGGACATCTTAGGGTTGGTGGATTTCGATTGATTTAAATTTTGTGGTCCTATGACTTAGAAGAGACCAAAGTAGGTCAGATATGGCATAGATATTTAGTTCTAAGCTTGATTCGATTAATTTTTTTTTATTACTAAAAATATAGTTTTATGCTTTTTTTATTTTAAAATATTTTTAAAAAATTAAAATAAAATCATAGTTAAACGAGCAAAACAGACCAATTTGGAAAAGGAGGCTAAATAGGCTAAACCATAAGCCGGACATGTGCCACCTATGGACACTTATACCAATGACGTGGTGGATGATTATTGATCCACCTGTAGGATTAACTTTTGAACAATTATCCAGATCAACTTTTGTGAAAATATACAAGAATACACGTACATGTTGATTACATATATGTTATATATCAACTTACAATGAGATTCAAACCTATTATTTTTGCATCCATACATAGATTTGGTACGGTATATTATTTGATTGCAATGTTGATTTATAAAGTTAAAATGTTGCTATTTCAGTTTAACATGGTAATAGTATTTAATTAATTACTTATTGTTTTAAGATTATTTTGATTTACATTTCATCGAGTTGATAGGATTTAAGGTTGATCTTGAACCGTTGTGTACCAATATGTATAATCCAAAATTTCATGGTCCCATCTTGATTCAAAATTTAAGAAATAGTCCTACATGGGTGGTCACACAGTGTCCATCTTTCAGAACTGTTTACCTTGAAAACATGATCATTTTAATTGTCAAGTTTAAAAATTATACACATTTATAAAATCGATATGTCTATTAGTAGTTTATTAGCTTCAATTATTTCCTTAAATTTTTCTTTGATGAACAATAATTTTCATATTTTATAACTGTGAACATGTGACCCTTTGCCCAAGAGTTCATAAATCATATATACCAATACTAATTTCAAGGCAAGAAAATTAAAAGTTCAATTCAATTTATGAGATAGAATCTATAAAAGAGATTTAAGAGTTAACGTTGTCAATGACGTCCACACTCCCGAAAGAACCATCTGATTTTTCCGAATACAAAATTTGGGTCCCAGATGAACCCATAACCATCCAATTAAACTGGATTTGAGAGGTCAATTCTTCTCTTTAAACAGTACGAAAATAGTAAGACATAAAGAGCATTAAGCAAATACAGGAAAAAAAAATCAAGGAGGAACTAACTCTGTAAACTTTTGCATTGAAAATTTAACTGATATTACTGGAAACAGAAGGGTTGATATTAGGTCTCTTACAATTCCACCCGCCTTTCCTCGCACAATTCTCCAAACATCTTTAACTATTAGTCATTCCACATTGTGAAAACTCCGGGATTTGAGCCCTGAACTGATTCCCCAGACCAGCCGCCATAGCCCTCAGAAGGCATATCGTAATCAACCTTGACCAGGGCTAGCTCTTCCGTTGATCCCACTGCATTTCCTGCAGTCGAATTGGAAGCCATGCCAATTCCATTCCCTAGATAACCTCCGCTATAACTCCCAGTAAAGCTGCCATTATTATCCACTACAGATGGTGAAGAACAGCCCATATTCATCAACCCATGAAGCAAAGCGGGGTTATTTTGGATATAACTGTTGTAAAATTGAGAATTCTGGCTCGACTGGTGCAAGTTATAAGACCCTGATTGCTGGTGCAATTGCAGTTGTGTTTGGATATAATTCTGATGAAAGGATGAGCTGTCTTGAGTATGTTGAGAATTGATATCGTGGTTTTGCAAAGTTAGCAATGGTTGAGGTTGCTCAAATGGAACCTGCAATAGAGGGTAGGCCTGTAACCTGCTAGAGCTAGAGCTTCCATATTGGAAACTTGAACCAAGAGCTATCATTTCTTCACGTTTCCTTGAGGATTCAAGCGCTTGAGCTTCCTTTAGCCGTTTAGCAGCTCCTCCTCCAATTGGCAATGTATTGCTCTCAAGAATGGCTTTTACATCATAACGACTCATGTCAAAGTTGGTGACAGCATTAAGTCCTCTGAATTTAATTGCTGCGATGTCATAAGCTTCAGCAGCTTCCTCTTCAGTACCTTAATTAGTAACAAACTAGTGAATACTTTAATCTTATGATGATTCAGAAAAGAAGCCAATAATATTAAAATGCTCAAACAAGTGTTTGAGTTATTGAAAGTCTCAAAAGATTGAACATATATGCTTCAAATTCTCTTTATTTTAGTATGTACTAATATTGATGTGCGAATGTAAATTTAACTAAACTTACTGAAAGTTCCTAGGTAAAGATCTTTGTTCCCTGCAACTCTTCCGATCCTCGCTTGCCATCTGCCGTGCTGATGATGTCTGTATAAAGATACCTATATGTTAGAGAGGGCCAACGGGAAGTGATCAATGGAGAGATACATGCAGCAAGCTGTTAAGCTTGTAAGTCTACCTTGTTACTCCTCGGTACATGGATGCACCCCTTGAGAAACCGCTGCTCTTCCTTATAACATAATTAGAAACAAAGATTATTATTATTATTCTTGTCTAGTTCCAAGGCCTGCTTCATAATTGACTAAAAAAAACTTTTATGTATGTACCTTCGAATGGCGGCCACAAATTCTTGTCTAGTCATGTGCTTCATTTCTTCCAGCTCCTTCTCGTAATTACTAATCTACAAAAACACAACAAATCAAAGTCACTTTTAAAACTGAGAAGAACTTTTCATACTATTTATCTCTTGGTTGCACTCCACTAATGCAGCAGTAGAAAGCCGATATACCGGGAAATTAGTGGTGGTGGATGTTCCCCAGTACTTCAGTGCAGCAAGATCATAAGCCCTAGCTGCTTTCTCTTCTTTGTCATAGCCACCTTCTCAAAATGGAGTTTAAAACAGTTTTGCAGCCAAAATTTGAAAATTTTGATGAAAGAAGGAAAAAAAAAAGGAATCAAAACAATAAATATATATTGGGAGAACTCTACTCACCCAAGTAGACTGGAATAATGATGCGAAGCAAGGTAACCATGAAAAAAGGAAGATAGATAAATAGGTTAGGGAACATTAAAATTAGTTCTTATATTTGGATAAAATTTTAAGGAAACCCTAGATGAAGTCCAAGCTCTACCTTGTCTCCCCTTCCTTGATTGGCCTTCTCTCCTACAGCTATTATCCCAAAGATGAGCTTCATATCTTCCAGTCCACCTATGCCTGCAATTGCAACATGAATCCATTTCAAAATTCAAATTTGTAAGAAGAGAAAAACTATTATTTGTTTGATGAAATTATCCATACTCACCTTGTCACACCACGGTATATGGATGTTCTTTGCCCAAAAGTGTCCAAGGTTCTTCTAGGGGGAGCCTCAACGATATTAGTACTATTTTCGCCACTGGTTTCACAGGTTGAACCCTTGCTGCCACTACCCATGGATAATGTCAGTGACTGCAAATTGTTAGCATTTTCTTGGAACTCATAGTTGTTGTTGGCAGCTACAACATTGTTTTGCACCGGCATAATACTGTTGTTTTGAAATGGGTAGTCAGAATCATTAGCCTGATGAATTTCATTGAAGGCCGCAAGATCCAAAGATGGACTTTCGGATTTCGAAACTCCAAGGAAATCTGAAACCTTCGGAACTTCACTTGTATCATTGGTATTTATGAGGTTCCATTCTGTGAAGATGATAAGTGAGGAGTTAGATCGAGAAAGGGCAAGAGAGATAGAGAGAGAAAGAATAAGAGAAATGTACCTTGGGCATGGAATGGATGCTCCATACTACCATTCACTAACCCTAGATTGAGCTGATGAGACTGAGAGGAGTGCAAATGTGTTGGCAATGAAGGATTAGTGGGAGAAAGAGGGAAAGAAAGCCAGTTGTTTGAATTCATGGAACCCATATATCTATTATAAGTCCAAAGCCTATACTTTGCAGCCGTCCAACAAATCAAAAATCTTCTACATAGCAACAAAAAAGACATCAAGAATAGAAATGATAGAAGAAAACTTTTTGCTAATTAAAAAGCACATAGAAACAAATTTCAGTATATAGTAACCAAAGATGATGATGATGATGATGATGATGAGGTAGTATTAAAGGTTTACCAAAGTGACTACTGTCTACTGATCTCCTTCTCTTTTCCTCTCTCTTTCTTTCTTTAAGCTTTTATGTTAGCAGAAGAATGTATTGTAGAAGAAATTAGAACATGAGAGAAGAGGAAGGAGGCTGAAGGGAGAAGAAGACGGATAGGAAGATACATTGTAGTAATTAAATTGCTTTATATTGTCTCTCTGTGTCTCACACTTTAAAAGAGCGATTTTTTTTTTTTCCTAAGGGACCCCTTTGGCAGAGGTCATTTGAAGTGGTGTGATTGTAGAAGCAACAGTTTCCAACACATGAAAATGAACCAAGTCATGACATGAAATAATAATTGAATAATATATATTAAGTAATATATATTAAGGGACACGAGTGTGTGACTGATTAAATATATATCAGTCTTTGTAGCGAGACAAACCCACAATTCCAACTGGAAAAATCCAATCCCCACCTCTCTTAAACTTTATAATAAAGTCTAATATTTATTTCTCTTTCTATGCCCCACTTGGGTCATCGAAACTCTCGGGTCCTCGTTCTAAGCAATTCATGACTCCTCAAAGCCCAGCATTCCCACACTCTGCAAATAATCTCCTAGTCTAAAACCATTGACCACTCTACTCTACGTAAAGCTACCTCTCTCTCTCTCCTTGCTTTGATTTCAAAGGAGTAAAAGAGAAATTAGTAAATGAAGAATGAAGAGTGATGGAGAGATAGAGATGGGGTTGGGCTCTCCTAATTTCCTCATAACCAAAAATCCAATATTTTTGTAGATCCCCGTGTTTCCCCTCCCCCTGCATGTGTTGTAGGAGTGTGTGTACAGACATGCAATATTAAATATAAAAATCCGACGTATTAAATATTAAAAGTGGTAATGAGATATTGTTGAGTGAGGATTACTTGATCTTCTTCAAATATATACTAGTATATATTTCTCTATATAACACCAATTATGATACTCCATACATAGTTTTAGTTTATTAAACAATTTGTTCTTTTTATTTTTGAAAAAAAATAATAATTAAGCATATTATATATAAATAAAGAAAGATTTAATTGAAGGATTTTGTTTGGTTCCCCAAGTAGAAATGTGTTGACCACCTAATTGGTTTTCGCACCCCGTCAAAAGGTTAACATGGATTAAAATAAGATAACCCTTTATGTCCTATTCACATTACAATCCTATGGAGAAACTGTAGGAAAATAAAAAATTGTCTTCTCTTCTGTCATCCAATTTGCTAGGCCAACCCTAAACTTTTTAGGAAAAAAAATATCAGAAGGCTTTTACACAATGTGATCAAAACAAGTTCTTTATGTCAAATCCTTATATTTTGTTTTTACAAATAACAAAATCATTTCAACTTTAAAAAAAGTATCCTTGTACTCTGATCTTTAAACGGTAAGATATTTCATTGGATCAAATTCGCAAAATTTTTTTTATTAAAAATAATTTAACAACTATGTCATTAAAAAAAATAACAAATTAATAGTATTTAATATAAAAATTAATAATATGTAAAAAATATTTAAAATATTATTTAAAATTTGAATTTGATTAATGCTTACTTAAAAGTAAATATTCTGTCAAAATTTTTAATAAAAATACATACCTAAAAATATATCAACATATTTTAAGTTTTTCAAATTTTATACATTTAATTTAATAACAAAACCTTTAAATTTATTAATTTAGCTTTTTAATTTTTATTTTTATTTAAAAAATTTACCTAAAAATTTTCATCTAATTAGTCTTTCCCCTCTCCAAATAGAAATAAAGTACAAGGAAAATTAAATTTTCATATTGACAAATATTGACAGAGAATCCTATTTATTATACACAATTATATCCATCCACAACTTGAAATCCATAGCAAAACCATCTTGCCTTTTTTAAGCATGGTACTATAAATTTATATATATATATATATATATAAAAGAAATCATATCTTGGGATAAAAAAAAAGGTTGCAATTGCTAGATTTACAGGTATAAATAAACAAAACTTTTGATGAATCATTAGTGAATATATTCAATTTCTATTTGTTTATATCCATCTATTAATAGACAATATTAAATAGTATTTTTATGTTTGTTTATTAAAATAATCAAACACGAACATAAATTTGTTTGGTTCGTTTATGTTCATAAATAAATTTATTTAAAATTCATTCGTTTAATATTCATTTGTATTCATTTAAGGTTTATTTATATTCATTCATTGTTCAATAATAATAATCACAATAAAATTATATTTTTATCCTTTACCGTAATTCTATTTTAAAATTTGTTTATGTTTGTTTAAAGTCTGTTTATGTAAATTTGTTTTGTTATAATTTATTTATTATTTATAAACATTTTCATTTTATATTGATAAATATATTCATTGATATCCATGAACAATTTCATTTAACTTAATTAAGCCAAACATAAATTGTATGTAAATATCGTACCATTTAAATAAATTGAATATAAATAAATAAAATAATTTTTTTATTAATATGAACTGAACCCAAATAATTTAAAAATAAACTTACAAACCACATATACATTCGTTCGTTTATATTAATTTGTTTACACCCCTAGACAAAATTCGAATATTAGATCTGTTAGATGTCACATTTCGAAAGTAATTACATGAATCAATTGAACTAAATCTAAGATTGATAACTTTTTATAATTTGTAATTGGGATTGATACATAAGAAAAATAAATATATCAATTATAAAATATATATTAATATATGTTAAAATGATATTTCAGTATGCATTCAAGTAAATAACAAAGAGTAAAGCTTGGTCACTCTAGGGCTGCAAAAAGAATATCAAGTTTATAAAGTAACAAGGTTTATTTATTTAACATTTGAATTCTTTTGTAGAACGTTTATCCATTTTTAAAATGATTAAATATAAATATCCATGCAATCCTAGTCAGATGATTCAACAATTGGCCAGTGAATCTATGCGCTAAAATTTGGAAACTGAATTATTATCAGACTTCAGAGTGTTTCAGAGTAAAGACACCTCTCAACTTAATTAATTAATTATGCATTGCTGAAATAAGAAATAGTAAACAATTATTGAGAAATAATAATAATAATAATAACATTATTATTATTGTTATTATTATTATTATTATTATCAATTAAGTAGGAAAGAAACTAGAAGAATCACACCTGCCATAGTTGATGAGACGGTACCTGCCAAATTCTTGTGCATAATATTTATATGCCTGCGTTGACCGAAATGCATAACAATAAGAGAGCAGGACCCGCGTCTCCCGCTTCTTCTAATCTACCTTTTCAATATCTAAAAAAACAAAAAAATCACTTCTATTGAACTAAAACCCAAATGTACTTTGAAAAGAAAAAAACTAAAAAGTAATTGAGATTTAAATATAATTGATTTATATAGTCAAATTTAACAAATGATATTTATTAAATATTTAAATGTTAATATATATAATTTTTTTCTTATCTTCAAATTATAATTTTATTTGTAAAAAAAAAATCCAAATTCAAACTACTAAAAAGTCAAGAAAAATGGCTAAAAAGTGTAAGTAAACAAATGTCAAGCTAAAAAATGAATAAAAAGAGTAAAGATAATCAGAATGGATTAGGAAACTACTTTTATATGCTATAGATAAAAAAAGCCATTAAAAAGAGAAGAAATGGTAATAAAATTATAAACATTTCCATATCTTGGAGGAAAAGAAAAGAAAAGAGACACTTCATGCAATATTAATTATGAGTAAAAACTTGGATCAACCTACCTGTTGTGATTGGTGATGAGTGGAGGAATGGAACAAAAGAAACAAAGAATCTATCTCCCCCTCAATTTCTTTGTAAATTTTTTTAATAAACTATTTTCTTGAAAAAAACAGAGAGGAGGAGATGGGGAATGGGGATCAGCCACCGCCATTTTGTGGTAAATGAATTAAATGACTGAGAGTGTCACGTCGTTTCAGATATTGCGGCCAAATTCAGAGAAATGTGACCTACAAGTGTCAGTTTCCATTCATTTTCATTTATTAACTAGTATTAAACTTTTCCAAGCTTTTAATTAGAATTTCTTTGGCATTTGCGACCTTTAATTTGTTTTCCAAAAGCTTCTCTTCGAAAAAAAAAATGTTTTTCAAAAGGTGCCAATTATATGCTTTGCATGCTTGCACAAAAAGCATTCTCTCCAAACCAAACTTTGACCACCCAGCTATGACCATTCTTTTAATAATCCTTTTTAAATTTTTATCAAGAAAAAAAATTATGAGCTGATTTGTTGTATTTTTCGCAAAGCTTGAAAATAAGTAAAAATGGCTAGAGAATGAAAGAAAACCTCAGCCACATTATAATTTGCTGTATGCTTTTTTTTTTTTTTTATCCTTTAATTCACGCTAACTTTATTTTTACGGTTTATTAGTTAGTTTTGGATAAATTAATCAGGATTAAGGTGAATTAATGAGGATTGATTTAGTAAGGGTGAGTACATGTTGATAATTACATATTTTTAAAAATGATGAGGTGACATGTTTTAACGATGGTCTAAAAAAACCACATTTTAAGATTATTCTACTATAGTTAAACTCAAACAAAAAGAGAAACTCATAGGTTAAAATAATTAAAAAAAAACTGAAATTTATAATTTTATTTAAATAAATTCTTATACTCTTATTACTTACACCCAAATAAGTGCTCACTTTATTTAAATAAGCTTTTATAATTTTATTACACCAATAAGCACTTAACATTTAATTGGTACCCAAATAAATATTTAACTTTTAATTTATATTAAAATAAACTTTTAACATTTAATTTATATATAAATAACCTCTTAACATAAATCAATATTTTATTTGAAGTAAACAAGCTCTTAACATGCATAAATCAATATTCCGTTTAAAATAAGAGTTTATTTGAATACAAATTAAAATATAAAAATTTATTTAAAAAATAAAATAATTCAAAGATTCTTTTAATATGTTAGTCAAAAGCATATAACCATTTCAATTTTCAACCAATTACGAAGGTCCTTGAATTGATTTCATGAATTACTATACGTCCATATATAGAAAATTGATAAAAATAAGCTAATCATTTGGCCATGAGAATTTTTACAAAAAGAAAAAAGTTTTTTCTCTTTTATGTTTGCTATATATGGTCAAGTACACCAAAACTACGCCAGAGATTTCTAGTAACGTTGAATGGCTAGCTTAGCTATGGTGAAACAAAATCTATCCTAAAATGGTGTGCAAGAACTGCAAATTTATCCTATATTTTAATAATTTTTTAAAAACTAAAACTGGCGATGGAGCTGAAAGTAATAAAACAAACTTAGGATGGGGCATTGAAGCACATATAGTGAGAAACGAGGGCATTTCAGGGTGACGCGGCTCACAAGAATCCAGAAAAAATTTTTTGAGAGTCTCCAAGAGATGGTGGGAGGAATCACCGGGAAAGTGCTCGTGTCGCCTCGAAATGAACCCCTGCTTTAGAAAGGAAAATGTATTTTGGGACACCCTCCTTTAATTTCTTCTTCTTTTTATATGATATGCTATTATATTATGAATATAATTAATTTAGGGTTAGGATTTTTAGTAGGGTTAGGGTCGTTTTGTTTGGAAAAGCATCATGAATTAATCTATGCCAAAGAAAGTAAGGTGCAAGAAGAAAAAAAAAGACAAAATATAAACATGAAACCCTGTTTTGCACTATTTGACTTTATCCCCTTGCACCATGCATGCAATTTAATATCAGGATTTCATTGTTAAACCCAAGTGGGATGGTGGTCACAATTTAGCCATTTACCTCCTTATCCAGGGACGGATCCACATGTTTATAGATACTCCCAATTAAAGATTGGAAAATAAAAAAATTTTGAAGAAAAAATATTTCTTTGTCACCCTTAAAATTTTCCTTCGTATACTCTTTTCATCGATAAAATTAATAAATTTATTGACAAAAAAATCATGAATTCACTATGTCTCGTTCTTTTCTTTCCTTTCTTCTCTTTCTCTTTATCCTAGATAGTTGTAAAGTAGAGCAGACGCAAAGCTAAATGGGAGAACTAGCTTCGGGTAAGTCCCTTCTCCCCTTGAACTGGTTAACTAAGTTTTGGTTTATCTTTCATACTCCAATTTGTTTTGTGAAGCATCGAATCAACAATCAATAAGTCACATATACCATAATATAACAAACTTTAAATTTAACCAATGGCTAGACATACCGACAATATGTAAGAGACAACAAATAGTCAAATACACAATAAATAAAAAAATAGTCAAATACACAATAAATAAAAAAAAAGTAACATAAGTTCTCATATCATATTAAGTACTTAGATTACGATTGGCACGTAGGATTAGTTGAAGGATATGATACTAATAATTCTATCACATATTATACATTTTAAATAAAAGGATTGGATTATTGAAAGAATTAGATATCTTATGCCAATAGGATAACTCTATCTTTTAGAAAAGTAAAGGATTATTTTTAATCTGCATGATTAAATTTACATATCCTATTATACATTTAAAAATTATATCAATAATTTAAATTATATAAATTTTAGAGAAAGATAATTTTGACCAATAAATAAATTATCATATTTTAATCATTATATACATAAAACATAAAATAATATAATATTATTTAATATAATTCTATTCATAATATTATATTATATTATCCTATTATAATTTTGTGTACTAAACATGACCTTAATTCATAATATACTAGCAAATAGATTTTTTTTTTATAGATTTGACATTACTAATAATTGAACAAACTAAAAATTCAGTATTCTACCAATAAATTATACATATGTCAGTTGTTTAAGGATTCACAGTGGTACAGGAAAGAAGCGTTAATTATAGAGTCAGATTCTAAGGTGGTGGTAACGTGGATTTGCGACAAAGGAACCAGACCTTGGAAATTATGGAGCATTTTCGAGGAGATTGATAGCCTGAACGAAAACATTAGAATGGTGGATTTTGTGCACACTTACAGGGAAGAAAACTGCTTTGCGGATGCATTACCAAGAATGGGGGTTGATGCAAATGAGTTAACTTTTTACCATGCTTGGTTACAATCAGTTGTGCTAAAATGTCTGGTTTGCAGGTGGCACCAGCTACTCATGCGAATTATATTAGCAGGAGTTCAAACAGATAGATCTCAATGCTTCTGCAAAAAGTCCAGTATCTGGCTGGTGTAAACAGACGCGTTAACAAAGAATGGAATGCAGTAATATGTCATGTGGTATCGTTAGTCATATTCGATTTCCTAGCGGATGATTTGCCTCTATAATTGTGCTATAAACTGTATTTGACGTGATATAGGCGTCCTGTTGTATTTGATGTTCTGTTTTGGATGAGAGTACCCTGTTCTCATCCGAACCAAGATTTTATCTCTTAATAAAATTATTACTGCGCAGCAAATATATATATATATATATATGCAAATGTGACATATAACCAATAAATTGATGAGAAGTCTTCATATTAATATAAACTCACAACAAATCCAAATTTTTCCACTGCATGCGAGCTAATGCCAATTTTTTTTTTTTTAATTTGAATAGCTAAATATAATATTCTTTACAAAGCACAATAAAAAATAGACCTATCCACATGCTAAACTGCCTGTAATGCCCAAACCGAATCGGGTCCTAGACAAGAATTTTCAAATCCAAGTCCAACCCAATCTGCTCGTGAACTTTATTTTACTATGAAATAATTATTTCTTAATTAATTTTATTGAAATATATAATAATATTAACATATTAATAGAAAAATATTTTTAATATTTTAATAATAAAATTTAATTAAATGGGTTTTAATGAAATATTATACTACATTTTGAGCAAGCATTTTGAAATGTTAATCAGGCTTAACCTGATTCATAAACATCTCTAATAAAAAAGTAAAAAAAATACTAAATTTCAAGATTACAACTAGTTTTTCTTCAAATTTACTACTTACAAATAAAGCAGAAAAAAAAATTAATTTGTTATAGGTTACCATCACACAAAAATCAATTATTCAAGAACCCTTTTCTTTGTTAATATTAGTTTGAATACAAACATCTTTTTGCATATATTAAATATACTATATATGTCAACAAGAAATTTCATCTTTAGCAACAAAAGTTTTTGAATTGGTTTGGATAAATTTTGCAGATTACTTTTTTTTTTTTCAGGATAAAAAGTGTTATGGTATAATTGTTCACTACAAATTCCATTTCACAACAAAATATATACAACATTGTTGCAAATATTTTTTACAATACTTTCATTTGAAACACCTTTATAACAATTTGTAAAACATTTTATGGATAAAATGCCATTTGTTGCTGTACGGTTGCATACTACTTTTTTAACAAAAGTGTGCATAGAAAGTGTTACAAAATCATTTTGTAACACAATTGTTTGTAGGTTGTTAGGAATCCTATTTTATAGTGATAAATACATCAAATTTGCCAAAGCATAAATAACAATTTTAAAATTAAAAAGATAATTTAGTAACAATACAATCAATTTAAAACTGCCTTTTCCAATCTATATATTCACATGAGGTTGGAAGCTCATGATACTTTTGTTGTATCTATGGAGACCTATATGCTTCTACCAAATATAAACCTTTCCGATCCCATATCCCAGTATACCCTTCCTTTTTCATGGCGAAACCTTCGATTGCATCTGATCAAGTTTTATTATTTGGTGTTCTTGAGGGAAAAATATTTATGCTGTTAAAAATGAAATAATTGTTTATTAAATTTAAATATAATTAAATATATATGAATTATATAGAATAATATTGAAATTTGAAGGGGTGCAAGACTGCCAAATTTTGTATGCAATCCTCAAGAGCATGCGAATATAGCAAGCGATGTTGACGAGCATAGGGATTGGCACACCATATGCCATAAAGAATTAGAGATGGACTGTGTCAATTTCAAAGCCGAATGGATTTATGGTGTATACCGTAAAGAATTATAAATGACTTCATTGATGCTTTGGAAGGCCACACGTTAACGTGAATGTCAGCACTATTTTCGCTTTCCAGAAACTCCAACTCCTGCAGAGCCAAGGCAGATATGATTACGATCGATGGCTGGCTAGCTTTACATAATTTAGACACATATCATTAATAAATTCATTCATAGAAAGAAAATGTAGCTTAAGTGACTTCCGTCTTTTCCATTGCAAGGTTTGAACTCAAGATCTCCAAGTTAGTTAGAATAATGTCAAATTTTAATTGTTGAGAAAGATCCTTAGAGGCATTGATAAATTAGTGTGTAATCCTTGATTTGATATTTAAGGGAAAAATTTTTAAAGCAAGCATAGGATTTCAAACTATATATAGTTTAAATACGAACTCATTTTATTAGCAACAAATTACTCTAGCAGAATTCAACTTTAATTTGAGTACATTGTATTTAGGTAGGTCAGACCATAATCCCATGATACGACCAAATATAAGGGCATTCATGTAGGCAGGATGTCAAAATAAATTATTTAAACCTGGTAGATATTTTGCAATGATTAATCCATTAAATTTGGAAAATAGAAGATAATTTTGATCAATGGCCAGTCAAAGGGCTGTTGGTACCAAAGTTGGAGAACTCCTAACATTGAACACCAAGTTGATGGTGTTCATTTTTAACTAAACCAACATAATTAAAGATGGTGTAGCAGCAATTTCAAAGTCTAGATTATCGACTTAATACTTCGGTTCTCCATCATCCAAACAACAGTCTCCACGACCATGTGGCCTGTTGGGGAAGCCACACCATCAAGCTATATATAAATTCTATACTTGGCTTTGCATCAAGCAGCATTACAAAAATTATAACAATGTCCGAAGTTAAAATCAAGGGAAAAAACTTGAGACTTCATTCTAAAGGTTTTAGATTTGAATTTTGAAAATCAAGAGAGTACAATTTATGGAATGAGAAAATCATATTTCTATTATTATTTTTTTTTTTTACAAAAAGTTCATAACCCAAAGATCAAAGAAGTATTGTGATTTAAATTTCAAATCTACTGAATGTTATTTGTTATCATGGACTAATTAAATTAAACTCCATATTCACATTTCTCTTTGTATAACTTATAATACTCATTCAATTCTCTGCCAGTACAAAAAAGTATCAAATTGTGTCTAAAATTACTAGGAATAACAAATTTTTTAGCACTTTAATTTCAGTAATGAGACTTTGATGTTATAAAATTTCTTGGTATAATTGAGAATCCCGTGGAAGTAATGAGAACTTCCAGCTTCTATACATCAAAGACAGATGATAATCTCACGGTTAAACTGACTGGATATATATTAATTACTAAAGGTCATGTGCATGGCATTGTCTTGTTTTAGAAAACCAAGATGCTTAAAAAATTACCATAGTTAAAATAAGCAAATATGATATGAGAATGATCCTCAGTTATAATATAGTAATATCCTAGATTGGAGGGAGTAAGAAATTTTTTTCATTATAAAATATGGCTTCCTTCATTGATCGATTCAATACAATTTTCGCTCTCTCCTTGAATGTTTAAGAATCAAAACATGGATCCATTTAAAAAAAAAAAAGTCAACATTGATGATTTCATAACAATTTTGAGACCACTAGACGAAAAAAATTTTTAAAATTGAGAAAAATAAAAGAGTCATCACCAACTTTTTTAGAGTGCGATTGGCCATCCTAAAATTTATCTTTTAAATCAACTATAAAAATGGATTTAAAATTTATTAAAAAGATAAATTTTAGTCTATGAAAATAGATTTTGAGTTTGGGAGTTAGTTAAACGTGGGAAATAATTAGTGTCATAGGTCGAGACTCAACCTCTAGGCTTATACAGCTCCAAGACCTAGGCATGCACTCATCTGACATCCCAGATCAGCCTACTGTCACGGTTCACACCCTTATGAGATATTGTTCATTTTGGCCCTTTTGGCCTCACGGTTTTGTCTTTACAAAAGGCGTCTCACAAGGAATAGATGGTGTGAACCCTTTTATACTCCAATGACCCCCTTTCATGTCCAATGTGGGATTGGAGTACCTTATTTTCTCCTTTTTGGAGTGTTTGGCATAACATTCTCCCCCATCCAACCTCGTGACACCCTCATCATGAAAGATGGTCACACTGTCTACCTCTATCGAGGCACTTAACGTGGGTCGAATGGTCCAAGGCTTGCTCTGATACCACTTTCACAGGCCGAGACTCAACCTCTAGGCTCGTATAGCTCCAAGACTCGAGCATGTATTCATCCAATATCCTAGATCAGCCTAACTGTCATGGTTCACACATTTGTGAGGTATTGTCCACTTTGACCCCTTTAACCTCACGGTTTTATCATACAAAAGGTGTCTTATAAGAAAAGGATTGTGTAAAACTTTTTATACCCTAGTGACCCCCTTTCATGTTTGATGTGAGATTGGAGCACCCTATCTACTCCCTTTTGGAGTGCTTGGCATGACATTAGCACCCTCATAATGCCCATAAATTGGTACCAATTAATCATGTGCTATTTTCGGTGTTAAATGAATGGTTTTTATTTGAAATATTAATACTAATATCCTTCATTTAAAACAAAAAATTTTTGCTAAAACTTTTTATTTAGGAATATTGAGGAAATTTTTAAGTTAAAGAATTATTTTAAAATTCTCCAACATCAAGGCAAAATTTAAAGTAATTCTTTTCGCTTGAGATTTAATGAAATATTCTTTAAAATGAAAATAACACTCTTTGTAAAAGATAATTGTTGATGACTCTCTAACATCTAGGTAAAATACCAAGAATTATTTCCTTCGGAATGTTATTTTTGTTTTATTTTATAATAATTTTAAAATATATATTTCTCTTTTTTAAAATAAAAATTATATGAGAAAGTAAATGATGATACTATCGAGTAGCAAATAAAAATTAGAGATTGAGAAATGCAAAATGAGTGCCAACAATAACATGATGACGTATTTATGCAAAGTGATTAAATGCAATTTAAAAATTAGATTCTTAAATATAATGAGACTACCTTGACTCTCTAACATTTAGGCAGAGCTTATGTGTGACTATTTATATTCAAGATCCCGTTTTATGCATATATATTTTTTATTCCATTATTATAGTGGGTTAAAGACTCATACGAAAAACTTAATGAAATAAAGTTTCTTAAATATCTCATTGTCTATGTGGCATTCAAGAACAAATTATTTCAAATGTGATTTTTACATATATCCTTAGGATTTTGGAATGTCTTTTTAAAGCTTAGGTCAAAGTTTTAAAATTTGAATGATTTTTTTGGTGATGATTCAAGGGTGCATGCCCAAATTTGGGTTTAGGTTAAATTTAAGGTCTTGATCAATTTTTTCAAGATTAGGATCTCATTTTAGGGTTTTAAGATTAGCGTTTCGAGATTTTGGAGTTTTGAATTTAGGGTTTTGCTTGAGTTTTAAGTTTTAAGGTTTAGAGAGTTTTAGTTTGATTTTAGGTTGGGAAGATTTTAAGTTCAAAGGATTTAGGGTTTTAGTTTTAGGGTTTAGAGGGTTTAGGGTTTCGATTTTAGGGTTTGAGGCCTACGATTTTAATTTTAGGGTTTGGAGAGTTTAGGGTTTGATTTTAGGGTTTAGGGTTTAGGGTTTTGATTTTAGGGTTTAAGGTTTTAGTTTTAAGGTTTGGAGGATTTAGGATTTTGATTTTTGAATTTAAGGTTTAGGGTTTCGATTTTAGGGTTTGGGGTTTGAGGTTTTGATTTTATGTTTTGAAAGGTTTTAAGGTTTAAAAAAAGTACGAACATCTCTAAAAATCTCCAACATCTAGGCGGATTTTCGAAGCAAGTTTAGTTTTTATAATTTTAAAAAATTAATTAAAAATTTTCATATATTTTCTTTTTATAACAATTTATTATTAATAATATTATTAATTTATTTATTTGCTTTTTTATAATTCTTCAATATCTAGGTAAAATTATCATTATTTAAAAAATGATTATATTCCATCCAATATCTAAGCTGGAAAAATTTTCTTATAACTAGTTTATTTCATAATCATTTTATATATTATTATTATTTTATAAGATTTATTTTAAAATTAGCAAAATTATCAAAAATTTTAACTATATACTAATTATTCATTTTTTTTTATTAATTATTATTATAAAACAACAAAAATTTATTCTACCAAATTTAAACATTTTAATATGCATAAATAATAATAATAATAAATTTTAAAATAACAAGTATAATACTAAAAAATTCAAAAATTCAAAAATAATACCTGAAACCAGACGGTCAACGGTTCAATCCAAGCTTCTAGCTGGTTCACCTGGTCCGAGTGAGTTTTATGGTGGTTTAGGGTGGTTCACAGGGTTTTGGTTGGTTCGAAACCAGTTTACTAGCAATTCGTCTGGATCGGTCTAGGATAGGGTGCTAAGGCTGGTGACTGGGTTAGGTGCGCGAACCTCGGGTTGGATTACCGAGTTAACACGTGAATTTTGGGGCTTAAAACAAAATCGTTTCAGCCCTTTCCCCAAACAACGTCATTTGAAGTTTCAACCTTCTATAAAAACCAAAAGAAAATTTCTCTTTTCTCTCTCTCTTTCTGAGAGCTTCTATCTCTATGTCGATTAACCGGTGTCCATCCGCCACATCGACTGTTGTTGTCAATCATTGAAAAATCCTAAAATGCTCCAAAAAATTCCTTTTGATCTTTTAAGCTCAAATTCACCCTTTTTTTTTTTGTAGGAAACAACCTCTATTGGCGTAAATCGAGATTTGAAGTTTTGGTAAACTTTTTTTTTTAAACCAGAACTGATGATTTCTTTATTATTTTTACAGGTAACTCGAGCTGATGGTTCTTTCATATGGGAAAGACTATGATGTTTTGTTTTTTCTTCTTTCTTTTTTTTTTATTTTTGGCAGGCTTTTTTTTTTGGTTTTTTTTTTTGTTTGATGGATGTTTGTAGGACTATGAGTGTGGTTTCCAAGTTTTGAGGCTGGACGAAGAAGGATGCTGAAGAATTGAAGGCTTAGGCATATAGATAAAGGGGTTTAAAATCGAGGCTAGCTGGTGTTGGGGTGATGCGCGAGCGGGTTGCTGGAACAATGCATGGTCTCTAGGGCTTTGAGTGCTCTTTGGGTATGGGTGTTCAAGCCAAAGGTCTCGATGTCTAGATTTTGGGTTGGCTTTAAGCGTTGAAGGCTGTGTGGGTTTGTATAAGGCTTGAATGGGTGTTGTCTAGTTATTCTCACATGGGTGTAAGCTAGACATTGGGTATGAACATGTAGGGTACTGGGGGTGAAGGGATCAGTGCCTGGGGGTCATTTTTAGCCAAAAGTGGGGTTTTTTTGAGAGCTCTACCTTCTGTGTTGGTGCTAGGGTATTTTTTGTAGAGAAAATAGGTGCTCAGAAGGTAGGTTTGATGTTGAGGGCAGGGGAATGGGCATTTCAGTAAGTTGCAGAAGGTGCAGAGGAGTGGGTGCACAGGGCATAGCAAGGATGGGTAGTGCCAGTGGTGCAATGCATGGCACCAAACACCAGCCCCTTGCCTCTTTTTTATTTTTGTTTTTTATTTTCCTTTTCTTTCTTTTTTAATTATTTATTTATTTATTATAATAAGTATTATTTAATATTATTGTATTTTAATATTAAAGAAAACAATGGGCTGGCTTAGGTTAAAAAAATGGAATTGGACACCAACCTAAATGTATTAAAATTGAGCCTAGACCCATGAATTCGATAAAATTTGAATGAATTTAAAGCTAAGGTTCGATTTAGAGAACCCAAAAAATTCAGACAAAATTTGGTGTCTATAATTATCCCTCTTTGTGCATTATTGAGAATCAAGAATAGGGTAAAGACAAAAACATTAATTTTGTTAGAAATAATGATTTAGAACTTTTGAAATTTTTTTTGTATTTTTTATGTTTTTTATCTTTTTTTTTTTGGATTTTTTGGATCTTCTTTTTAGAATTTTCATTCGAAAACAAATTTGAAAAATTTTTTAAACAAAATCTTAAAATCATTCAAAAATAAAACAAAAGATCATGGCGAGATTGTAAATCTCGAAACTAAAACGGATTCAACTCGAAAGACTTATGAATCCTGCTTGGAAGGCTTAGAGATTACGCTCGGAAGTTTTACAAATCTCGAAACTAAAACAGATTTAGCTTGAAAGACTTACGAATCTTGTTCGAAGGTCTTACAAATCATGCTCAGAGGTCTTACAAATCTCAACATCTTTGAGTTCTCCTCATATCAAAGGCATTGACACTTTGAAAATTTAAAATCTTTTATCTAGAAGTCTTATAGATTATGCTCAGAGGTTTTAAAAATTATACCCGAAAGTCTTAGAGATTGTGCCCAGAGGTCTTAAGGATTTCAAAATCTTTGAATCCTCCTCATACATTAGAGGCATTGAAACATTAAAAATTTAAAATGTTTTATCTGAAGGTTTTAAAGATTTCAAAATCTTTGAATCCTCCTCATACATTAGAGGCATTGAAATTTTAAAAATTTAAAATATTTTGTTCAAAGGTCTTAAAGATTGTGTTTGGATGCCAGTTTAATTGGACTTAAATCTTATGTTGTATTAAGTCTCTTCTTCTTATTTTTTCAACAATCCCTTTGCTTTTTACAAATAATTCTTCTTTTAACTTTTTAAACCTTTTTGATATTTTGATCTCTTGTCAAATTTTTTTCTCATATTTTCATGATAGACTTATTTCTCCCTTTTTGCCCCTTCAATACAAATGACTTTTTCTTAACACAAATACCAATGTTCATTTCATGTATATGCCCTTAAAAATACTTTTACTATAATGCAATTATCATGATGCGAATGCAAATGTCTTTCTTATAATGCAAATGTGAATGCCTTGATTATGATGTAAATGTGAATATCTTTTCTATGATATAGATGCAAATACAAATGTCTTTCTTATTATGTACATGCAAATGGTATATGCAAGTGATGCAAGTGCAAATGTTACTTTCATGATGCACAGAAAAGTGATGCAACTACAAATGTCTCCTTTTTTTTTTTTGTTTTTTCGTTTGCAAGTCAAATATCTTTCTCATGATGCAAGTGATGCAAATGTGAAGACTCTTTTTGCTTCTCTTTTTTTTTAAAAGATTATTGTTCAAATTTTTAATGTTTACTTTTCACAAAAAAATGATCTCAGTATTATGTACAAAATGCTCAAATGATCTCTAACCCTTTCAAAAATGATCACAAATTTGCCATACATCAAGTATCTTCGCTATCAATGAAAAAAATTAAAACTTATGACTTTCGAATCTCTTAGAAATTGATGATTACTATTTGGAATGCTTATGGATAGAAGGTAATTGGCAATTCAATTCTTTTCACTGGTAGGCATATCTCATGAAAGCTCGATGAAGGTTGCAATGATTTCTTTTAGGCTCATGAAAGAGATAACTTTTTTAAACACTTTTTTTTTATTAAAAATGTGATATTTCAATGTATGTCAAAACTAGCAATTACTTTTTGAACAAGATTTAGGAAGAGAAAAAAACTGGTTTGCTTTGTTTTTTTTTTTTTTTTGATGAAATGCAAAGTCTTTAATAGGTACTGACTCTTTAAAAGGTTTTGCATCGAGATTTTTTTATTTTAGATAGAACCTTTGAACTTTAAAATTTTTTTGGGACCTGAAGAGTCACTTTAGCTCTAAACTGACCTTTTGGGTTTTCACATTAGAGCTATATTTTTTAACAATAAAAAACTTGGCCAAATTTTTCCAAATGCCAACAAGTATACACAAATTTTTAAGGACATAGCTCTTCAATTTAAGTGTTCTCATTTGATCATAATAGACTTTTCAAGGTATGTAATATATGCAGAGGTTTAGGGTTCTAAAAGAATGGATAAATAGGCTCAAAATATGTTATTCAAGGTAATTAGACCAGGGATCTTAAAGAGAATTCTCTAGCTTTCTTTTTTTTTTTTTAAACATCTGTCTTCACTTTTTTTTACCCCAAATTCTCATTTTCTAAGTACATGTCTTCTCTTACTTTTTTATTATTATTCTAATTGAAGTTTCATATTCTTATCCCCAAAGGGCATGTTTTTCTTTCTTTGCTCTTTCTTGGAAACACCTAACTTCATCTTTAGCTGTTCACTTTCTTGAACTCTTAGGATTCCAATTGAATTCTTATTCATTTTTTACCTCGAACTCTCATATCCGAAAAGCATGTTAGATGCTTTTAATATCAAACACTTTTCTTCAAGCTGGTCTCTTAAAAGTATCCTACCCTAATATAAAGACAACTTTGGTCAACATTTATTTTGGAACAAAATTTAACAAGTTCAAATGGTAGTAAATGGATATTTTTTTTGTATGAGAAGGATAGAGAAAGATGGTCATTCATCATTTCAAACATGATCACTTAGTTAGAAGAGAAAATTCTTTAAGAATGAGATAAAAGGCATTTTTTGTTTTTATTTTTTGTGATGCCCCATCTTGTTTTTCATTCAAGGTTCTTATGATGATAAAAATCAAGTTGTATGGGATTGATCACACAGTTCAGAAAAGCTTTTTGGGCTCCAAATTGTTTAGCATTTTCATGGTGAAAGGAAGAGAAAAGGTATAAATATATAAAACAAATTGTCTTAGGTGAAAAGAAATTTTGCTTCTTTTAGTCTATGTACTTTAAAACATGAAACATAGGTTACTTAAGAGAAAAAGTTTAGGCATGTTTCATCTCTATGGTCATACAAAAATTTTGACACACATTGAATTACCAAAAGTATCTTACTTGATTTTTTAAAATCAAAATGAATTTTCAAAATTGACCCCTTTTGTTCATTGCCCAAGAAAAGATTATCAACCCTTTATGTCACAATTCAAACTCACATTCCCTAAAAGGTTATGGTTGATGATTTAAATCATTTGAATGATTAGGGACATGAAAGTATTCGAAAAGGTGTGAAGGTATTTGATAAGTTTTTTCCTAATAGTAATCACCATTTCCTTTGAGAATCTTTCCATCTTTAAAAAGAAAACTTTTTTCTCTTTTTTTTTTTTTTTTTTATTAAATTACTTATGTGGGACTTCTTATTCAAATAAATGCATAAAAAGAAAATTTCATAAAAAAAAATCCAAAGCATTAAATTCTTCCAAAATAAGTTAGATAACTCTTAGGGACGCCATGCACATTTCATACCTAAACAGTGAATAGATTCAAAAAAAAATCATCTTATCTTGATTTTTTAACACTAGAGACATTTTTTTACATTTCAATTCTTCACATTTTACAATTGGATAGAGTTAACCTCTATTGTTTTATCATTTCTGGAGTCAGAATATCACTCTCAATAAAATCTTCAATCTTTTCTTTCAGCTATTTGTATTTTTCAATTGAGTGGTCAATTGCCCCTATATGATAATCACACTTGTCATTGGGATCATAACTCTTTGTCGATGGATTTGGTGTTGTTTTTGCAGGCATAAGAGTAAGATATCGACCTTCTATTAGTAAAGGCAAAATATGAGAAATAGGGATTGATAGTTTCTCTAGATCATTCTTTGGTCTATTTCAGTTCTTTATTCGTTGGATGGTAGGTTCAAGTATAGGGACAAAATCATGAATGGTCATATGGGGATAGGGACTTACTGGAAGACTTAGATACTGGCTTAGTTGGTAAAGATATGAGTTTTGAAAGATATTGCTTATGATTGGGAAATGAGGTTGATGAAAAGGATAAAAACTACATGGGACGAAGTTCTTGGGTATATGCCCCTCAGGTGTGATTGATTGCACCTTCCCTTCATTTTTTTTCTATGTGTTTCCCTTTTCAACATCGATTGCATCATTAGAGTTAATCTTGCCATTTTTGACTGTATTTTATATCATTTCCACAATAATCACCATGTCAACAAAGTCTTTTGAGATATTTCCAATCATTCTTTCGTAATAAGGAATATTCAAGGAATTGACAAATAGAATAAGGATTTTTTTCTCTGACAGAGGTGGTTGTACTTAAGTTGTCACGTCTCTCTATCTATGTGCATATTTCTTGAAAGTTTTGGTTACCCTTTTTTTCATATTCTACAAGGATAACCTATTTGGTGTCATGTCTTTAACATAATTGTATTGTGCTAGGAAGGCCCTAGCCAAATTATTCCAAGAGCAAATTTTACTTTAGTTTGGCTAAGGATACTACATTATTGTAGATTTAGTGAGACTATCTTAAAAGCAATGGGTCAACAACTTATCATCATGAGTGTGGCCTATCATCTTTTGACAGTACATGATGATATGTGTTGAAGGGCATTTCATTCCATCATAGTTCTCAAAATCTGGAGCTTTAAACTTTGACGAAATGATAAGATCAAGCACAAGACTAAGCTTATTGGCATCAATATTTTTATATATATCATGATCTTCAATTACCTTTAATCTCTTTTCCAATAGGTCATACTTGTCTTTCATCACTATATCTCTTGATGGAACTAACACCCTTTTTAATTTCTTTAATTTTTTTAGGGTCATCCACATTAGGCACAACAATGAAGTTATATGGAATAAGCCCAAAATTGACATTAATCTAAATTAAGGGTAACTCAATAGAAGTGCCTGTATAAGGTTAATGAGTTGTTGGAGATGCTTATGATATATGAGGGTCTTGAACATATGTGAACTCAGATGGATATAATGGTGCTTAAACAACTGTTTCTTCTCTTGCCTTATATGTTTCAATAATTCTGATACCAGCTTAAATGCTATAAATGCATAGACTTAACTTATCTTGTTTTTTACGATGTACTATAATTAATCTTTTATTAATTATCATAAGTTAGAAATGCATGATATGAATTCTATGATCACAAATATCTTTTTGCTTCAAAGGTTTAACGAAAGTATATTTACAATCACCATTCATTGTCCTTAGCTGGCATGAAAAACAATGAATTCAAATAGATGATGCATGATATGCAAGTCAAATTTTATTAGTGCTATTGAGGGAAAACTTGAGTTCCATCCTATATTCAAGCTGGGTTATCTAAAGACATTCTTTCCACCTTAAAAGTTTGATAAAAGTATATTTATAACCATCACTCTTTTTTATGAGCCCCTTTAGACATACAATTATTAAAAGCGAACAAATGCATCAATTCATAAAAACTTCAAGTCAAAAGAAGTTTTCATTCAAGTCAAAAGTTTCAAGTTTACACATCATGAACCATTTTAGGGCTAGGGCCAAAAAGTGCTAAACCTACTTTTACTCCCCCTTGTCTTGCCTAAGAAAGCCAAAGTGGTTGACTATGATTACTGGTAAGGATAACCCTTTGTTTTAAGGCTTCTTCTTTTCATTCATCATTTTGGCTAGTTTGATTACCACCTATAGCACTACTTCTATCTCAGCATGGATTAATGAAGGATTCCTATAAATAATTGGCTTATTTGGCATTAAACCTAAATATCTAACTTTTATTAGTTTTTGTACCCTATGTTTTAAAGTCGTGCAGTCTTCCAAAGAATGGCTCGTGACATCAAGATGGTATTCACATCGAGCATAAGGTCATACTATTTGAGAAAATATGGTTTGTGAGGTTCAAAAGGGACAAGGGTAATGAGGTAATTTTTTAAGAGCAGTGGGTATAACTTTGTGTAGGACATGGGTATTGGATCGATAAAAATTTTTCTTTTGGTGTTGCGAAAGTTTTTTTCTTCTATGGTTGGTTTGCTTTGCTGAAAAAATGATGGTATAGTTGGTCTTGAGATTCTAGGTTAAAAATTAGGTTCAGAGGGTGGTGATGGGATAGCACCCTAAACAAGTGGTTAGGAAATCTAAGGTGGTGGGCATGACTTCAAGTGTGGAATTCTCAAAGGTTGCACGAAGTTTAGGGGAGGAATCCTAGGTGCTTGGAAAGGATGTTGAACGTAGTCATAAAGACTTAACTGTGGGTTTGGGCTCAAGATAATTGGTAATGGTTGTTTGAAGCAAGGTGACTCTAGCTTGGAAATCAGATCTGAGCATAGTCATTTGTGTGGCTAGTTCACCCATTCCTCTCTTAAGCTCGCCCAAACTTTGGTCACTGTTCGAGTCACCCAATGTTTAATATGCTCAGGAAAAGTGCTGGAACTAACAAAAGCCAATTAATCTTGATTTAATGGAATCGGAAGTGACAACAATCCTTGAGGAGCAACAAACTTAGCCCCACCACTACCTTTAACCATTTTTATCAATTGAGCCATCTATTGTTTCATCTCCCAAAGCTCAAGCCAAAATTCCTCTTGATTCAACTCCAATGCACTAATTCTTGCTTCCAATTGATGTCTCATTTTCAGTTTCTTAGCTCTTTGAAAGTTTGGGTTTCAACCTTAGATTTATCAATTTAGAGGAATTTTTAGATAAATCAAAGCTTGAAATGGATAAGAGAAGCCCAAGGAGAAACTTGGATGGAATTTTAGTGGTGAAAAGAGGCCGACCGGTGATAGGGCATGGCAGCGACAGTGGCACATGGATGTCAAAATCTTGGCTACTTTTTTTTAAACAAAAGGTTTCGTTTGTAAGGAAACGAAAAGAATTTTTTTTGTTTAAAAGGAAAAAAGAAATAAATTTTAAAAAAATTAAGGATTTATAGCATATATATATATATATATATATAAAGAAGAATAGTCAAACGGGTCAACCTGACCTAACCCACTTACGACCCATTAACCTAAAAACCAGCTCAGCTTGACGGCCTAACCTAACTTTAGTGGATCCAACCCAGACTATATGGTCAAGCCCAATAGCTTAATTCATTGGGCTTAGTTGATTATGAGTTTTAGGCTTCAACAATAAAATCTTGTTGGGTATAATTTTTTGGCCTTGATCATTTTATAACATGTTTATTTATATTTATTTCTCTTTTGCATGTATAACCATGAAAAATGGTAATTATGAAAATGAGATTATGGATGTCTTGTATTACGATATTATTATTATTATTATTATTATTATTTTAAAAGGGATAATTTTAGGTTTAAAGATACTTTTTTAGAAAGAGGCTTTTAGAAACTAAAATGCTTTTTTTTTAAAAGAAAAAAAATTTTGAAAATCTTGCCTAGATATTGGAGGGAATTCAAATCAGGTTTCGAAGGTAATCTTCTCGAATTTCGTCTAAATGTTAAGGAACGAAAAAAGTTTTTCTTCAAAACATAAATAAAAATAATAAATAATGATAATGATAATAATTTCTTTTATCATTATTTATGTTTGCTTTTTGCTTGTTTAACAACTCGTTACATGCTTTAGCATTATAAATTATTATTTATATGTCATTTTAAATTATATTCATGCATTTATTTTTGGAATTTGGAATTTTTTAAATGTCTTTCCAAAAATTAATAAAAGTCTAATTTTTAGAAATAATTATGAAAATTGAACTTACTTTAAAAGTTTGCCTAGACATTGGGAATTTTTGAAAAGATTCCTAAAAGCTTAAAACCCCTAGATCCTAAAAGACCTTAGAACCTCGAAACCCTAAAACCTTAAAATCCCAAAACCCTAAAACCCTAAAATCTTGAAACTCTAAAAAGCTCTAAACCCTAAAACAAAACTTTAAACTCTAAAAGCTAGCCATACCCTAAATCAAACTCACACCCAAATTTCCTAAACCCTAAAATGAAATCCTAAACTTTGAAAGCTAGCCAACACCGTACATTGCCCAAACCCAAAACCATCCTAAAATTCTAAAGAAATGTATAAAAATCTCATATAATGTAATTTATTCCTGAATACTACCTAAAAGATGAGACATTTGAAAAAAAAAATTCATCAAGTTTTTTTGTACGATTCCTTAACCTACAATAATAATAAGATTAAACAAAAAAGTAAAAAAAAAAATCACTAAAAATGAGACCTTAAATATAAATAATTACACCTAAACTTTTCCTAGATGTTAGGGAGTTAGGGTGGTCTTCTTATATCTAAGGACTCAATGTCAAATTGCATTTCATCATCATGCATAACATCCATTGGCATGCATACACCTATTTATTATTGTTTGCACTCGTTTTGTATGTTTATGCCTTAAATTATTGTTTGCTAGTTGATTGTACCATCATTGGGTTTTTCGCATAAAATGTTTTAAACAAATGTATGTTATTTAAAAATGTGAAATTATAAAATAAAACAAAAAGAACATTTCGAGGGAAATAATTCTTGGCACCATGCCTAGATGTTGGACAGTCACAATAATTATCATTTACAAAAAATATTATTTTCATTTTCAGAGAATGTTGTGATGAATCTTAGATAAAAAGAGTTATATTTAAAAGTACTATGTAGATGTTGAAGAATTTTAAGGTAATTCTTTAACTTAACGATTTTCATAATATTCCTAAACAAAAACTTTTAATAAAATTGATTTTCTTCCTCAAAAGTGAAGGGAATTTTCATTAAATTTCAAATCAAAATCATTTTATCCAACACTAAAGATAACGTATGATTAATTGGTACCAATTTTCATAGGTGCTATAGGGGAGCTAATCTTTCCCCATGCGTAATCGGCTCTCAAATCTAATTATGTTTTGGTAGCCAAAATTGTCTTTTTGATAAACTTGAAATTCGTTTTATTGCTTTATCAAAAGCATAACTTTTTGGTGGCCAATGACACCCTAAAAAGATTGGTGGTGACTCCTATTGTTTTTCTCAATTTTAAAATTTTACGTCTAACGATCTTAAAAAACTATTATGATAGCACAGCGACTTCACTAGGGACACTTTTGATAATCAGGCCAAAATTAATCATGCGTTATACATGTTTTGGGTTTAATGGTTTAATTGATATTTAATTTTAATTTTTTTGTTTTAATTCTTTTAAAAAATAGTGCATGTTAGTTACATCCATACTTTGATTTTATCATTTTTCCTTTACTTGTATTGTTTTATTTGTTATATTTTCCCACACACTTTGTATAGGCACTTGCATGCATAAGCTCTAAACCCTAGCTTTGTCCTTATTATGAAGAAGTTAAGTAATTACACTCTCATGAGGTGATAACCTTCATATTTACTAGTGAAACACTTCTATTTAGATTGAAGCCTTTCCGTTTGTAGCTATCATAGGTGAGGATTAGGGTGTTTTACTATCCTATAATGGATGATGATGTGAGGAACTGTTTGAGAACCTTTAGATGTGTAAATTTCTAACTCAGCATATAGTGAACCTTAGGGGACCAGTTTTAGGTAGAGCTTTGTCGACCCTTTCTATAAAATTATTTGAATTAGGACACATAAAGAACACTTTGATACAACCTATACTTTAGGGGTCATAATAATGCAAAGGAAACTAAATTTTGAAAGAAAAGAAGATGAAATGTTTAATATTTGTTCGAGAATTGCATCTTTAAAAAATGTTTTTGTTTATTTTTTAACAAAAAGGAAAAAACACAAAAAAGCAAAAATTAAAAAAAAAACAAACAAAAGGAATTTTTTTTTCTTTGTTTCAATTTCTTTGTTAGCTAAATAAGAAGTAAAAGCATGAAAAAGAAGAAGTATGAAAAAAAAAAGATTTTAACCATTTTGTTTCAACCTAAATTTTCTTTTGAACAAATTTAGAATTGAATTAATTTCTATTTTCAGTGTACCCATATCTTAAATAAAAGGGAAGTTTTGGAGCTGACCAAGTAAACTAATGGGCCTTGCAAAAAAATGATTTGGTAAAAAGTTTTAAAATAATAAAAAAACATAAAAGTTTTCAAAAAAAAGGAAAATAGAAAGTTTTTCTTAAATTCTTTGTTGGCCAATAAAAAAAATGAGAAATTAAAAAAAATTATAAAAAAAAAAGAAAAAAGACTTTTAAATCCTAATCATTCTATGTTTTATAAAAAGAATATATGTATGTGCTTGAATTTTGCCTAGTCTAAAAAATAAAAAAGGAAAGAGTCAATGTTATCTCATTCTTTACATTTCATTTGATCGTGTTTGCGTATGTTTTCATGATTTTAGAATTGAAAAAAAAAAGATAGTACATATAATTCATTTCATGCACATATTAATAGATATAATATATGTATTCTACCTCATTCACATCTTATTTAGATAGTACATGCATTATATCCCATGCACATTTTAATAGATATTACATTCATTTCATTTTATGCACATCTTAATGGTAGTGTCAATTTCATTAGGTTTGCATAAAACATGTATTACATTTCATGTAAACATATCTTATTATGCGTATGCTATACCAATGCATTACATATAAGTATGTTTCATCATTCATAGACATACATCTCATTACTCATGTAGTGTATCATTGTGTTTTATGCTTATACATTCATAAGTGATATGATTCTAAACTCGCATTATATGCGCATTGCATTTCATGCAAACACATAATGAAATAGGACATTACATTTCATACACACACACTCACATATTTTGTGTTGTACATATACTGCATTTCATATAAATATGTCTCATCATTCATTTCATGTGCATATTTTCAGAAATGGTACAATTACCATCATACTATACAGTAGATACTTTTCATTTCAGTAAATATGTCTAGTTATTTGATGTACATACATGGGTAAATAATGCATATTTTAGGGAAATATGCATCATCTTTATTGCATACACATTCACAAATTCATCATGAAAATTTCAAGTCATCCATGCATTTATTTAATTGTTCTTTATGGTATCCCATTATTTGTTGAATAAAAAGCACTTCGATAGGTAAAAAAAAAAATCCTAAAATGCTTGCAAGGAAAAATCATGATCATGGAAATTTGATAGAACCTAAGTCGTCTTCCAGCCATATAGTTCTTTTTTTGTCTGAGTTGGTAAGAACTTTGAAAAGCTAAATATTGGAAAGGATTCAACATGTTGAGCTGAATAGGTCTAAGATGAAAAAACAACATATGGAAATGAAAGCATAATCATTGATCACAAACAATTTTTGGTCTCTCTAATGTTGTGTATAATTTTGTTTTTGAAATTCTTGAAGTGGACTGTTGTTTCTTCAAAAAAAGATGACTTTTAATTTTCAGACTTTGTAAATAATAACACATCGACTGCGTTAGATTGGATTTTAAATTTGTTTTTTATATACTTTCTAACTCTTGTTTGAGAAAAATTCAAAAAAATGTATTTGTAATTGTTTAAGAATAAGGCCTCATATAAGCAGTTTTCAAGATCATGAAGGAAAACTAGAATAAAAAAAGAAGCAAAAATTTTGAAAGAATGGACTTTTTAAAAAAGAAGAAGAAATCCATAAAAAGTTATAAGAGTCTAAAAAAAATTAGTGATTACTATTAGAAATAAACCCATCCAATGCCTTTATACCTCTCTTCGAACATTCTTATATTCCAAACCACTTGCATGATTTCGCTCATCAGCCATAATCTCTTAAGAGATATGAACTTGCATTCATGGACCTTATCTTCACTTTATCATGTTCCTAGGTGATGAACAATGAGACAATTTATTTGAAAAAGAAAAGAAAAACTTTTGGATTTTTAGAAAACCAAGCAAATATGACATTTTTTTTACAATTCGGATATGGGTCCTTTGATGTGTCAAGATTATGTCATAGTATCAAATGTGCTAAAACCAAAATACCCAAATTTCATCAAATGACCTTAAACATATAATGGCCCTAACTCTCACCTTACCTTATTCCATGTTTTGGGGAAAATCGACCAAAAGAGCAAAATCACCCATTGCCTTTAAGACAACTTGATTTATGCACAACCTTCTCTTTTATTGAATGACACGAACCATTTAAGACCCATTTTAAGTCCATCAAAGTTATTGTCATTTGAAGTGTCACATTGAAATGGGACGTTTTCCATCAATTGTGTTTGGCAAAGTGGATTGATGTGTGAGTTATAAGAGGCATGTGAAAAAAAGAAAAAAAATGATTGTGGCATCATGCATTTGAAAAGTTTAATAAATCCAAACAAAAGACTTGAAAATATAAAAAAAAATAGACCTAAAAATTTGTAAAAAAAACCAAGAAAAGCAAAAATAAAAACAAAACCAAAAAAGAAAGTAAAAAAAAACTATAAAAATTCCAAGAAAACAAAAACTTTGAAAAAAACTTTTTTTGAATTTATTTTCTAGAAAGGAATTGATTTTCAACTTAAATGATTGTGCTTGAGATGACAAATGGCCATCTTTCATTATCCTTTCAGAAAACAAGAAAATTTTGTTTCCTTGCTACACTTTTAAGCTTGATGAATTCTTTCTCAATAAACCCTAACCAAGGATCACTCCCATGTTGGGGGCCACAAAAGTGACATATTCAAGAATCATGCATGGTAAGGCCCTATACTAAGTATAAGGAAACAACCATACATGTCGAAGGGCAAATATCTAATAAAAAAAAGTTTCAAAAAATTTTTAAACTTAAAAAATCAGAGGTGGATTTCTGCAAAGAAAAGTAAAGAAAAAAAGTAAAAAAAAAAATAAAGTAAAAATAAACAAAAGAAAAGTAAAAAAAAAAAATTGATTGGCAAGTGTGGAAAATTAAAAAAAAAAAGTCCTAAAAGGAATCTTGTATATAATGTGAAATGATCTTTGGTTTAATCAACCTTAAATGCATTTTAAACCTATTTATCCTTTCCTTTTGAACTCAAAACCTAGCCTACAGTACGTCTTTAAAAAAGCTCATTTAGATTAAGTATGAATGCTTAAATTTGATAAGCTTTTCTTTGAGGAACCGTTACAAAACTTCTGAATCCTTTGCTCTTTTTCATTGCCAAAATACCCATTTGATATGTCCGCTCATTTTAGATGAAATTAGAATTCTAAAGTGCATGGTGGAATAATCAACAAAAAGAAGAAAAAGAGAAAAAAGAGATATGGCTTTAGGGTGAAAACCCTAAAACAATGGCAGTCTATAGCAAATTTGAAGATTTCAAAGCTAATCTTGATGCCTAACAAAGCAAGATAAGCTAGTCTAAAGTGATCCATACTTTTATAAGATTCAAAAATGTTGATGCCTTGAAAGTTTGATATCCATTAAAGGGATTGATATTGAAAATTTGAGCCTTTTTGTTGCCCTAAAATGGCCATTCAAAATTTTAAGCTTATTACAGCTAACCTTGACATCTATGAAAATACCATATTTGAAGACTGCAAAAGTGTCTAACATGTTTGGTTTTCAAGAGATTCATGCTTTTTTAAAAAAAAAATATGTGTTTCATTTGTGAGCCTAGATAGAAAAATACAATCTTTTTTGTTCCCTTCAAATGGTGAAGCATTCTTAAATGAATTGAAACCTTGACATGCTACACCATTCAATCTATCGTTACTTCATTTCTAATAAAGATTGCTAATTTTTAAGAGGCACCAAAGTAACATTTTTTTGAATATTTAATTGTCTTTAACCATGAAATTTAATAATGTAGGGAAATTTATTGATTATTTTGAAAATTTTTGAATAACCACTCACACATTTTTGTAAAAAATAAGGAAACCATGTTGTGAAAACTTTTAGACTGGTCAAGATTTAATAAAGCAAATATTTTTCATTGAAAAATTAAAAAAAGAAGAAAAAAAAGATTTTTTAGGAAGAACATGGTGGTTTGTCTTCCTGATTTTGCAATCAAGTCCAAAATGTATGTTGTATGTTGTATAAAAATGAGAATAAAAAGGAAAGCATGTTGAAAAATAAAAGAAAAATCAAAAGAGCCTATTTTAAAAAGAAAGAAAGAAGAAATTAGTGAAGAAATAAGATGAACCAAGTGAAAAGATAGGAAAAGCGTAGGTTGGAATCCTTTTAGGAAAGGTGTTGGAAAACAAATTTTTAGTGTTTGCATCTTTTAACGCACATCTACATCACCATTTTCAATATTGGTGTTTGCATCCATAGTAAGGCATATTCATCAGAAATTTTTTGCATGTTCATTGGCATTTTTTAAACTAAATTTTGTAATTGCAAAAAGCGTTTGCATCATTGAAAAAATAATTGAATTTGTAAATTTGCATTTATACCTTTGGAGCATCTATACATATATTAAAATTTGTGCTTGCATTTGTAAGGGGCATTTTCATCATGTAAAAGAAATTTGTTGGTAAAAATTTTGTAAGTACATCTTTGTTGAATTTATTTGTGTCGTGAAAAAATTTATACTTGCATCATTGTATGGGGTATCTATATGGAAAGAATATTGACATCTACATTATAGGGATAAGTTGGCATCCGTATCTTTGTCAGGTACGTTCGCATCATAGAAATTCATTTGCATTGCAATCACAATAAAAGAATTTTGCTCCTATGACCATTTGCATTGGTGTAGAGATATTCACATTTTTACCATTTATTTTGGAATTAGCATTTGCATCATAATTGCATTTGTCGATTTTACTAACAATGGGAAAATAAAATTTGTGTACATTTTTTTTTTAGTTTTGGAAAAAATAAGTGTAAAAAAAAATTATCAAGGACAGAGTCAACCAAGAAAAAAGAGAAAAAAATATACAAAAAGAAAAATGAAAAGAAAAAAAAGTAAAAAAAAAATGAAAAAGAAGTCTATCATGAAAAAAAAAAAAGAAAAATAAGAAAAAAAAAATAGTTTGGTGAAAGGCAAAAATAATGAAAGAGTTAAAAGAAAAAGAATCTGCAGAAAATGGAAAAGTTGTTAAAAATAAAATAAAAAAGATGAGATACAATATAAGATAAGTTTTAAGTCCCGTTTAGCTGGCGCTCAAATTTTAGGCCTAATTTAGCAGCACTTTAAGCCCAGATTAACTGGTACCCAAGCCTAGATTAGCTGGCATCTAAATTTTAAACCTAATTTAGCTAGCATTTTATGCCAAGATTAGTTCGCACCTTAAGCCCAGATTAGCTGGCATCTTAAGTCTAAATTAGTTGGCACCCACGTTCAAATTAGTTAGCATCCAAATTTTAAACCTAGTTTAGCTGACACTTTAAGTTCAGATTAACTGACACCTTAAGCCTAGATTAGCTGGCACTTTAAGCTCAGATTAGCTGGCACCCAAGCCCAAATTGTCTAGCATCCAAATTTTAAGCCCAATTTAGTTGGTACTTTAAACTTAGATTAGTTGGCACCAAAAATATTTAAGCTTAGTTTAGTTGACACTGGGATTTTAAGCCCAATAAAATTGGTACCAGTTAATGAAAATGTTATGATCAAGTTTCCTTCAATGATTTCTCAATGGCGATATTTGAGATCTCTTTAGTGGTGATTTTCAAAAACATTTGCATTCACTCAGTGGTGACAATTGAGTATCCAAGTCTAAATTTGTATCATTTCTCGGTAGTGATATGCAAGATCTCTTCAATGGTAATATCTAAAGTCATCTTATTTTTCGATGATAATATCCAAATTTCAAAAAAAAATTATAAAAATTAAAATTTCTTTTGGAAAAGAGAATTTTAAAAAAGATTCATAGGTATTCTAGGCGGAATATTTTAAATCTTTAAAGTTTCAATGCCTTTGATAAAAGGAACCTTTTTCAAATCAAATCTTTGAAGTTGCAAGGCCTCTCTTTAGAAAGCATTTATAGGTTTAAAGATTTATAAAACCTTCAGGCATAATCTTTAAGTCTTACTAGTAAGATTTGTAAGTCTTCCAAGCTGAATCTGTTTAAATGCTGAGACTTATAAAACCTCTGGCATATTTTCTAAGTCTTTCGAGCGAGTTTCATAAAAAAATAAAAATAAAACAAAAAAAAGAGATGATTTAGACTGAAAACTTAGAATGGGCAGTCGAACCAAAAAAAAAGGGATTGTTTATGTTAAAAATTTGAAAAGATGGCTTAAATGAAGGTGGAGCTAGAAAGAAACCCATCACAAAAAAGAAAAGAATAGATAGCACAAGGCTGGATGAATCTATGCCAGAGTTAAGGGAAATGAATTTTTGGACAAGTTTCCATTAATTGCAAGTATGGGGTAGGGATTAGTTATATGAGATCAAATATAGCAAAATTGCAAATGGAATCATTGCATTTATCCCTTGAAATTAATATAATGACTAATAATGTTTATAATAGACTAACATGTCATTTCATCCTTGTTTTTTGACTTGCGACTTAGTCTCAATCATCTTTATTCTTCAACTTGTAGCCCAGTCTCAATCATCTTTATTCTTTAACTTGCGACTCAGTCTCAATCATTATTACCTCTCAACTGGCTTAGTCTCGATCATTCTTATCTCTTAAATTGTGGCTCAATTTTAGTCATCTTTATTTCTCAACTTGTAATTTAGTCCCAATCATTCTTTTTTTAACTTGAGATTAAATTTTAGTTGGTTTTATTTCTTGACTTGTAGCTTAGTCCTAATCGTTCTTATTTCTCAAATTATGGCTTAGTTGTAGTCATCTTTATTTTTTAACTTGTGGTTCAGTCTTCATTGTTTTTATTTTCTAACTTGTAGTTCAGTCATGGTCATCTTTGTTCTTTGGCTTGTGGCTTAGTTTTAGTTATTTTATTTTTTTAACTTGCGACTCAATCTTGGTAATTCTTATTTTTTAACTTGCAACTTAGTCTTGATCATCTTTATTTCTTAACTTGCGACTCAGTCTTGGTCATTCTTATCTCTTGACTTATAGCTTAGTCCTAATTATCTTTATTTCTTAACTTGTAATTCAGTCCCAGTCATTTTTTTCCTGACTCATGGTTTAATCTTTTTTTTTTTAATTTTTTGACTTGCAGTTCAGTCTTAATCATATTTATTTTGACTTATGGCTCAATTTCTATCATTTTTATTTCCTGACTTGTAGTTCAATCTTAATCATTTTTATTTCTTTACTTGCAGCTCAGTCTCAGTTATTTTTATTTCTTCACTTGCCATTCAGTCTCGATCATTTTTATCTCTCAACTTACGAGTTAGTCTAGGTCGTTCTTATCTCTCGATTTGTGATTCAGTCCCAGTCAACTTTATTTCTCGACTTGAGGTTTAGTCTTGATCATTATTATTTTTTAACTTACAGTTTACTTCCAGTCATTTTGTTCCTCTATTTTAGGTTTAGTCTAGATCATTTTTGGCTTTGGAAACCTCTCAAAAAAATAAAATAACAAATGAAAACAAAAACAAAAACAAAACAAACAAAAAACCAAACACCAAAATTTTTTAAAAAAATCCAAGACAATAACAAAAAATTATTTTCAAGGAAATTTTTGAATCATTGACTTTGGATAAATTGTTGTTTATGTCTTGGCCCTATTCCTAATTCTCAATAATGTGAAAAGAGGGGCAGTTGTAGACATCTAATTTTGTCCTGATTAATTTGAGCGTGTTCGATTTATGCTTGATTCGAACATTTCGATTTGGGCTTATTGAAGTGTTTTAATTGAATTGAACACGATTAGGCTTTGTTTATGATTAATCATTTTCTGATAACCCTAAGTCTAATTCAATTTTATTACTGGGTCAATTTTAATTAAGATTTAAGGACCCAATTAAAAGGCTCAAGGTTTGAATGATGAGGCCAAATTCAATTTTAAAGACTCAATTTCATTTTATTTGACATTAATCACTTAAAAAAATAATAATAATTAATTACAATAAAAAATCAATAAAAGACAAAAACTTCTTCTATTGTGAGCCATTTTTCCAAGAGTGTCCTTCCCTAAAATTGCCTTCTTCATTTCTGCTCTTCCTTTCTCACCTATTGTTGTTACCCCTATTTGCCTTAAGCACAAATTCTTCACAAGTTACCAACCTCCAGAACTGCAATAGCAAAAGGTTAAGATTCTATACTTTTCAGAAGAAAAAATCGCTTCACTTTATAGCAGGTTTTTTTTAAAAGCTTGCTTAGATTCCTGATAAAAAGGGAGAGGCCAATTTTCATAAGGAAAAAATGCATAAGATAGCTTCAAAACCTTTCATTCGGCCTCTCTCATCATCACTAACTCGACACATAACCCCTATTTGACCAACATCTTTGATCTCGATCATCCCACCACTAAACCACTCTTCATGAGCCACCTTACTAGCCTTAAAGCCACCATTGCCGAAACCACCATTCTGGCAATACTTGAAAACAGCAAGAAAACCTTTTGAACAAAAAAAAAACTATCACCCATTATTCAACCCTTCACGGTCTCTCTGAAAACCAAAGCAAAATCAACCCACTATACATTACAAGAAAATTAACATATACTGAAGCTCAAAAAGCTATCTATAAAATCAAAAAATCTGCTAGTATAGCACAATAAACCCTATACCAATGGTCAAAATGTGTATTTCAATGAATTTTTAACTATTAGTATATCTCTTATCGATATAAACCTATACTGACGGTTTTTAAAGTATCGAAATAGCTTGTAGAGATATACGTATGGTCCAAAACCATCAGTAAATATATATATATGTTGGTATAGCATTTATTGTGTGTTCCACCATTATACCTTTTACCAACAGTTAACACCTATCAATATAACCTTGTATGTTTTAATTTTTCTTGCCTATATTAACGGTTAATGCCCATAAGTATAGACTTATAATTTTTCTTACCTATACTGATGCTTAAAACCTGTCAGTATAGATTTGTATGTTTTAATTTTCTTATCTATACCGATAGCTAGCGCCTGTTAGTATAGACTTATATGTTTTAATTTTTCTTACCTATATCGATGGTTAGAGACTATCAGTATAGATTTATAAGTTTTAATTTTCTTACCTATACTGACAATTAGAGATTGTCAGTATAGACTTATATAATTTAATTTTTTATTATATTTTATTGACAATTGGTGACTGTTAATATCACCTGAAATATTCCAACGATTAAGTGTATTAGTATAAACGTTATGATGTTGGTAAATTTTTTAAAAAATTATATTTTCAATTATTAATATTAATTTATTTATAATCATAATATGATATGTTTTCATATAAACAAAAAAAAAAAAACACAATAAAGTAAAAGATATTTAATAACATTAAAACTACAAGTAAATTATTTATAATCCACAAATTTAGTATAAGTCAAAAACTAAAAAATACAATCATAAGTTTGCACCACCTGATAGCTAAAGACCTTTTGATCACCTTAAAACGTCAATAGAACTCTGAACGAGATAATCTTAAAAAAAATTTGTGAACCAAAAAACAATTGCAAAACCACCCCAATAAGAAAAAAACATACATGCACCGATTACAAGCCCTTTCCAAAACCAAAATATTTTAATTCACACAAAATATCAAAAGTTTTAAAAAAGTCAACAAGTGTAGCCATATCATATAACTAACAATCTAATCTAACTCACTAACAGTATTCAATATACCAATCAAGCATCACAAAACAACAGTTTTATTTCAACAAAGTGCATAACATCCAAATTAAAACCAAATCCCCTTACAAACATAATGTTCAGAGTAAATAAACAACTTTCTAAAATAAATGATCCCATCATAGATTTCTACAAAGAAACACTTGCATAGCATAAAAAAATCCAATTGGATAATACTTATAAATTATTTTATATACACAGAAAGTAAGAAGGTAATCATTCATTCATATATTAGTAGAAATAATTTTATAAACATCTTATTCATTTATATATACAAAAGGTAATCATCCATTTATTTACTAAAAAATAATTTTATAAACATCATATTCATTAGTCTAATGCATGAATGAACAAGAAATAACCTAATTTGAATGTGTAATCTCCTCATTATTTTAGTTTAATTCCAAATAATAACTTAACGAATCCAACCTAAGATTATTTTAGTCAATAGAAGTATCATTAAATAAATATTTTCACTATAACATTCAAGTCTACAACTACAAAGCATACTTACATCATAAGGAAGCTTTTTCAAAGAAAAAAAAAAGGTAAGAAAGCCTTTTCAAGGGAAAAAGAGCAAGCTTTAAATCATAGTGAAATTTAATGATTATGACAAAGACGATGGGTAATGTTTTGAGAACACAATTACATTATTCGAAACCTAGATTCAAAATTGATTTTGGCATTCTATCTAAGAAACAAGTATCAAGCAAAGTATTTTCACATATATATCATGTGACAATGAGTTTACCGTTTTCATTTTGATTAGGGTGATGACTTGAATTTGAAGAATGATAATTTTCACATGCGATTTCTAGAGCACTACTAGTATCAGGAACCTAAAAGTAATTCAAAAGAAATTTCAATAAAGTTTAAAATTCATGAACAAGATGACAATTTATATATATATAAACTAAAATAGATATAATATATACATTTCTATTCACCATGTGAGTAACATTATTCAAGATATCCATATTCTCATTAGGAAATTAACTTTTAAGTACCGATAAGATAGTACTTAAAATTTCTTTCAAGTATTTAATTTCAGCCTTCAACTATTGTACCTTTTCCTTATGCTAAACCAATTAAAACATAAAGGACCATATTGCTTAAATGAAGTTGATACTGTGCCCATAAAATGAACATACCTTTTTCTCATCGGTCTTTTAACTTTTGAATAAACATCATCTTTCTATGAACTCCTTTCAAAATTTTGAACACTAATTTTGCTCAAGCATTTTTTCAAAAGTTTCTAAAATTGTAAACAAACAGTTTAGTATAAAGAAACTAAACATAAGTAAAAGCAAGTAATAACTAAATTAAATACTAAAATTTCAGCTGCTTTGTCATTCACAACACTTCCATCTTTACATGTACGAGAAAGAATATACACCTCAACACATTATGGTGGAATTTTATTAGCTTCTTGTTTTTACAAAGGTACAACATTAATTATTTTAATGACAAAATCGCACATATAAAAAGTAAACTTCATATTCATTTAACTGAGAACAACAAAGAAAATTAATATATGTACCAAGGTTTGAATGATCCTCTAGACTAATTTTATTCTTTTGCAATGAGGCTCATCTAATTTTAAGCGGTTTGTTTTGTTTGTCTAATTTTGTTCCTTTAATGAATAAGAAAAGATGTATTATAATAGGTTATTATTATATCATAATGTTAGAAGAAAGTAAATAATATATTTTGTAAACATTTACCTTCGTTTTATTAGTCAACCAATGTGCAACAAGAAACATGAATTGATCTTTGTCTACTTGAGAATCATCAACCTTTGCAACCATTTCCTCTGGTGTTTTGTGTTCATCATAAAATTTAAACTTCAATTCGTTCTTCCATTACCTCCACTTAACACCGATGTTTCTTATTATCTAAGACTTAATTTTTTGAGTTATTTCTTCGTCAACAAACTCATCAGAATCAAACTTGTGAAATTCAAACTTTGACTACAATTTTAAAAGGATAATTGAAAATAACATGTCAATATTTATTATATGAATTGACACGATAAGCATAAACTAAAAGATTATTGTCATGGCATTAAAGAGCAGCTAAACCATTATCATATTGATACCTCTAATGTTTTCCACATTTCTTCGCTTTTATCATCCGACATTTCATGTCAATTTGTATAATTAATTAGTGCAAAGCTAGGCATTTTCACCATGCTACCAATGAATCAAGTTAAAGTGCAAGATTTATCACCAATAGGTACGGCATCATCATTATCCTTAACAAAAATATGCTTGCCTTTTTCCAAATCCCAAATATCAACCATATAAGTAAGACCTCAAGCTTTTTTACATTGAGCATTTTCTATGCAAAAAAATTACATGCAAAAAAAGTAATTAAATTTATTACAAAATTTAATTGTACAACATTATAACGTATAAACATTTATACTAATAGAATATTGTGTTTTTGTACCTGAATGTTCCACTTGTTCATCTTGATTTTCATTATTTGTAGATTAAAAAATTAGTTCTTGAGATTCTTGTAGAAGCTTATGTTATGAAAGCTCCGGTTCTAGAGGCACATGTTGTTCTTCATATTGTGTTTGTAATTGAAAACTAGAGGCGCAATTTGCTCTAGAAATATTCAATTGTCTATGCTTTTCCATCTCAAGTCTAATAATACACAAAATTTACTAAGTATAATACAAAAGAAAATTTGATAGTGGCAAACCATATAAAACCTTAAATATAATTTAATGCATTACTTGATCCCCATAAAATTAAGTAATTCAAGTTGGTAACATAAAAACAAAATATAGTGAAATATGTCTTACATTGCAAAACCTAAACATAAAGTTAAACTGTTACATAGAATTAAAAATGTATTCCCCAATATGTTCATCTATGGGATCTTCTTCTACATGCTCATTTTTCATCTCCAATGTGACCTCCACTTCTTCATCATCAACTTCACTTCTAACCCAATTTGAAGTACTATTTGTGTCATCAAATTCAACATGAATTTTTCCATTCTCTTACACTCTATATAAGGATGATTCATCACCCATATCAATTACATCTCTAAGTTTTGCATGCTTCACAAGAACCCAACCATTATGTCTTTTATCCTTAACATAAAAAACTTTTATAGCTTGTGATGCCAAGACAAAAGGATCATGAACCAAAGTAGTTCCAATATGAGCTAGATGTGAAAATTTCACAAAAGGTGAAACCAAACTCATCTTTTTTGCAACCTCTATTTATATCAATCCAATCACATTTAAATAACACCACCTTAAATCTACCAATATAATTTAATTGAATGATGTCTTTCAAAATCCCATAATAGTTAACTTCTCTCTTAATAGGCTGTGCATCTCTTGTACTCGCATAACTCATATCTTGGTTGTTACAACAATCCTACCATTTTGAGTTTTCAAGTATCTTTCACGTGTCTTGGTATGAAATCTAAAACCATTAATGATATAACTAGTATTTTCTAACAGTATTAGTTAGACCACGAGCAAGCCACCTAAGTTGATCTGTGATGTTTGCATCTCCTTGTTGATCCAAATTGGTAACCTATATAATTTCATATTATGTCAAAATAATTATCTAACTATAAAAATTTTGGTCACATATTCCAAACCATGATGTGTGACTTACATGATCATGAAACCAATAGTTTCACTTTGTAACTTTTGTATCTCATATGGTGTAAGTCAAAAAGACTGATTATGCCTCTTAATAAGTTGCTTATGTTTTCTACATGAAAGAAATTCTTAGAAGATTATACAATATACTACAAAAGAAAATTATCAAGTATAATATATATAGATTTGTGTTCTTACTTTATAAAAGAAGCAATTGCATCAAAATTAAATAGCACATATCGATGTGCTTGAACCATAGTTGTAGAATCAACTACAATGCATAAGACCCTTTTACGCTTGTTAACATTAAAACCTTTACATTTTAATGTTTCCAACTGTCTTTCTATGGTAGAAGGAATAGATATTTCTTCCTCTACAAAAAGATTTTTTATTTCAAATGGGTTGATTAAAAGTAGTTTTCATCCCATCAAAGTATCTTGAACAAAAAGTTATGCATTTATTTGCAAAGTAGCCTTCTGCAATTGAACTTTCAGGGCAAGCTCTATTGCGCACATAAGATTTAAGAGTAAGAAGAAACCTATTTAAATAGAAGTTCAATAGAAAATATAATTAGAAAACATACTAGTTGAAATTTAGGGTTAAAAATATATAACACTTCAAGATATACCTCTTAATAAGATATATTCACTGATAAATGACTAGACCAATAATTTTTGCTTCATTTGCCAAATGGACAACTAAATGTACCATTCTTATGAAAAAAGATGAAAAATCTTTTTCATTACACATAAAATTAATCTAACCCGAGACTCAAGTAATTCAAGTGCATTTTCTTTGAGAACTTTACATAAAGTTCTTTAAAAAAGGTACACAAGTCAATAAGAATTGAACACACTTTATTAGGTAAAAACTATCGTATTGCTATAGAAAGAAATTTTGGCATTAAGAAATGAAAATCATAACTTTTGAGCCCTATTAGCTTTTGTTGTTTAAGTTGCACACAATGTGAGATATTTAAAAATATTCATTTGGAGTTTTCATTTCCTTCAAAATCTTTAAAAAAAAATTTCATTCAAGCTTATTTGATATGAAGCTTAAGGCAAGTATTAGATGTTAGTGCCACGACAAGTCTTTGGATAAAGAACACTCCTTATACCCATTTCTTCAAGGTCAAGTCACATTTTGTAGTTATCCTTTGACTTTTTCTTACCCAATCAATGCACGAAGAATGTTGTCACAAATATTTTTTTTTATATACATCACAACAAGATTGTGATGCAATAGAAAATGCTCACAATAAGGTAATGTGAACAAAATACTCTTCTTTTTTCATGGCCCATCTTCATTACCATTCCATTGTTCCAACTATCTTAACATTTCACTCTCGGATGGTGGTGAAGAAGCATTTCTAAATTCTTAAGTCCTAGTAAATGAGTTTCTATCATTTCGAAACCTATAAGTAGGTTGTAACCACTTACGATGGCACATGTAATAATACTTTCTTCTATGTTATAACCATTTAGATGCAATATGAAATCCACAACAAGGACATGCATAATCTCTTCTAGTACTCCACCCAACAAATTGACATATGCGGGGAAAGTCATTAATGGTCTAAATTAATGCTGCACGTATTGAAAGTTTTGATTTTTTAGGCATTAGAAGTCTGAACACCAAACTTCCCAAAGTCTCGTAACTCTTCTACCAAAGGAATATAGGTATATATCTATATAGTTTCCAAGACCTTTTGGACTAAGAATAAGTAGAGAAAAAATTAAAGTTTGGTTGTTTCATTGCCACATCTATAGAGGCAAGTTATAAAGTATCAATATAACAAGCCAAGTTTTATATGTCACACTCATAATTCTGAAAGGGTTAAAGCCATTCAGAAGCCAATCCCAAGTGAATATACGAGGGTCAACGAAAAACTCAAGATATCAAGAATATAATTCTTTCCAAGCTAAAGAATCTGCAGGATGTCTTACATGTCTATCCTTAGTATGCTTATATTCATGCCAAGTCATCAAAGGAGCAGTTTTTGAAGACATGAATAACCTTTGTAGTCTTTGAATTAAGTAAACCAATGCAAATCTTGGGATCATTTTTTGAATCATTCAAGCTCTCTTTCCACTTAAAAACGCCACATTTTGAACATATTTCTTCATTTGCCTTATTTTTTCAAAACAACATGCAATTATTGGGACAAGCATGGATTTTTTCATATCCCAAACTGAAGGCAGAAATTATCTTTTTTTAATTTTTGATAAAACCCTAGCAATGTATTACCCTACGGTAGAGTAAGGTTCAAAAACCTCTAGCAATGTATTGAAAGATTTATTTATCCAACCATTAAAAACTTAATGTGAAACAAATAGATTGCAAAGGAAAACTTTATAAAGTTTTTGCAATTTGGATATAATTTCTCCTCTATATTTTTAAGTAAACCATAAAACTTGTCACAATTAATTTTATGACCATGGTGTTGCTCTCCACTAGTATCTCTAGCTTGTATGTTACCCACATCAACATTCATAACTCTTTCAGCCATCATATCATGTAATAAATCATGAATGTCAGGACCTAGCTCTCTTTCTTCCTCATTAGTTGTTTCAGTAGGTAAAGATGCATCTAAAACACTCCCCGTGAAATACCCCATCGAACATATCTTTTAAGAAAATCATCACATATTATGTGATCAAATGCATCTCTCCTACAAACTCTAAATGTATTGACATATTTGTCATAAGGGCACCAAAATTTTTCATCTTTAGATGATCTTACAAAGACAAAGTCTAAAATACTAGTAACTCCTTTTATGTATTCTTCACTGGCTCTTGACATAAGATTTATCCATATCTTATCCATAGAATGTAAGATGATTTGTCCTAATAATAAAATTATATTTAATTACTTGAAATGTATTATATCTTTAAAAACTCAAATTGAAGTAAACTTGACAATAACAATAAAGTTATCTAAAAGGTCAACTTAATTATTAGTAAGTTATTTATTTATACATGCAACTAATCAAAGTTATCTAATATCAAAGTTTTTTATTTTATAAGTCCAACTTTATGTCCCAATAAAAAGACAACCATAAAAGCCAAAGAGATTCCAAAAAAAAAGCAATAATAATAATAATAATAATAATTAATAATAATAATAAAATAATAATAATAAAAGAAGTAAAAAAACTAGGATGAAAGGAAAGTACAACACTATGCACCTAAATGATAGGGAAAATATTAAAATGTATAATAAATAATAAATATTTCACAATTGAATGTATCATTCTCTTTACCAAAAAAGATTCCAAAGAAAAGCAGTGTTAAACTAAAAACTATATGATATAGGACTAAAAAGCCAATTTCATAAAAAACAATAACAAATTTTTAAAACAAATAGCATTTAAAACTTAAAGGATTCATATTATGTCATTAATTTAAAAACTTAAATGAAAACAATAGCATTTATTTAAACACTAAATAAAATTAGACTATGTAAGCATAATGTCACATTTCATTAAGAATAATATTTTCAAATGTACCTTTATAATTTAAACTTATGTATTTCAGGAGAAGCACAACTAATGAAATAGGCAATGTGACTAAAGGTTGCTTTGCATCTTGCACAAGCTCTAGAATACCACATAAAAAATATAACTAGTTTTTGAAATGTCCAAGATGTTTCATGTGTTTTCATGCATCTAATTTTGTGTTTGAATTTATATAAATACTATAATGTAGAAAAATGGACTTGTACCAAAAAAACAAAGGACAACTTTGCAAGTTATTGTTATTGGTCATCCATGAAAAATTCCAATATGTTGTTAGTATCAGTGGCCTTCTTTCATATGATATCTCTTTGCCAAATATATGGAGCTAAGCTTATAGATCATGACATTGTTCTTGTTTAAGAACTATAGTTTTCATTTTTCTAATTTCCTATAATGAATTAATTATAAAAATAATAGAAATAAAAAAATAAAAAGAGGAAGGAATTAGGAGAAAGATGATTGGAAAAGCTAAGTACCATAAATTGTGTAGCCATGTCACGAAAAAAAAAAAAAAAAAACTCACTTTGCTGGCAAATGCTAGCACCATATATTAAATTGCAAAAGCCAACTATAAAAAAATTATACAACTACCATATATATAGAATTTGATTACAAATTCTGCCACCATGTAAACAATTATATATTTTTATTATATATATTTAATTGAAAAAGCCAAACAATAAACAATTATATATAATCTAAACAATATATAAACAATAAACAATTATATATAATGTAAACAATATATAAACAATTATATATAATCTAAACAATTATATAAATCTTATTATGCTGCCAAATGCTGGCACCATATATTTAATTAAAAAAGGCACCATATATATAGTATTTGATTACAAATGCCACCACCATATAAACAATTATATATTTTTATTATATATACTTAATTGAAAAAGCCAAACAATAAATAATTATATATAATCTAAACAATTATATAAACCTTACCAAATGCTTTATTATATATATTTAATTGAAAAAGGCACCATATATATAGTATTTGATTACAAATGACACCACCTTAAATGACATTTTTATTACAAACAATTAATTAACTTACTTACAAATGTTGATATATATTTGTCAGTAGACAATAGATTCTATATTCAATCAAATTGCTAGATTTTTCTTTCTCCACTTAACTCTCCAAAAACCATCAACAAAAATAGAAAAACATTATCCCTGGTGATAGAATAAGAATCAAATATGCTATCATAGAATTACATACAACTAAAGCAAGGTTCCTTTGGACAAGGGTTTGTGAATGGGAAAGAAAAAAAAAAGACAAACATGTTACCATCATAAGATCAATTTCGGTTGAATAAGTAAGAGAGAGGCAAATGATAGAAGGAAAGTAGCTCAAAACAAAAACAAAAAAGCTACAGATGTGAAATAGTGTTACCAATGGAGGGTTATTTGGGTTTGGGTTTTAGGGAAATGGGGAATATTTGAGTAAGGCTGTGAGAGAAAGACAGATGAGAGGGAAGACAAAGTAAGATGAGGTGAATGAGAGTGAGATAAGGCGAGGACTATAGTGGTGGAAGCAATCTTTTTCAGGCGATAGAAAAACTGAAAGGTGGGAAAGAAAGGATAGGTAAGAACGGTGGGTACAAAATTTTCACTAGTTTTGTTTTAATAAGTTTTAATTCTTTTTAAAGGTTTTCACATAAAAGACATGGGAGCATAAGGACCAAATTTTAACATATACAGTTTACTGTTTTGTTTAGTTTTAATAAGTTTTCATATAAAAGACGTGGAAGTATAAGGACCAATCTTTTTCAAGTTTTTCTTTGAAAAATACCAAATTCAAGCTTATGATAGTTTTTCCTCCTCTATGAAAGCCTCTTAACTTGTTGAAAATAAAATTAGAACTTTTCTTTTGTTTAAGTGGTGCTTAGATGCTTGAGCATTATAATCTGCATAAGGAAATACTTATTTGATTTTTTTTTTTTTAAAAGCCATGAATTTGGCTTATGGTTGGTTTTATCTTTGTATAAAGCTTCTTAAACTTGGATAAAAGAAATTAGAATTTTTTTTTTGTTTCAGGGGCTTGGATCTCTGCACTTTAACTCTTCACTTGAAGCTCGAGACTATGAGAATGGAATCTTACACAGTCAACTAAAGCTCTGATTCTTAAATGAGAATGGATCCTACTGCTACAATGCACTGATTGGCTTGTTTATAAGTAGGTACAAAAGTGCATTCCCTACTTCTTGGCTAGATGAATATTCAGATGAAATATGATTTTTGTACAATTACTATATAGAGATGAGTGGGTGAGTGGTTAACATCTTGGCGGAAGGCATGAAGATTTTAGATTCTGATGTTTCCATAGAAGGAGATGTGCAAAAGTGACTAACTAGCTTGATCGAGATAAAGTTTTTGTTGTTTGGAACCCTGGCTCACAGTATGGGATCTATGATTGTAATTGGGCAGCAATGGGCTACCTGTGTGAGCATGTGTTCAAGGTTATGAAGGTCTATCGTGAAAAAAGGTCTATTTTGTCATCTGTCACTGCATTTTCAATACAACAAGGCTTTGATTGACATGCTAAATTGCCCGTCTCATCATTCTTTTATCTATGATTATGCTGTTTCTTTAGCAATCTATTACAAAAATAGTTAAGTTCACTAATTGCTCCTATTCAAAAGCAATCCATGGATGCTACTCAGCAAGGAAGTGCACCAATGGTTTCTACAAATCAAAATAGAAGATTAGTTGCCGAGGATCATTGTGTAAATGGGAACATACAGTCTAATCATGAAAAGGGTTATGATATTTGCTTTAAGGCTCCTGCTGGTATTGCTAGTGATTTGGGCAGTGAATCAGTTGATCAAGTAGTTGGTATAAATGGCATTTCTTGTAAGAATTCTGGAGAAGGAATATCTAGTTCTGAGATGGATGTTGACACAGCCCCCAGTATTTCTCCACCTGAATTACCATCTCTTTATGAGGAGATTGTAGCAAGTAATGTCTTTTTTGAGCCGGGAGAGAGTGCTTTGATTAACATGGTCACTACCATGAATTGCAAATTACCTCCCAAAGATAATGCTTTAAGAGTTCAAAATGGATGTGAAGAAGAAATATTTTAACAAAAATTGTCATGAAAGTGTGATTGCTGCAAAGATACAACCAGATGAGATTCCTCAAACACGACAATTTTCAAAACCATTCACAGCGACTCATCACGATGGTTTTGGCAGCAAGAGTAATGAACCTCCATTAACGTCCATGTCCACTCCTGAAAAAGCCTTCCCATCCATGTCTTGTACTATCGAGCCACAAGTGCTTTTGGCTGAAGCCTCAGGTGCTTTGAATCTAGATGTATCAATGGCATCAGAAACTGAGAATGAGATTAGTAGTAAGAATCATTCTTCTGATATTGGTCTCCTATCAGATGGCCATAATGTTAATTGGGAATTGTCGCTGATCTTGATGATGAATCCAAGGTAGTTGACAGCAGTGTGGCTGTATCCTCAGAAACATTCCAAAATCATTCAACAATATTGCATCATGGTGACGTTCAACTACCTATTGAAGTTGCAGCTCAAGAAACTAATGATTCTGGTAAGAAGGAACTTAGCTACAAACCTTATACAACTAAATATGAACTTAAAAAGGAGATTTGCAAGCAGGTAAGGAATTAGCAACAAACCTTATACAACTAAATCTGAACTTAAAAAAGAGATTTGCGAGCAGGTGAGGAATGATCAGAATGGTGCTCTTACTATGAAAATTGTTTCAGAAAAGGCTGCTAACAACTCTGCATTCAATGCTGGCTCTATCAAACAATATACAGGTGCTAACTAATTTCATCATTCAGCAATTTCTTATTTCTTTGTACATGCTCCTTAATTAATTTAATTGTAATTTTGTGATTCTGCCAGTTGCACTAAATTTTAGTAGTATAATTGGCCAACAAATTATCTCGCATTGTACATGTAGATTTTCATTTTCTTGCGAACGTGGATCACTTTTATAACTTTTGAGAAGCTATTTATAATACACGTTCAAAATTTTAAAGTCCAATTTTAGGCTCTTGGACGTTTATGTGCATAGCAGTTTTTCCATTCAGACTAGTTTGAAGCAATTTAACTATAGGCCACCCAGAGATCAAGGCTCCTGTTAAACACATTTCTTCTTGCGGCAGGCATCCTCAATATCCTTAACCCAATAACTGAGCATGAATACAATAAGGAAAAACACCTAAGATGCAACCAATGCCATTTTGTATATTCCTTTCCCTAACATTATGATTGTACTTTTATTCTTAAGCTTGAAATGTTTTCTTTTTCATTGTTGCAAGTTTTAAAGATAAGAAGAAAAAATGGATTTGTCTACATATGTATCATTCTTTTAAATAAAAATATTATTTTATAAAAAAATTTTACAAATTACATAGAAAAATATTTATATAAATATAAATATGATTATGTAGATTATTTATAATTTGACTTTTGATCTAAAATAATTTTAAAATTTTATAAAACCATATTAAAATTGGAATATTAATTGAAACCAAACCAATATAATATTTAAATTTAAAAAATTTTTAGTCTAATATTTAATTATAAATTTATTAATTAATATAATACTTACAAGTTTTATTTATAACTTATCATCATTTAAAATTAATTAAGTTACAAATTTTATTTATTAATAATTATACTTTTTAACAAATTATAATTTTTGGAAATTTTTATTAGAGGGAAATATTATGAATTAATAGTTTTCAAAAAAGAAATTAGGAATAAATATTTTTTTAGAGCTTATACCTGATGTTTATTATAACCGTCAGTATATAATATGTTTATACTGTTGGATATTTATACACCATCAAAAAAAGTTTACCTATACCGATGGTTATACAAAGTGTTAGTATAAGTACTGTCTATACTAACAGTAACAAAAACCCATCAGTATAGATTTTTTTACTAATTTAATTGTCAGTATAGATAAATGTCGGTATATAGCATACTTATACTGACGGATAATTATATATCATCAGAAAAAGTTTATCTATACCAATGGTTATATAAAGTATTGATAAAGGTATGATATATTTTGACGATATTAAAAAATCATCAGTATAAATCTCTTTTACTAATGTAATTTGACGTCAGTATAACCAAACGTCTATATATAAATAATTTCTTGTAGTGATAGCCCCATAGCCTCTAACTGTGACCCAGAGCCACCCTCCAACTTAGTTAAACCACTATCTCCTCCACTAGTACCACCCATCAATGATCTAAAAACACCATATTTAACCCTAACCGAAACCCATTTATTACAAAAAATAACCACCACTCCTTCAATACCCATTTCTGCTTCCTAAAACTAAAAGTTACACAAAAAAATACAGCAATTAGATAAACCATAGTCCTCATCAGATTGGTGAGGAACCTAGTAGTAATAAACCATAAAAAAAAAAAGACCATAGAGTTTCGATTGAGGAGAGGTTTTTAAACGAAGCTTTGGGTCTTATTTAGAGAGGGGGAGAATCGAGAAAGGAAAAAAATGATGTAAGTGAGAATAGTGGCTCTTAGCACTAGAATTTTGGGGATGATTTGGACCAATGAAAACGAAGATTGAAGAGGAAGGAACAACGTATTAAAAGATCATAAGGATCGGACAATGGGATTATGATTTTTAACGGTTTGAAAGTTTGGGTTTCAACTTTAGATCTATCACTTTAAAGGAATTTTTAGATAAATATAAGCTTGAAATGGAGAAAAAAAATGTCGAAGAAAAGCTTAAATGAAATTTTGGTGGTGAAAAAAAGTTGATCGTAGACAGGGCACGGCAACAACAATGGTGTAAGGACACCAAAATTCGAGCTGCTCTTTTTTATAGGGTAGGTTTGGTCTATAAAGAGAATAAGAGAAATTTTTTTTTATTTAAAAGAAACAAGGAATTGAATTTAAAAAAAATTAAGAATTTATAGCATATAAAAAATAAAGAATGGTCAAATGAGTCAACCTGACCCAACCCATACAACCTTCTAACCTAAAGACGAGCTTAGCTTGATGGGCTGACCTGATTTTAGTGGATCCAACCCAGACCATATGGCTCTAGCCTAGCAACTTAATTCATTGAGCTTAGTTGATTATGAATTTTAGGTTTCAACAACAAAATCTTGTTAGGTATAATTCTTGGCCTTGATCATTTTGTAATATGTCTATGTATATATATTTCTCTTTTACATGCATAACCATGAAAATGGTAATTATGAAAATGATATTATGGGTGTCTTGTATTATGATATTATTATTATTATTATTATTATGAAAAAGGATAATTTTGGTTCAAAGATTTTTTTTTAGAAATAGGTTTTAAAAACTAAAATGTTTTTTTGAAAAAGAAAAAAAG